>JABYQU010000007.1:600000-990617 GCA_022264855.1 Lenzites betulinus | reverse complement strand
TCACGAATACTATGGCAAGACCCTGGACGCGCTTTGTCACGCCGATCCTGGATTGCAACCTAACTTTCCGAATAATGTGTTCGCGAGCGCGACATTCAACCTCGGTCCTCGCACGGTATCCGTGCCACACCGGGACTCTATGAATCTCTCGTTTGGTATGTGCGCTATCACGGCAATGGGCACGTACGAACCTGTACAAGGCGGTCATATTATACTCTGGGAGCTGAGGATGGTTATTGAATTCCCTCCCGCGGCTACCATTCTCATTCCCTCCGCTATCATTACTCACTCCAACACCGACATTGGACCTCACGAGCGTCGATACTCGTTTACGCAATATTCGGCCGGCGGACTTTTTCGATGGGTCGAATCTGGGCACCGCCCTGTCAAATCGCTACCTCGGATGAAATCGAAGGAGGCGGAGGCATTGGGTATGGATCGGTGGGAACGAGGCATAGGGTTGCTGTCGTTCTGGAGCGAACTTTCGGGGGAGGAGAGCGGGTAAATCATTCATGACAGCACTTCACCTGCAGCTTTCGACCCATCGCGCTCTCGCTATCAATGTGATATGTGTATCTGGTCCACCGGTGCTCTTTAATTCGTTTACCCTGTCTATTTCAGGTGCTCCCTCTCCAATACTCACAATATCACCGTGCGCGCGGAAACACCGGCGCACCGATTCATCTCAACACGAAGGTGTCCAGCTCCTGATCACCCATGGGGTGCCCAAACAGGTACAATTCTGTTGCGCGCCGGTCCCCAAAGGGCATGGCGTTGAGCGCTGACGCGGACCCGTCGATCACGCTAGCCTGAGCACGCGCTCATTCTTCCCTCGACTGACTAAGGTCAGTGGCCTCCCGCTCGTTGTGAGATTTGGCGCTTTCCGGGAGCGATGGATGCGATCAGGCGCCATGCGGCCGGCGCGTTGCACGATTTCCCCCCGCCACGCCAAAGTTATCGAGCTTGCGCCGCCCGTCTTTCTTTCAGGTACGCTTGACCGTCGTCCTCCCCGACGAAGATAATCATGGATGCTCCGCCGGCCAAACCAACCTCAAGCTCGCAGCTCAGATTCCCATGCGGACAGTACGTTTTATGTCACATTGCTCTCAAGATACCGCTCATATCTCCTTTGTCCTTCATTATCAGTGTGCATGCAGTGACTTTCGCCGCGCCCGAGGGTGACCCGCATGAAATTGGGGGTTTACTGCAAGTTCAGGGATGTGAGCAAGCCACCGAATGGGCACAAGGTGAGTGTCACTGAGCTCCGTCCATTGCGGGATATTGATATGACGCAGTGTTTGCATTATACTTCCTCACCCATGTGCAACGCGCGACTCACGAGGCCCAGAAAGGAGCCGATCGTCAGGCTCGCCTATGGAAGGACTTGGAGATGGCGTTCAACCTCGTGCGCGAGTTTGGAGGCCTGTACTGTCACGAGCGGGCGAAGCGCGAGGACGCGGAAGCAGCTTTAGGTGCGCTTCGGCGAGGATGCCACTGCTGGTTGCGTCACCCTTTGGAGGTATTAGGCCGTCCATCTCACGGCCAGACGAAGGGACTTTAATATGTCATGTTCTCCTGTATCTACTGTGAATCATATCGTCCGTACGCCCCCTCCCCCTCCAGCCGATGTACATTGGGGTTTCTAAATATTCACAAGGTTAATGAGAACTAAGGACTGCGCAGGACGTGCTCTTCACGATCTTCCTCAATGCGCAGCGTGGCTCAGCGTCGACATTTCGACTGGTATTAGAGTATCCTGGGGCGCAAATTCGAATCAGTTCCCCGGCCACTACAGCTCGTACTTGCAACGTCAAGGAGTTAGTAGTAATGACTTCCATGCTGAGCCCAATTAACGCCCGGCTTGAATTGGCGGCAGTGCCCGCGCGGCCACGCTGCACGCGCCTATGTTCTTCCTGTTGGGCACCCGCTTGGGAGTCGCTAGTTGAGCGCCCCAGTTGTTCCTCTAACACTGACAGTGCTACTCTTGCTGTTGAAGGTCCCCGGTGCGAGCACTTGGTACGAGCCGCGAAGTGGTCGTGACAATCTACTGACTCAGACGACACATGATTCAGATGCATCCAATTTCCGACATATCTCCAATTCTCAAATTAAATATCAGAAAGACGAATAAATCCGAAGCTGGATCTTGAATCGGACACGACGATCGCCCGCAGGCTGCGTCACAGCCGTCGGGCACATACTAATTCCACTGGCTGAAGCGATATAAGTTACCTCAACGGCGCGCGGGCAACGCGCGCGCCCCCCAAGGCACTGCGTCCTACTCCGCTGTACCCACCATGCGTATTGACGACCGCGTGAGGCAGATAGTCGACGAAGAACTACGTGCCAGTGGGGTAACCTGGCGATCCTGGCTGCATCCTTGTCTCCATGGCGCGCGTCATGGGATTGTCAAATCGTATGGAGGTAGCGAATTCGCCAACGCCGGCATCGTGTTTGAACTGGTCAGTCTCGTTCACAGTGTCATATCTTTCCTCACACTAACTGGCTGCACATAGTGCCTCAACCTGCGAGGCAAATGTATGCATCATACGAAGCCCCTCGTTCCCCACCTATACATTCGCCGCCGGTTGAACATCTGGACGCGCATCGCCGCGCTCGATCCGCCTGTCAATGGATCTCTGCTCTTGGCCAGCGAAGCTACACTCATGAAGGGGAACCTTCGCGAGGAACTCGAGGACGAGGACGAGGCGTCGGCGCTTTCACGACAGCTTGCCACACCATCTTCGACCGCATCTTTGCGCCTGGGCTCGCCTTCCAGTACTACCTCCGTGCGCACCTTCAACACGCTCTCACGGAGCTCGTCCGTCAGCAGCGCGCTATCCTCCCAGCGTGGACGACTTGGTCGGCCTCCGAAGCCTATATGCGACGTCCTCGTCTACGTATACATCCCTGTAAGCATTCACTAGGTTGTCTTCGCTTCCATCCCATCTCACCGACCTTTGTTCCCAGGGCCGCCACAATCCCCTGCTCATTGATGCCAAGGGAACGCCCCGTGACGAGGTCGTGGAGTTCTGCTTCAGCCAGCCCGCAATCATAGCCGCTCTTCAAATACTCCCGGCCGAAGCCCACAAGGTCGTGTATACCATGTGGCATCACAACGCACAGAGCTGGTCGCCGTACCCCAAAGCTCACCAGCGCGTTTTCCTCGCTCCCGGAGAGCGTGTGCTCTATCGTGATATGTACCTCGCCACCACCCCTAACCTGGAACATTACAAGGCGCTCCTACTACCACCGGCTGGTCAGCCAGACACGAGACCTCGCATCCCAGCCATTCCACCTCCGTACGCGAGTCGCCGGGCCACGCGTTCAGGCGCTCCAGCCGAGCCCCAGTCAATGCCAGGCACGCCCAATGTACGCTCCGTCCTAGACCTCCTGCCGTTCGCTTTCGAAGACCTCGACGAAGCCGTGGGCAAATCTCGCATCCGTTCCCTGGCCCCCGGAGACTCATCCAAAATCCGTAAACGGTCCCCTTCCCCGCTCGAACGCGCGATCGTGGGCCAACCTCGCATCCGTTCCCATGCCCCTGGCGACTCATCCAAAATCCGCAAACGGTCCCCTTCCCCGCTCGAACGCGCGAGCATGCGCAAGCGTCAGCGTAACGACGATACCACCGGTATCGGGAATCACTCGCAGGGCGCTGAAGCAGGGCCAAGTTCAGCGGGTTCGTCATCATCTCTGCCCCAGCGTGGACGCTCGCGCCGTCACGGCCAAGGGAAGGGCAAAGGGAAGGCTTGTGCCGAGTCTGACGTGATCGTGCTGTCCGATTGAGATCTGCGCGTGCTACCTACAAGTTCATCTGGCGTGTACCTATTTCCCCATTTCTGGCTGTCCATCCAGCGACTACTTTTTGAGCCTGGTCAGAGCCGCGGGCGCGTGGAGATTGACGTTGTGCGACATACCGGCCATCTTCGACCGACGACAGTATCTGAGACAAGGAGACATGCCGCCAGTTTAGCGACCTTAATCTCCACAGCCTGGAAGAACACATTTGGATGGCACGGGTCCAGCCACAGACGGGTCAACCTTGGCTGGACCCACATCATGCGAGCACGACGTCCGCTCGACCGCGTTCCTTCATGTTCCAGATGGATGCCGATGACGCCATTTCACTTGTGAGTCAGCGTCGCTGTTCAGACATGAAACCTGGAAGTTACATTCATCCCTACTGTAGGCACAAGATACATCTGTATCGCGATTATGGATTTATCCGATCCAGACCGCCGCCAACCCCGGTGAGACCTCATTCCTGGAAGTATTTGTGCCGAGACCCTGAGCTACCTAGGAATTCCGCCCGAGCTCACAAATCACCCGGACGACGATTGATTGCGCGGGGGCCTATCTATCGCATCGCCATCCAACGTTACTCACGCGTCTCGTTGGCCGCTACCCGCCCAAACTGTAGCCCACAAGTCAGTTTCCACCTCACTCTCACAGCTGTGCCCTGCACTCACCTTGGACCGTCTTGCCAACAATCTCTCCTCTCTCCTCTCCCAACTCGTCAGGCTCGTCATGGTCTTCAAGAAACGTGTCACCTTGCCTCGTTCGGTAGCCAGGTCCTCAGGGCAGACCAAAGCCCGAGCAAGACAATCAGAATACGCTGTCCAGCCAGGAGGGTCCTTGGACCTACGTGAACGCCACTTGGAGTACTCGTCCCAGGGCCCACCCCTGAAGCGACAGCGAGAGGACGGTCAATTCGATGCGGCGACAGTTGAAGCTACGGAGTCCACCAAAGATCCATCGGATGAATATGCAAGTGACAACCTCTGCGTCGACGATGACTGCGTATCGTGCCACGGTGACAACTCCTCGTCCGCGCCGCCTCCCCCCCCGCCGATAATTCAAGCGCTACGCCTGCTCCAGAACCAGGGCCCAACCGAGGAGACCAAGGCTCCCAGGCAAAGGTAAATACTGCTTACTGCTCGATATCGTTGATGTGCGGATACTGACGCATCAATAGAACACGCCTTCTGCGCGCATCGACGCCTTTCGGCCGCACTTCGACGACATCTTGTCCGATATGTTTTGGAAGGACCACGACATCGACGTTCCAGGAAGTTGCTCTACTCCAGGGTGTTCCCTTCCCTCCATCGCGAGATGCCGCGAGTGCCCTGGACGTGAGGCCACGTGCACCCGCTGCGCTGTCCGCCTTCATCGTAACCTCCCTCTCCACTGGCTGTCTGTCTGGAACGGCGATTATTTTGAACGTCGTGACTTGTCTCAATTTGGCTTTGTGTTCTATCTGGGCCACCACGGCGATGCATGTCCGAATATCCCCATCGGTCAACCACCAATCAAGTTCGTCATTCTTCACGACAACGGGGTGCATTCCACTCTGCTACAGTACTGCCACTGTCCAGGCCGTCGATCACGACTCTCCCAACTTCTTCGAATCGATCTGTTCCCCGCGACGTTGGACAGGATCGAAACCGCGTTCACATGCCAGGTGCTCGAAAGGTTTCATCTCGACTTCGACGTGAGCAAGCGCAGCACCCAAGATTTTGTGCGTATTGTAGAGCAGCTCAGCCCACATGACGATCCAGTGCTGGTATGTTACCTGCACTGCCCTCGCTTGTATTCGTCGATTGATCCCCGCACAGGATAGATACCGTGACTTTCTCATTGCCGCGCGCATATATCGCCATCTAACCTCGGTAAAGCGTGCGGGACGACGGTTTCACATCACCATTCCCGGACGAGACCCGATGAGCATCACTGTACCCTGTATGACTTGCCCTATCCCGGACTTCAATCTTCCGGAGGATTGGAAGGACACGCCAGACGAACTGAGGTACGCCACAAGCCTCTTATTTGGGGATGTGCATACTAAGGGACTTCAACCGTATAGGTACCTATATCGGCTCGTTTTCTGTGCGGACGGCAACTACAGCCTCCAGAAGAAGAGCAAGCCGGCGGACGAGTTTGACATCGCGCTGACAACCGGCGAAGCGTTTTTCGTGCCTGAGCATCTGATGCGCGACTTCCTCAACCAAAAATTCCACGGCAAAGGGAAACAAACGGTGAACGTCGGGGAGGATGTGGTGAGTTTCGTTCTCGTCCGCTCTTTCCGAGCATCAATAGAGAGACTTACCTTCGAACCTCTTCCCCAGGGGATAACTTGTACCGGTTTCAAGGTCGCGCGGACTCAACGGACGGGTAAATTTCGATACGTCGACAACAGCGGCATTCTCGCTTTCATGTGTGACCATCTACACTTCCGTCCCGGAGCGACAGTAGACCTGCATACAACGGAGACGTAAGCACATCCAACTCCCACCAGTCTTTGTAGTGTCACAGTCTCATCCTGACTATAGGTGGGGGCAGGCCGACTACGCACTCGCTGCTGCGCTCATGGGCACCGAACAATTACTGGAGCGAGGGATGTCTTACGACGTCGTCTGCAGCTATATTTGTCATATCGTCGAAAGATTCGCTAAGTCCCACCCCAACTTAGTTCCACTAGTGCAAGACCTGAAGATGCTCCTCCCGAAGCTGCACATGCATGCTCATCAAGAGATGTGTCAAATAGTGTACGCTTTCTGCTACGCACGTGGATTCGGACTCGCCCACGGCGAAGGTGTGGAGACCCCATGGGCAGAGATGAACATCGCCGGCTTATCCACTCGGGAGATGACAGCTGGGGCTAGACATGACGCGCTGAACTCATTGTTCAATTACTGGAACTGGCGGAAGACGTGGCAAATGCGTGCGTTGATGTCCCAAGCTTATTTCCTCGTACGATGCACTGACAGTAGCCTACAGCACGATTCCTAGCGCGCAAGCTGGAGGAGGCTTATGGCGCGCAGCGACGCACCACGCGCTACTTGGCGAGCTTGACAGGCTTGGCCGGCGCAGTGACAGTCCAGCAATGGCTATCGCTGGACGTCGACGATGAAGCTCCCACCCCCCTCACGTTCCGCGCCAAAACGAAAGTGTATGCGACCAGCGTGTACATGTGGAACCGAGCCGAACGTACGTGTACAGCACTGCCCGCCCCCACACACATGCTCATTCACCACTGTCGCAGTACCGAACGTGGAGACGGCTTTGCAGGAAATCTTGGGACAGAAAAAGAGCCAGCGCCGGACGCACCAACACGCGGCCAGCGCTCAGCTCAAGAATTCCGCTGCCATGTTTATCAAGCATGCGATAGACCTCGAGCTGGAGCTGTAAGTTATATCTACATGCCCGGTGTGTTGTCCAACTAACGCGCTCATGGCAGCTTGCATCTACGCTACATCCGAGATCAACGAGCCAAAAAGGAGAGCGTCGTTGAGGACGGTTTCGACCACAAGCTTAACTGGGCCACATTCCACGACAAGCTCATTAAGTGGCAGAAGTCCCAGCGGAAGCACATGGCTAACTGCGAGGAGGAATACGATGAGCTCCAGGACTACGTGTTCGATGAGGAAGAAGCCGAGGACCCTCGATACGAACCATGCCCCGACGGCCTCGGGCTACCTTCTGACTACACTCATGAAGAGCGAGCAGACTATAACCTTCACACCCTCGCAGACTATGAACGGACCATCCGAATCGGCCTCGCCTTCGATCAGCTCGATGCCATACGACTGGCTGTCAAGCACCGCGCCGCACACATCGAACACAAGCGCAAGCATGTTCGCGGCGGGCGAGCGAATGCCGCATCCCAGGAGGAAATCCAGCGTGCGGACGCACGTGCACGCGTTCTCGCCTCTCGCTATAACTATAACTTCGAACGCATCAATGCCCTTCGTGCAAACGATTATGACGGGAGAACGGACGATACCCCAGGGAGCCGATTGCAAGTCATACGTCTCGACTCTGACCTCGCCATAGCCAATATGGCTGCCCCACGAACTCTGCACGACAGTCAGCGCTCCGGCTCTTGGATCTGGAACGTCTACGACAAGACGCCATCGACAAACACACGGTCTGGTGGGCAAGCCGCGGACACTCTCTCCACTAGTGGTACGCCCACCTGTTGCCCCTTCGCATGGTCCTCTGCTGATTATTTCTCTGTGCAGTGGATATGGTCCAATGGTTTCGGGCTAAGGCTGAGAAGGACAGGGCAGATGAGGCCGTGAATCGGTTGTGTGCAGAATTTCGGCGGACTTCTATGGGGTACCGCGCCTACGCCGCGCTTTGGGACACAGCCGCAGATGCTTGTGAGGGTGGAGAAAGAGCGTATGCGAAGAAAACGGCCGCCATGTGGACCCAGATGTCAAGATCCTGCGAGAAGGCCTACGACGCAGCTCGTAGAGCAGATGCACCAGCGGACAGGTTGGATCATACCAGGGTGAGCGACCTTCAAGTATCATATATGCGCCTAGGAGTAACGTCCGTTATAGAGTGTGCGTCCTTACCTTGCCCAGATGTGCGACGAAGACATAGGGCAGTTCGAGGACATCCTCCAAGCGTGGCACATGTGATGGACTTCACAGCCGTCAATCTCTCGCGCACTCTGTTCGGGGACCACAACGCACTACTAGACGTGGCCAAAACACTCAGCGCTCGTCGCGCGGCGAATCCACAGCGTCCGAAGACTCTCGCGCCCCTCGCAAACAACGCATACCCTCAAGTACACGACTCACCCACCTATCGGATCCGCGCCTTTGCAGGCTCTTCCCTCCCGCAGACTGCGAGGCGCCCCAGCGCGCGTGAGCCGACCTCCGCCGCGCACGACCACGAAACCAAGACGACCCAGCGCGCGTGCACAGTCCTCCGTCGTGCAGACTGCGACGCGGCCCAGTGCGCGTGAGCCGCCACCGCGCACGTCCACAACTACGAGGCGCCCCAGCGCGCGTGAGCCGACCTCCGCCGCACACGACTACGATTCCGAGGACGCCCAGCGCGGGTGCGCAGTTCTCCGTCGCGGATGACCAGGGCGCGTGCACCATCCGTCGTGTACGCCCACAAGTACGAGGATGACTACGATTCCGAGGACGCCCAGCGCGTATACATGGGGCGTCCGCGTCACCAGGACTCCGCCACCGAGGGGGACCGGCGCGCGTGCGCAGTCCTGCGTCGCGCATGACCAGGGTGCGTGCGCACTCCGTCGTGCACGCCTACAACAACGAGGCTGCCCGGTGCGCGTGAGCCGACCTCCACCGCGCACGTCTACAACTACGAGGCGCCCCAGCGCGCGTGAGCCGACCTCCGCCGCGCACGACTACGATTCCGAGGACGCCCAGCGCCTACATCCAGCATCCGTCGCCCACGATTCCGGCTCGGAGGAGCCGCGCATGCGCAGTCCTCCATCACGTATGACCAACACGCACGCGTGGCCCACACCTCCGAGTCGCACCGGCGGGCTTGCATGTGGACTACGTCGCCAGAGGTCGCCCACGATGCCGAGGCGCACCAGCACGCGTACATCCAGCACTCAGCCTCCGTCGCTCATGACTCCGAGGCCAGTCCTCCTCGGTCAATGTCTGGCGTACGTATAACCTACCGCACTGTCCTATCATGCACACGTCTGACCGTGCTGCCAAACATCCGGTGTGTATGAGCCTTTGCGCCGCGACAGCCAAGGACAACGCGGTCTTGCGATATGACTAACTAGCACGATTAGATTGATATATGGCCGTAGATAATGGGGGAGTGGATCTGTGCACATAGAGAAGTGGGTTTATATCTGTTGGTGATCTGAAGGTTTACGTCGTATGTATAATGTGACCAGGGGTTTATTCATGTGTGTGATCAGGGGTTCATCCATCCGTGTGATCAGAGGGTTTATCCTCGAGATGATCACCTGCGATCATCTTTGGCATAAGCACGTCGTTTATCCCTATGATCTTTGTCCAACTTATATCAGGGCACACTGTAAGATCAGGGTTACTTGATCTAATGAGATCACAAAAATGAGTTGAGCAGTTCATACTTCAATGGTACATGATAGATGGTAGCGGTAATACTTTTATCACATCAATCAATGGAGATTGTTTAACAAACTAAAAAAGGTCCCTGACGCGTGAGCTGGAGGGGGAGGAGCGGGGTTAGCGGCCGGAGCCTCGTTGGTAGCGGTCGACGTGGGTGTCGCCGCTATGTTCAGAGATTGGGGAGGGGGTACATTGACCACCTCCGATACGGAGTGTATACCGGGGAGAGCCATGATAGGTTCCCCGGGAGTGATTCCTTTGCGAGCGGCGCGGGATTGCGCGGCCGCGTCGCGGTGCTCGTCAGCCCACTCAATGGTGACGCCCAGCCGGGCGTACCAGAGTGCGACGTGAAACAGGGACAGCGCGTCCTCTGCGAAGCTGCCGGGGTAGGCCTGCGTAGTGCTCTCGGGGCTGACAGGGTACTGTCCCATCAGAATGATATGACGGTACAGGCCCAGCACTGAGAACAACACGTTCGTCAGCGAGAGCCACCGTCCGCGTTCAGACGGGGTTACGCGGTGCGTCAAAGCACGGCAACCCATCTGGTGGAACTCGACGTGGACTAGTTGCGGTCGACCGTCGGGGGCGACCGTCATCCACGACGGACGAGACGAAGGGTAGTTCTTCATCCACTCGCGAAGTTCCTTCGTGGTGGAGTCCAGCCGCGGCTGCGCGAGTTTCACGTGCAGCTGCTGCTTGGAGCGATACGGCCGTCCTGCAATCGGGCGGTCGTTGCGGGTGGTGGGCATCGGTAGATGCGCCGTGCTTGTAGGAATTAACCCCGGCGGCGTATATGCCGCCGGGTGGGGCTGGTCTACGGTGGGACCTGTCCGATTGGATGGGCCACCCGAGGGACCAGCTCGGTCGGGGTTCCGCCAGCTGCTCACCAAGACCTGTAATCCCCGCACGCTGGTCAGTGCGGGGTTAGCGTTGACCTGCGCCAGCAGATGTTGGATATGATGCCGCGCCTGACCCATGTCAGTGTGCGAGGCGTCCATTATTTGCCGGGCCTCCTCTTGAGTCATTGACACGAAGTCGTACCAATGATTTGTGAGCTTGGGGTCCGAGTTCACTGGTGCAGCCAACTCGTCGTGGGGCCAGTTGGGGATGAGGGACTGATGGGAGGCGGCAGTTGTGCCTGTCCACGTCATCGTGCCCGAGCGCGGAGGAGCTGGTACTCCTCGACGCGCGTTCCGCATCACTTGCCGACTCGAGATACGCCGCGCCCGTTTGGCGTCAAACGTAGCCTCGTCTTCCGACAAGAAGTCGTAGTCGACCATGGGGTGCGGGGCCAGCTCTTCCCGCGGCGGCTCGATTCTTTGGGTCTCGGGCGACGTCTGCGTCGGCCGAGTCGTGGTAGACGATCCTTGTTGGAACATGTCAAATCCACGGACGTCCCCTGCTGATATTGGCGGGGGAAAGCAGGACAACATGTCCTCGCGCCTATCCCCGCGCCGCACCGTCCTGTCCTCGTTGGGACGGCTGTAGGGTTGGTAACAAGCAGTTTCTGCTCGAGACTCCTGTTGCTTCTTCGTATCCTCCAGCTGCTGCTGGAGTCGATCCTTCTCGTCTTGCAGATTGTCGTACCGCTCGCGCTCGTCGTTGCGCTCGTGACGGTACCGCTCCATTGTCTCACGACGCTCATCTGCGAGCCACCGTGCCTCCTTCAACTGCTCTTGCAGTTCGGCTATACGCCGCTCGTTCTCCGCGGCGTCCCCTCCCTCCTTGGAGCGAGTATGCTCCTCGAAGTACTGCCAAAACCGGGCTTGAAGCTGAGCTTGCACGCTCATTTGAGCTTTGCGCAGCGATGGCTCCGACTGCGTGCCCCGAAGATGGCGGATGAACTCGGCGCAGATCACGCAGCCCGTTGTATGCGCGACGAGGAGCGGATGCTCTGCTACCGGTCCCCAGGCCAGGTTCATGCTCAGAGGCATGATGGGCGGCATCCCTGGCATTACGCCCATGGGAGCGACCTGATTTTGAGGCGGGGCAAACACTGAGACCGACGCCCCGTGTGCTTGAGGATACGAGGGTGGGTACGCGTAGCCGTATCCCGATTGCGGATATTGACTCGTAGGCGGTGCCTGCGTTGCGGCACCGCCGTACTGGTACTGGGCTGGATACGGCGCAGGATACCCAGCTACTTGCTGATGCACGGCTGGGGCGGCAGGATCCGGGAAGGCCACGTTTGGTGGCACGGCGGTCGAGGAGGGCGCTGGGCGATCCACTACCATTTCGGTAGTGGCGCTCGGGGGTGCGTTGAGGGGCGCGTGAGGCGGCTGGGATTGGTCGGTGTTCATGGTGGTGGTGCGAGTGTGGGGAGCGAGTGGGCGAGCGAGCAATTCGAGGTGTAAGTAAGAGAGACAAGCGTGAGGTTAGGCGAGCGCGAGCTGGCAATTCGCCAGTCGCAGGGTCGCGGAGCCACGCTAAGCGCTGGCTGAGCTCGAATCTGAGCTACAATTACGCGACACGTCGCGCGTAGCACATGTGACCGCGTGCGAGCGCTTGCTAGCAGGTGGCTGTGCTCGCGCCTTCAACGCTAGACACACAAGTCCTTTTCTCTTTTGACGCCGCACTGGCTACACTCGCCATATCGGCGTAGCTACTCCCCACTGCACACGTATTAGTGTGCAGCTGGTTTCCTGGGTAATGCTCGCCATGAGCTGACTCCCATGAGCGTGCAATACTCGTCCAACGCTGCGAGATCTTTACAGCTCTCATACGGCTCCCAAGTATGGTCGCCCTGGGTCCACCGTACGTGGAACCGACATTTGGCGCCTTGCCACTCATGGCCGACTATCTCGTCAACCAACCATTCAGTGTCGTCGCTGAGCCCGAAGTCGTAGAAGGCTTGGGCATTGCGATGCGGGAATACCGCATCGTTGTTGGCTTCATGTCTCCTAAGTAGGGAGACATGGAATTTGGGATGTATTCGCCGCTCTCGTAATTCCGAGGGCAGGTCCAATACATAGTTGGAAGTGCGAGGTATGCACTCCACAATCTTGTAGGGTCCGATGTACTTAGGCACGAGCTTGCGTGCTCGACCCTTGGGTACGGTTAGATTCTTAGTCGAAAGATAGACTAAGTATCCAATCTGGAACTCAGGTTCTTCCTGCCTATGCTTATTCGCATGGTAGGTTTGGGACACGCGAGCATCGATTATGGCATCGTGCGCTATCTCAAGATTGGCACGAGCTCGTTGTGCGAACTTGCGCACTCCCGCAAATGGAGTTTCCGTTCTGATCCCGCTCATCGACCGAGGTAAATACCCATAGTTCAATTCGAACGGGGCAAACCCAGTAGTAGAGCTGGCGGCAGAATTGAATGCGAATTCTGCCAAGGGTGTTAAGACGATGCCCAGTGGTTCGCTTGTTAGGCTTTCAGCACAGGGACTTAGACGCTTCACACAGAGGGATCGAGGTTCAGAGGGGAGGTTCGAAGGGCGATAGATAACCAGGTCGAGCTGAGGTTCTCCTCAGCTCTCCTACTCGTATATATACATGTGAGACACTCTGTAACCATGAGGCACAGCCTGCAGGTAACTACACCGTAGCCATAAGGTACTGAAACACGTAGCAGAAACACACCGTAGCCATGAGGCACTGAAACACGTATCCAAAACACAAGGTAACCACGAGGCAGAGTCCGTGACTGATTCCAGACATAACGTGTGACCAACCGTTACTGAAGCACGTACGGTTGTAACAAAGGGTAGTTTCTCGTACCAATCCAGCTGATTGGGTGAGACTATGGCACGGAGAATCTGAGTAATTGAACAAATAGTTCGCTCACTCAGCCCATCCGTTTGCGGGTGGAAAGAAGTGGACATGAGCAGCTTCGCGCCCATGAGCCTATGAAGTTCACGCCAGAACTTCGACGTGAACTTGCTGTCTCTATCGGATACGATAGATTCAGGTAACCCGTGAAGTCGTACTACCTCTCGCAGATATACGAGAGATAGTTCGGCGGCCGTGTTGGTCGTTTGTACAGGTATTAAGTGTACCATAGATGTCATGCGGCATACGACTACCCATACGTAGTCGTATCCGTGTGACAATGGAAATGGACCGACAAAGTCCATGGAGATCGAGACCCATGGGGCCAGGGCCAGTGGTAAGCTATGCAGTAGCCCCATAGGTAGTTGAGTGGACGACTTTGCGGTATGACATGTACCGCAGGTTATACAAAATTTATCTACGTCCTTGCGTAGAGTCGGCCACCAAAACCAACGTCTGAGATACTCGGACGTGCGTTGCGGTCCGAGATGTCCCAACGTACTGTGCGCGTGATCAATCACGATCTCGTGTAATGATTGTTTGTTCAACAGAACCCGCGGTAGGCATAATACACCCTCGCCTTTGCGGTTCTTGGAGAAAATCAACCCATCGCAAATGGCGAATGCGCTAAACTGAGATGGTTTAGCCATAATTTTGCCAAACGTCTTGTCCGTAACGTATCCGTTACGGACAGCTTTCATGAACCCATCTTCGTTTTCGAAGTGGGTGCGCAGTGAGGGGCCAGACGCTAGTGACATCGCTAGCGTAGGATCGTCAGGCGACGTCGGTCCAGGTGTAACCTCAGCCACTGGAGCGTGCGTGGCATACCGGGCGCTCTCTATGACTCATTCCTCCACTGGCTCTGGCAGCATAGTAGCTGTCGGCTTCGCTTTTGCGGGAAGAACGACTTTGTTCTTCGGGCGTGCTACTGGCGTCTCGTCATCGGAGTCACGATAACGAGCAGGTTTCCGAATGACTCGTCCGGCTCGTATCTCGAGCAGACGACTCTGAGGTAGATCGTCTCCCTCAGGATCTAATCGCGTGTCAGCGTTCACGACGTCGTATTCTGGCGTCGTGTCATGCAGGGAGTCCATCTCGTAGTATTGAGATAGACAGTCCGCGACTTTGTTGAGTCGCCCAGGTACGTAGGTAATATCATAGTCAAATCTGGCTAGATATTCGTACCAACGAATCTGGCGACGATTCGGATTCTTGACCCCTTTCATAAATTCTAAGGCCTTATGGTCAGTTACGATACGTAACTTGCGGCCAAGAAGTTTATCCTCCCATTTCAGGAGTCCTTCCATTATTGCAAGAGTCTCTTGCTCGTACGTGTGATATGCACGCTGAGCACTGGTGAACTTCTTCGATAGAAATCCAGCGGGGCGGCATGTTGGCCAGTCCTCGCCTTGGCCGTATAAGGCCCCGATTCCAAACAGGGATGCATCGCATATGAGCCATATCGGCTCACTGCAGCACGGGTCTATTGGTCTCAGTATGGGGACCTTGCACGCTAGAGTCTTAATGGACTCGAAGCATTTCTCGTGCAAGGCTCGCCATACAAAAGGTCTATCGTTGTGTACCATCTCCGAAAGCGGAGATGTGTATGCCGATATATCTGGCATGAAATGGGCTAGGTAATTCACTAGTCCCAGAAACCGCTGAACTTCATTGTAAGACTGCGGGGTTCTCCAGTTACGGATGCGGCTCATTTTGTCTGTATCGGCGTGCAAGCCGCGGTCATCTATGTGATGACCTAAACAGTCCAAATCCTTAGAATACAAGTCGCATTTCGACTTGCTAAGGAATAGTTGTGCCTTTCGAAGCTCGTTAAACACCAATTTCAGGTGTTTCTCGTGATCTTCGATAGTATCCGAGAAGACGAATATGTCATCGAGGTATACGTGAACAAATCGGCCTATGAATTCACGAAATATCGTGGTCATTAGCCTTTGTAATGTAGAGGGTGCATTTGTGTCGCCCTGCTGCATTACTTCGCTCACGAAGGTTCCTAAAGGAGTGGAAAATGTGGTTTTCCAGATATCCTCCGCTACGATGCGTATTTGCTCGTATGCGTCGGACAAGTCGATCTTCGAGCGGTATTTCGCTCGTGCCACGTCCATCCGGATCTGATCTTGATCCGGAAATGGCGTAAGATCATGTACAGTGTTGTCATTGCGCTGTCTTGCGTCAATGACAGTTCAAAGTTTGCCATTTTTCTTCGCTACGCACAGTAGCGGAGCGGCTTGTGTGACCGTAGCAGGTCTCCACCATCCGGCCTTTACATACCGGTTGATCTTCGTAAGAAGCTCATCCTTGATCGCCTCTGCGCATCGCGGTAGGTGATACTTGTATAGTTTTTTCTCATCAATCAGCGGAATACGATGATTGATCTCCCTATACGGGGGTAAGGTCTCAGGCGCAGGACGCATTATGTCCTCCGTCTCCTTATACCACCGTTCTCGGAGCCTATTCAACTCTTCTTCAGATTCATCTATGACAAATCCGACGTGTGTCCGTCGGATTATTTCATCCTCCAGCTGCTCTTTCGCTATCTGGTTGAGCATCTCGTGGATGCCGAATGGGTCTTTGCCATAGTTGTTGACCAATTTCGGTCTCGATTGTGAATGTACGGTAGGTACACTACGTTCTCGTATGTCGGGAACAGCGGCATTCGCTGCCCGACCTTGATGTCGTACCGGAGTTACGACGGTTTCGCCGTCGTTCCCTCCCCCTTCCGGTGACATACTAGTCATCGCGTAGCGGGTTTGGGGAGGCTCCACTTTGGTGGATTCCACTACGCTGTGCTAATACGCCGCACGCTGGCTGGCGTATTTGCCTCCTTCGATGAATAACGGGATTTCCTTCCCATTCATCACTACTTGGTTCTTCGCGAAGTCGAGAACTACGCCGTATTGCCGGCAGAATACGGTGCCTAATATGGCATCGTATTTGTCAATATCCACGACGTCGAAATAATGTGTTTCGCATATATTTCCGAGCGCTATTGAAGCTTGAGCCCCGAAGTTTATCTTCGTGCGGCTGCCTTTGGTGCCCAACTGTAGGCCCATTGGTTCCTTCAAGTCGATACGACTTGCCTTGCACAGATATGCGAACTCCGGAGTGATAGAGTCCGTGGTGCATCCGGAGTCAAAGAGTACTAAGCCCTTGACTCCGTTGATCAGGATCTCGGCACATAACGTGCGTTGCGTATCCAGCGTACGTGCTGGTTGCGCCTGCGGGTCCTCGATGCGCCGTACTTTGGCGTCGTACATCCACGCATGTCTCGCAGCACGGTCTTGCCCTACTGCCATGCTGTGGATGTGTATTGTATCCGATACTTCATCGGCCAGAGGTTCTATGCGCATTCCTGCAAACTCCAATTGATCGTAGTGATCATTGGTGTCGAACACTTCTTCGTGCTCTGATTCATACTGAGATCCTCCCCAGCCATATTCTGACTGAGGGTAATCTCCTACGACGTGCAGGTCGGTTTCGTCTTCTACCAGAGCTTCATCCTCCTCTGGTTCGTGTACATGGTTCTCAGCCGCACCGACTTGCTCGTCGTGCGCGGCCTGTTCATGATCGGATATATCGTCCAATACGCGTTGAGCAAACATGCGAGGACCGGAGTGGTCGTGTTTGCCCGCGTTCGGACAGACCGGATCAGATGCGAAATGTCCGATCTGCCCACACGAAAAGCAAGTCTGCGCTGCTTTTGTGGTGGCCTGCTTTCCGCTGGGACGATTGTTTGGGTGAGGCACGTTACGTGTCTTGTCCCCAGTTGGACCTCCGGTACGCGGCCGTCTTTGTTCGGCAGGATTAGCCGCGTAGTGCGCAGGCCGTGAGGACGACGTAGGTTGCGTCGGTTTACTCGGAGGAGCAGCTTGCTTCCTCGAGAAGAGAGGTCCTTCGTAGGGCACGTCACCGTAGTAAGGCTGCACCTAGGTCCGGGTCCATGCCAGGTTCGACCCGTATATACCTGATCTGTGACCCGCGGGTCCGGGTAGTCTAGGTCCGGGTACCTATGCGCCCGGTCGCGTCCGGATCTAGGTCAGTCAATGCTGATTTTCCCGGTCTAGCTTAGGTAACCTACACATAATGTCATATATTTTGAGAGTTTATGTTCGTTTTTGGTAGTTATATACACAAACAACTTCATCAGGCTCACAGCCCCAGTCCGGACATAGGACAGTCATTCACAGCAATAAGACTTGTGACTTAAGTTGTTTCTTGTGAATGGCCAGCACGAGGTTCATTATCAAACAATGCAGGTCATATTCAGACGCCAAGACTACACAGCGACAACCGTAACTAATGTCCCCTTATGATGAGCCTGCCCGCCATATCCCCTCGAAGACACTGCCGGTAGAGACGTCGTCGTTGTCGAGGAGGGGGGGCATGTCGTCGTCGGTCAAGACGTCAGCGTCGCTATCGCTCGTGGGCTCCGTCGTGAGCGATCGCCCGACGGCCGCGGGCGCCAGCCAATGCAGCGGAGGATGGTCGTTGACGGACGTCATCTGCGTGACGAGCGGGGTGTTGAAGCGGGCCTGGGACACGGGGGGGACATGCGGTCCTTCAAAAAGGTCCTGCAGAACAATATTAGCAGGTACGACGGTGGGCATAATAGACGTACCAAGGGCAGGCCCTGCTTGAGCCACTCAACAATCTCCTCCAGGTGGTCGTCGGCGCGTTCGTCACGTGCGAGGGAGAGCGCGGCCTCGGTGAGGCGGCCTATGAATGCTGGCCAGTCGTCAGCGTCGACACCGGGCCAGCCGCTTAGAAAGCCGTGACAGGCGAGGGCGATGCTGAGCAGGAGGTCGCGTTGGTCGTCGGTGGCCTCGCAGTCGGTCGGAATGGGGCCTTGAATCGTCGTTACCCAGTGGGCGAAGTACTCGGGATCAAGGAGTTCACGGTCGCAGGTCGGTATCATTATCTGTGCGGGTGTCAGTTCATCGCCAGCGGACGTTGTTGAGTTGAGCGGCGACATACGTTGAGGCAAGCCTCCGGGCCGTCGAGAACGATAACGATGGAGGGGATGTACGGGGCGCGCATTGAATTGACATCGCGGGCACCGGGACCCACACGGAGGTAGAGGTTAGCCATTCAAAACGGGGCGGGGCGGTTGGTACGAAGGTATTTGAGAGAGCGAGTGGACGGAAACATCCTTTTGAGTGCGCACGACGATGCTCGTCGCCACAGCCATGGTGCACACAGTATGCTGTCCAAGCTTGATCAGCGTGAAAGGAGAGAGATAGGTAGAAACATAACCTTTGTTGCAGCCGAGCCCGGCGTTCCATCAGGCGTGTGGTATGTCGTCGCGTTGTTGCTGTCGGCCAAGGATTTCCAAGACCGCTACAGGAAAAGATTAGCCTCAGTGTGTTGCGGAAGATGTCGAGTCTCGACTTGCATGGACACATGGGCTTTGAACTAGTTCCAAGGCTGCTAGCCAGATTGATGACGATTTAGTGCGGGTGTCTCAGATCCAGGTCGTCGATCAGGTCATACCTGTTTGACGAAATAGGTAATCAAGATTGCTAACGGCTTGTGGATCCCAGTACGATGCTTGGGACTCGGTGGCAAGGAAAGGAGGAGAGCAGATGTTACGTCGCCAAGACTAATGGGTGTGGGTGGAGAAGGAGGTTGGTAGTTGACGTGGAGCCGTGTGAATGTGAGTGGGCTGCCGAGAAAACGCACGTGAGGCGAAGCACGAAGGCTCGCAATAGACGCCATCACACCTCCTTCCCAACTGCCAGCACACCCGCTCCTCAACCCACCAAGACGATGTTCTACTGGGCTAAAAACCCTACCACCTCCCTGGTATGTTATTCACCTTGCTGGTTGTGGTTCATCTTCCGCTTATCTTCCTCTCTGTGTCCGACAGTCTCCCGCCCGACACTCTGCCGGACATGTCGATCGTGCAAGGCCCTGGTCTTGCCCCGAGATCCCCCAACAACGATGAAGGTATCGATCTGTGGGGCTCCTCGCGGATATCTCTAACTCACCTTTCTTCCAGCAAGGGCACAAATGGCAAAAAGCCATGCCATGACTACGGTTTCACGGCACAACAATGTGAGTACACCCGTGTTCTCGGCTGTTGCAGGTGTTCGAATGGCTCGTACTTGGCGTACTCATCACCCTCGTCGCCCTCACAGATTTACCAAGCACTCGCCCGGAGCCCATGGTGGGGCCACGCTGACTGAGCACGCGCGCGGGCAGACCGTCCGCCGAAGCCCCGCCGAAAACTGGCCATGGACAAGGACCCGGGTATAATAAATATCGTGAGTTCAAATCCGTGGTCCACATAACCCCGCTCCTCACCCGCACTCTATACATCCAGCCGATATGCCCTCCCTTGGCCAGTCGCTCTCCGCCCTCAAACGATCTCGCACGGCCTCGCCCTCGCCCGAGCGCGGCGGCGACACTAGCGATGCGTCTCCCCCTCCTCCTCGTGTTCGTCTACGTCCTCAGCGGCGTGCCGCCAAAAAGGCTCGGCGGGCTCCATCCCCCGAGCTCGAATACGCCCCCGACGTCCCCACGGGGCCTTCATCAGATGTCGAGAGCGTCCGCGAGGAAGATGCCGACAACGAGGTAGCCGCGGTCGCGGCTCGTGTGGCCAAGGTCGGGACCTCTGGGCGCAAGAAGGTCACTGCTGGCGAGAAACGTGCTCGTTTCCAGGAACGGTTCGGTGAGATGTCCTCAGAGGACATCCTAGGTATGTCCCTCGCACCTCCTGCTTGCTCTGATTCATCTGTCTAACGTTTGACATAGCGCAATTAACTGGCGCGTGGCGGTCGCCGGCCTACGACCACTTTAAAGCACCAGTGGTTCTCCCTCCCAAAGCCGACGGTACAGTTATGTATCGGTTTGTTTGCAAACGGTATGTTGGGCTAGTAATTGTCCACGCCAATGATGATGACTGACTTTGCGCACAGGCATCCCTCCAAACACGTCGACCGCGCTGACTACGAAGACTCCACCGGGAACTTGAAGCGGCATATCTCAGGTTGCGACCCTGAAGACGTCCCCGAGGTCGAACTAATCACCGCCTACGCCCAAGGAACCTCGTACTCGGGCGCACGCCTCCGCTTCTATATCGTGATGTGGTGCGCGCGCCACCACCGTCCCTTCGCCATTGTTGAGGACGCGGAGTTCCGGCAACTCCTGGAGATGCTTTACGCGAAGACTGAGATTCCGAAACGGATGACCGTCGCGCGCGATATGCGCATGATCCATGCTCACTGCAAGGACCGCGTTTCCGTGTACCTCAAGGTGACGCTCTTTTCGTTGTTCTACGCTATCTACGCAGTACTCACCTCCCGACAGGCGCTGGACGGAGGCATCCACCTGTGCATCGACGGGTGGACGTCGCCAAACATCCTGGCTTTCCTAGGGATTACCGCGCACTGGCACGAGAATGGAGAGATCCGGCATATAATCTTGGACTTCGTTAGGTAAGAGTTCATATAACATCGAGGCCACACCGATCTAATTGAACAATCAAAATTAGGCTCACAAACTCGCACATAGGCAAGTACCTTGCCGAAAGTGTCGTCGAGTGTCTCAAGGCATTCGGCATCGAGAAGAAGGTTCGCTGCATTTCTCCTCCGATAATGTCTGACACTAATGATGTATACTTGTAGGTTATGGGCGTTACTTGCGACAACGCCGACACCAATACCGTTATGATGAAAGAAATGCACAATCTCGTTCCGGAGTTTCGTGGTCCTGCACTCCGTGTCCGGTGCTTTGGACATGTCTTGAATCTCACCGTCAAGGTATGACACCCATTATATATCATGTGTTGCATACACTGACTCTAGGTTTTAGGCCATCCTTTCTATTTTTTCGAAACCCGGACCGGCCCCCGCAGGTGCCGAGAACAATGCGGAATTGGACGACGACGACGAAGACGGAGACGAGCAAGAGGTCGACGCCGCGGCCGAAATCGATCCCGGGCGCGAGGAGGCTGACCAAGATGTCATTGATGCGATCGCAGACGACAACCTCCCCTTCGAAGTTACCGATAACAACTTGTATGACGGTCGTGTGGCACTCGAAAAGGTGTGTATTAGATCATTACAGTACCAGCACTTCTTTGCTAACCATCTCTTAGATCCTCGCTCTCTCCCGCAAAACATGGAACAGCCCCGCAATCCGCGGCGCGCTCGGCACCCTCTCCAAGGAGCACAACCTCAACAGCGAGGTGTTGATTCGCGCGGTCCGCACCCGTTGGAACACGGTAACCGAGGTCATCCAGCGTGCGCTCGACATGAAGGAAGTCCTCGGGGACTTGTGCGACATGCACCAGTTCAACAAGGACAAGCGCGGCCCACGTCTTCGTCGATTCATTCTCAACGAGGACGAATGGGCACTCCTCGACGACCTTTTCCGCCTGCTCGACGTAAGTCCGACACTACAAGTTTAACCCTATCATGTATTCTAACAATGAACATCGTCCTCAGCCATTTCTGTTCGCCACGAAGCAAATCTCGACCAGCAAACACGCGGTCGTGCAGGAAGTCATTCCCTTCATCGATATACTTACTACCCACTTCGACAGCTTCCGCAATGATGAAGACCTGGCCCCGAGTGTCCGCGCCGCCGCAGAACGTGGCCGGGCTATTCTGGACAAGTACTACCAGCGGACCGATGAGAGCATCGTGTACCGGATTGCAATGAGTAAGAGATGCACTACCTCTGATTGAATACTTAGCTCACCCGTTCACATAGTTCTCCACCCACGCTACAAGCTTCAGTATTTCCGTGATGCTAATTGGGAGGAAGGCTGGATCGACGAGGCTCTCGTCATACTTCGACGGGAATGGAAGGACTACTACAAGCCGGCAGTCACTCACGACGACCCGGAGAACCCTCAGCATAAGGGCAAGGGGAAGGGTAAGTTTAACGACTCACAATGCTCCTGCATGCACTGACCAACTACTGTTAGCGAAATACATCCCTGCTCATCCCATCGCCGGCCGCCGAAGTGCTCAGGCAACTCTTGAGGTAAGCCGGCGTGACCTTTAATATATTGATCAGTAACTGACGCATTATATAGGCCACCAGCGCGATGTTCGCGTCCATCTCACGCGCCGCCGCGAAGGCTGCCAAACAAGACGCCCTGGAGGTGTACCTCGAAGCCCCCCCTCAGCCCAATATGATCGACGCTCTGCAATATTGGAATCTGATGTTTAAGGCCTCGAGCTCGCCTCTCGCCCAAATGGCTCTCGACTTCATGTCGATCCCCGGTAAGTCTTTGCGTCAATCACCCATGTTGCACATACTAATGTCCTCCTCACACTGCAGCCACTTCGACAGATGCGGAACGTGCATTCTCGAGCGGCCACCTCACAGTGTCGCGGCTGCGTCACTCTCTCAGTGACGAGTCGGTCCGCGCTGGCACTGTCCTCGGCTCGTGGGCCGATCACCCCGCGCTCGTTCCCGAAGACGAACTTGTCAAGCTCATCAAGTCCCATGGGCGCCGCGGCGCAAATGTCGCTGCTGTTTCGACGCAGGCATCCCACATCCCCGACGCCCCTCCACTGCAGCAGCTGTTGTAACAATGATGCATCACATCCTGTACGCGCCCAGGACGCGTTATGCACCACAGGCCGTACGTTAGCGCCTTAAATAAGCGCCCATCTGAGTTACAATATAACCTTCCCAATAAGGCAGCTGACCCCGGCAAGCCCAGCAGGGCCTGTTATCAGCTTTGATAACAGGCGCTTTTTATCACTCCTTCCAAAAATGGTATGTACTAGTATCTCTTATCTCCTCGGCGCTTTTGTGATCTTATCTGTGTATCTATCTAATCTCTAGGGCGCTTTTTTGGCCATTTCCGGCCTCCTCCTCCTCGGCTAATGGGACCTTAGGTATGCCCCTCCTCCCTTGCTCTATCTTGCTCATTTCTCACCCGTTTCGCTTCGTTCTTTTTGCATTAGGTGGCGTTTTTATATGCGATCAAAACGCGCCCATACCGAAGGCATACGATGAGCTACAAAAAGTTTCGAAAAAAACGCGCAGATTGGGCGCTTCCTGGACAAATTTGCCTACCGCAGGACCAGTTTGCGTCGCACCGCGGTCGCGCTGGGCTCGTTCGAAAGAGATTATCCGTCGCTTTCGAACGAGCCTAGCGCGACGCGAATCGGACGAGAACTCGCTGAGATGTTGTCCTGCCAATGGGCAGGAGGACATCCTGCAATATCTTCACCAGTTTTCACTCGTTTCCCTTCATGTTTCTTCACTATTGTACCCACTGATGTCTTTGAAATAGTTGTACAATTCGTTCCGTGTAAAAACGAGGTCAAATTGCCCCAGGAGGCATCCAGTGCTCGTTCACTGGGCGCCTCCACAAGTGATTGCCTTGCGAGCTTTGCCCCGAGCGCGGCGCAAAGTACACCGTTGGAAAGCGGTGTGCAGCCGATTTCCGGCGATGTACTTTGCGTCGCAGTATGAGCATTGGCTGTCTCAGTACGCTATTTTTACTAGGCCGCCCTTTCTTCGCTTATTACACTCTCAATAATGCTTCAATGCGCGCGAAAACTGGTACATACGTGTCGTCCATATATACGAAGATGTGTACCAATTTACAAGGGAAACAGACGTCTTATGCTATAGTTACTTGTATTATACCCTCAGGAGGGTAAATAGGCGCCCGTGGAGCGTCTTAAGACGATGTGGGCGGCTATGGGCCGTTTTGCAGCCACAGCATGCCAAAACTTGAAGCACTGCAAGCCTCTAACTATAGCTATGCCTCTAATACATATCTCAGCCATTACTCATCCTATCAGTATGATATTAGGCTTGTTACAAAGCTATAGACTGTGCCAATCTACCTGTATACATCTGGTAATATATATATTTGTACAGGCTGTCTAAATGGTAAAATATGGGCGACATTTTGCTGTTTCAGGGGTTTCAAGCAGTATCTAAGCACTGTATTATGTTCTATATACTGTACAGACCCTGAAACACCCTCAGGGGGGTCTAATACACTGTATAAACATGGTCTGTGGGGATGTAATACTCTACTACCTGCTGTGGAAGAAGTGGAGAGTAAGTCTAAATGTGAGGAGAGGGCAGGGGGAGAACATCAACTTGTAACACACAGGGTGGTCGCCTTGCCACGCAAAAAATACCGTCGGAAAGCTGCATTCAGCCGCTTTCCGACGGCATGTTTTGCGCGGAAATCGGACACGAACTAGTGGAGGTATTGCCCAAGGAAGCGCCCAGTAGGTGAACACTGGACGCTTCCCTGGGCAGCCCTGTGTTTGTTTTGCGCAAGACGAATGGTATATCTAATTAGCAGATGTTAGCAGGTATAATCGTCAGCAAACACCAAGCAAAACGAACCAGAGCTGAGGGAGATATCGCAAGATGTCCTCCTGCCCATTGGCAGGAGGACATCTCGACGGGTTCTGGTCCGATTCGCGTCGCGCTAGACTCGTTAGAAAGCGATTGACAGTCGCGTTCTAACGCGCCCAACGCGACCGCGGTGCAACGCAAACCCATCCCACAGTGGGCCGATTTGTTTCTGAAGCGCCCAATTTGAACGTTTTTTTGAAACTTTTTGTAGCTCACTATACGGCGCGAAAAGTAGCGCATTTTGATCGCATTGGAAAACGCCACCTAATGCAAAAACAACGAAGTGAAACGGGTAAGAAATGAGCGGGCTAGAGCAAGGGAGGGGGGGCATACCTAGGGTCCCATTAGCCGAGGAGGCCGGAAATGGCCAAAAAAGCGCCCTACAGATTAGATAGATACACAGATATAATCAAACAAGCGCTGAGGAGATAAGAGATATCAGTACTTACCATTTTGGGAAGGTGCACCAAAAAGCGCCTGTTATCAGTAGTGATAATAGGGCCTGTTGGGCTTGCCGGGGTCAGCTGCCTTATTGGGAAGGTTATATTGTAACTCAGATGGGCGCTTATTTAAGGCGCTAACGTACGGCCTGTGGTGCATAACGCGTCCTGGGCGCGTACGGGATGTGATGCATCATTGTTACAACAGTAGGTGTCCACTGGTTGTCAATCTCAAGGATGGCACAGGCAAGACCTCCGCGACGAACGTCAGTGCCCGGAGCGCTTCGGTCGCCACCGCCGTGTCGAACTCTGCGTCCACCGCCGCCGTCAGCAGCTCTGGACCTCCAGCGCCGCTCGCCCGGATGACCTCGCAGGGCCAGGCGGGTGAAGCCTCGACGAACGCGCGCGCAGGCCCCTCGACGAACGCGCGCACAGGCCCCTCGACGAACGCGCGCGCAGGCCCCTCGACGCAGCGGCGCCGGCGTACGGCGGAGGACGGTGACTCCGATGTCATTGCCTTGGACTAAATAGGTAGCACATAGCATATCGACCCCACGCCCTTGTATTCATGTCTGGCAGTGTCATACTTATGTTTGGCTGCCTTATACTTGTGTCTGGCCGTGTTATAGTCTTTCAATATACTTCTTATGCATTTCTCTACTCATTTGTGACTTGGTTGATTGGTCTGCATGCCCGTGTACCTCAATGCTGCGTGAATGTTACACAGTGATCGTCTGCCGACTTGAGAAAATGCTCAATATTATGTAGACGCCCGGTCGAGTCGGTCGACCTGGGCGCTTCAGGTCCGGATAGCCAGGTCCGGTTCCCTTGCTCGATCTGACCTGTGCGGATCCAGATCGAGCATCAGTACCTGGCGAAACCCATAGGTCCGGCTCCGGATAACCTACAGGTCGACCTAGGTGCAGCCTTACACCGTAGTTGAAGCGACCGTATTATGACCCTCACGAGCGCGCCTGCGCATCTGCATAGCACACGTATTCTGCTCGATATCCAGAGCAGCGTGGTACAGGTCGGTCAATGTATTGTATTTAACGGATAAGCCGTTAACTACCGCTATCACATGCTCGAAACTCTCGGGCAGTGCGTCAAGGAACTTGGTCCTCATCTGGTATCGCGAAGGGCACTCCCACATCCTGTCGGATATGTATAGTAGCCGTTCATACAGAGCGGCTACTCCTCCCTTGCTAGCGTCGTATTTCAGACGTTCAAATTGCTGGGCCGCGTAGAGGTAATTATCCCGATGGATAAACCGGCGGAACAGCCCGATTACGGCCTCGGAGAAGAGCCAGTTTCTCTTCTCGCGAGAAGTGGACTGCACCGTGTTGTAAAACCACAGCGCCGCCTCGTCCGTGAGACTCGAGCTGAGCAGACGTAACCTGTCTGCATCCATGCTGTCTCCGGTGATGCGGAGAGTATGGAAATACTCCAGTAGCCCGCGGAGCCACAGCTCGAACTCGTCCAGATTGTCTTTGCCGTCGTACGATTTCGGCGGCGGCAACTTGGACATCTTGAGATAGGCTGGGGGAGGAGAGGTAGCCTCCTCGCTTACCATCTCCTCAATCATGTCCAGCAATCGCTGGACGCCAAAACTATCTCGCGCGATAGGACTGGGACCCGTATACGCCAACTCGGGTACATCATGTGCCGTGTTGGCATCGCGCTCATTATCGGGGCGGGCGTAGTGCATCCCGCCCATGGCTGAAGGGGCCATCGACCGACGAGGTCGTAGTCCTGGCATTGCAGGAGGAAGCGTAGGGCCCGTAACTCCGCGGTATTTAGGCCTCTGGTAAGAGGCGCGGCCGCGTCGGGCCAGGCGTTCGTCCTGGATATGGAACCGTAACGCGGTTCCTCCGGGTCGAACACTACGTTCCTGCGAGGCATCGCATTCGATGCTCCGCCTTGACCGATAGGTCTCGGTGTCGACTCAAACGCCGGCTGCGAACGTCTACGTTCTATGTCGGATTCACTGAGTCCAGCCTTCTTCAGTCGTTCGCGCCGGCTGGCTTCCCAGCGACGCTGTTCGTCCATTTCCGCCTCGAGATCTGGGGCTGACTCGTATCCGAGTAGCTCGTCTTCGACCTCGTGTTCGTCGCCAGCAGCTTCACCTGCTGGCAGCTCGACATCGCTGTCCATTTCGGACCTATTCGGTCCATGCCCGTCGGATCCATGTAATATGGTCAGGCCTGTAATGTGGCCAGCCAGCTCGTCTTCTGCGTCCAATATCTGGTTCCGTAATTCGCGGAACCGGGTTGCAGACCGCTGCAGTGCGCTGAGCAGCTCGAGCGAGGTTGATGGGGCAATGGAGTCGCGACGATGTCGGTCGCGAACGCCTTGCCACCGTTTGCTGACCTTCGCTAGACCTTTCGAGTCTAGCGACAGCTGGGAACTCCTACTTGCTGACCTCGGCAATTGACTCGCCGCTGGCCGCGGCGATTCCGGGCCTCGTACTGAGCCAACCACGATACTACGTGGTTGGCTGACGTATTCCAACGACGGGGAATCCGCGCGCATAGACGGCGGGCCTGTCCGAGTCACTGGAGGGGGCATAACACTCGTATGCGAGTGAGCTCTTGACGGCGCACGAGAAACGTTCGCTGCGGGGCGTACGGTCGTCTCGACCGGCACGTTTACATTCTCGGAACGCGAAGTTACGTTCCGAGTCCGTCGCGCGCCCGCATGCGGGTGTGAGTACACTGGCACGGGGGGGGTGTTGCGACGTGGCACGCCAGCACCGATATCAGTGCGTGGCGGGAGGGAAGAAGCTCGCGGGGGGGAATTAGGCCTACTCGGCCGCTTGCTTCCGGAACCTGGCGCGGATTCTTCCATTTGGAAGGATGTCGAGTTGTTTATGGCAGATGTTGTTGATGATTGATGACGTGGTAACGTCGAGCCCCAAATATGGGCGTGTAAGTATCACGGAGAGTAAAAAAGTGTAAGAATGACGGGGTAGGTGCCTTACTGGGCTCCTATCCCTTGGGTACTCTGGTCCGGGCTCGTATTTGGGCTCGGCGTACTCGTAGGGATGGTGGAGGGTAGTAAGGACTTACCCTCCACCAGGCGCCCGAGTTCCGAATACTCGGGACACCGTACGCGGTGGCATTACATACATGCGGCTATCCGCGCGCTAATATGCGCGCGTGTACGTATGGTCCGATTCCGTATATTTTAGTTGTGCGTTTCGCACAACTAAAGGATCCTGTAGGAGCGCAGGATACGCGCTCCTTACACGAGGCCATTGTGGGACACAGGAAGCAACAAGGCGGAATCAGTTACCGAATCAAGTGGAAAGGATACTCCAGTGCCGAAAATACATGGGAACCGGAAGACATGCTGCTGCCTCATGCCCGGGAGCTCCTAGAAGGATATAAACGGGCCAAGAAACTGGCCTAAACCTCAACATGCTCGCACTCCTCGTACTCCTCTGCCTCTACATTCTCGCCCTCTTCGCCATCTCCCTCGCAGCCATCGCCTACATCCTGTGAGAGTTCTCTCAACGACTACTCGAGAGGACCCTCCTCTCCAGGGACTACCCCCCCAAGAAGGATGACTTCAACGCATGGGGAACATAGTTGCTGTCCTCATCACCACCTTCACCGCATTCCTTTTCGCTCTTGCCTTCCTCAGATACGTTTCCCAACCCTACTTCTCACTCCTCCAACACCTCCTCGACCACCGCGATCCACTCTCTCCCACCACCGTCGAAGACACTGCGACCAGCCATGGGGATGGAACTCCCATTCTCGCGCAATACCTGGGTCCCGACTCGGCCTAACACACCCGTCGAAGACACCGCCAGTTACGTGTTTGTCGATGAAAACATCGCACACACTCAATCGTCAAACTTGTCGGAGGAAACTCTTCACGAATCTGAAGCGGTACAATTGTCGGACCCACGGATAGAAGCTTTCGCTGTAGCCTATGCACGAGCCGTTGACACTCAAAACGAGCTCGAAGACATAGTTGACGAAACCCTTTCAAGACGCAACTACAACCTGTGGGTAGTGGTCAGCCAGGAGTTCTACCAAAGGCGCGTAATCTGTCACCTCGAAGCAGTACAACAAGCGTTGGAGAATGTCCCCGGGGAAGAAGCGGCACATGCGCTCTACCACCTCGACGAAGGGATGCAGCACCTCTCGGACGCACGAGAGAACATCGACCATGCCCTCTCGTGGCCCACCAACCGCCACCGCCTCCAACAGTACTTTGGACGAATCGTACCGGAACTCGGTGAACCAGAGCCAACTGAACATCCGGGAGGTCCAACATCGTCTCGACGAACGCGCGCACTATCCCCGGCCCCTGAAGCACGATATGTTCGACCTCGTCTTGAACAGATCCAACCCCTACGACCTCGTCCTGACACCCCCAGACCCGTACCTTGGCAAGCACCACTTCCAATCCCATTCTACGCCACACCGGTACCTGTCGCTGCGGAAAACGCGACTACTAGTCAACACCCCATCCTCGACGCAATAGCCAATGAACAGTTCTGTCTCAACTGCGTTATCATCGGCCACGGAACGCTATACTGTCCCCAAAGACAGTGTTGTTGGTGCAGGATGTGGGGTGCAGGACATCTCGACGCGGACTGCCCTTGGTTCGGAACTGCGTCCCCTCGCTCTCCTCCACGCTCACCGGAGCTTCGTCACTTCCGAGACACTATCTGAAGAAGTCAAGGGCGACTTCCTACCATAGAAAGGGGGTTATGTTACAACCGTACGCGCTTCAGTAACGGTTGGTCACACGTTATGTCTGGAATCAGTCACGGACTCTGCCTCGTGGTTACCTTGTGTTTTGGATATGTGTTTCAGTGCCTCATGGCTACGGTGTGTTTCCGCTACGCGTTTCAGTACCTTATGGCTACGGTGTGGTTACCTGCAGGCTGTGCCTCATGGTTACAGAGTGTCTCACATGTATATATACGAGTAGGAGAGCTGAGGAGAACCTCAGCTCGACCTGGTTATCTATCGCCCTTCGAACCTCCCCTCTGAACCTCGATCCCTCTGTGTGAAGCGTCTAAGTCCCTGTGCTGAAAGCCTAACAAGCGAACCACTGGGCATTGTCTTAACATGAGTAGACCTACCATTCCGACTTAGAGTAGCTTGGACTACTTTCTCAATCTGAGCATAGATGTGGCTACGTGCACTGAGACTGTTTCTCTCATTCAAAGTCTGACAAGCTCGTATATTCACAGCTATTAGCACGTACTCTAACTATGAACTACAGGTCCTAAAATGCAGTGACACAGGGGGCAATGACCAATGTCTCCGCAGAAAACATGCCAAAAACATGCCAATGAATGCAAAAAAGGCCTTGCCATATTCAGCTGTAGAACATAGCAGAAACACAGCAGGAACATTTCCTATTTTTGTTCGAGATTTTTTGGCATTGTTTTGTCACTAAAATGGTGGGATTGTGATCAATGTTTTACGACATTTTACTCTCATGAAAATAGTGAAGAACATGCTAGAAAAACATGGAATGTTTACAGCGTGTTTTGGCAGAAAACGTGGCAATAATATGGCAAAAGTGGGTCACATGTTCTCCGGCAGTATTCTCCGCATGTTTGTTGCGAGAAAATGGCCCCAATTTAGCCTATGTTCCCCGTGTGTTGCCCCAGAAAACATGGCTCCACAACATGCCCATATTTTTTGGAAATTTCTTGCCATATTGTTTGGAACAAAACACCAAAGACGTGCGGGGAACATATTATTTTTTTCGCCATGTTCACTCTGATGTTCTCGCCTTAAACATGTTGCGAATATTTTATCAACTACTGGCATCCGCTCGCACACCTGCGTCGCCCAACCCTGTCGCCCTTCGCGCCCGCTTGGCTTTACGCACCTTTGTCCTCTTCCCATGCACACGTCCCATCTCGCGCCCCTCCCGTAGTCCACTCCTCCTGACATAGGGAATCTCCCTGCAGCGGATAATAAACTCGGATAATAATAATAATAATAACTACTGGCATGTTTTTGCCATGTTTTTCTCACAAAAATAGCTCATTGCCCCCTGTGTGATTGGCCTTTCAGCCTACAGATTTCCACCGCGGCGACGCCGGGCCGGAACGAGCGCTTACTGGGCAAAGCACGATCGAGATCGGGGCGGATTCTTTCTGCCTCCTGGATTGTGCTCATCCTGCTCCTCAGGCCTCATCCGACGCACTCGTCGCCTGCGACGCAATCGAAACCAACAAGCCCACACGACACGCAATGGGAACAAGCGAGCATGTCCACAAGCCCCTCCCGTCCTCGAATTGGCTCGCATTGCACAAGGTCCGTCTCTCCCCATCCGCCCTCGTCCGCCGTGCTCCTTCCTCATTCCTGCCCCCAGTCGCTCGCCCAAGCCCCTTCTTCCTCATCAAAACACTCCTCAACCTCAACAAACCCACGAAAACGCCGCAAAGTAGACCACTCGCCCCCACACACAGCTCTGCCCGATGTACCCATCGCCCACCCCGAAGCGTCCACACACCCGTCCACCAGCACAACCCCCTCCCGGGACGACATCAAGAACGGCGAGTCGCTCCCCCACCTCCGCGCGATGGTCAAAGCCGAGATCGAGCACCCGCCCGCGCACACCCAGTACGTCCCCCTCTCTCTTCCTCCCTCCTCTCGCATCCCCCACCGACACACACCACAAGGCCCGGAAAGTACCTCGCGGTGGACTGCGAGATGGTCGGCGTGGGCATCGACGGCGCCGAGTCCGTCCTCGCGCGCGTCTCGCTCGTCAACTTCCACGGCGCGGTGCTGCTCGACCTCTTCGTGCGCCCGCGCGAGCGCGTCGTCGACTACCGCACGCAGTTTTCGGGCATCCGCCCGTCCGACATTGTCCACGGTCTGTCTCCACCTCTCCGCTTCTCCGCTTCTTCGCTGTGTGTGCTGACCGCTCTCGCAGCAAAACCGTTCGAGGAAGCCCAGAAGGAGGTCTCCGATCTCCTCAGGGACCGGATCCTCGTCGGCCACGCCGTGCACAACGATCTCAAAGTGCGCACGCTCCATCTCGTGCCCCGCGCGTCGCTCACTCATCCTCCTCTCCCCACAGGCGCTCCTCCTCTCCCACCCCCGCGCACTCACACGCGACACTCAGCTGCTCTTCTTCAAGCACAAACTCGTGCGCGGCCGCCGCCCCGCGCTCCGGAACCTCGTCCAGCAAGAGCTCGGGCTCACCATCCAGTCCGGCGAGCACTCCTCCGTACGCCTCTCCCTTCTCTTCTCTCCCCCATACCTCTTTTTCCCTCCCCACTAACCCCCCACTCCCAGGTCACAGACGCACGCGCAACAATGGCCCTCTTCCGCCTCCACCGCAAAACCTTCGAAAAAGACCTCCGCACGCCGCTCCCCGCGCGCGCCCGCACCCGCTCTCTCTCTCCGTCCGCCCCCGCCTCCGCCTCCACCCCCGTGCCCACCACGCCCGCCAAACGCGCGCGCGCCAGCTCCGTCTCCAGCCGCGCCTCAAACGCCTCAGACGACGAATCCGCACCCACATCCGCACCCGCGCCCGCCACGAACACGAAGCGCAAACGCGCAGAGTCCTTCCCGGGCGGGGGCCGGCGCGGCGTGTCGTCCGGGCTCTCCACGGTCGTTACACGGCCTGCACGCGCGGCGAGCGGGAAGGGTAGCAAGAGCAAGAGCAAGAGCAAAGGGAAGCCAGAGGCGAAGGCGAAGGAGGAGTGGTGGAAGGACCTGGGCGGGGGCGGGGCGAAGGGCGGATTCCGGCTTGGTGCGCGGTGAGAGTGTGGAGGCTGCATTGTAGGCGGCGGGGCGAGGGGATACATTCGGTGAGTTCTGGGTGGCAGATCGGGCGCAATGCGTGCGGCATGTATGAAGATTCGATATGCGAGAATCAGGCCGCAATAGTATGCGCACTCTACTTCATGGGCGGCTTCAAGTACGCTTCGCCTTCGCTGCCGGTGCGGTATTTGCGATGTAGCACGCTACGCAAGGCATGATGCTTGCAAGTGGACTGCTTCATGATATTCACGACAGCTGCGCGATGCAGTATAGGGACGAATGAACATAGTATATTGCGAGGGGTGTACGAGGCACATGGGTACTTGTACTACGCACAACTTCGTGACACCTGAGAAGCAAAGGTTCGTCAGCAATGGATCGAGAGCAGTGGGAAGCAAAAGGATCAGGGTGTCAAGTTCTGGAGCCCGCCCTCCCTCACTCGGAGGAAGGTATACTCCCTGAAGAAATTCATAAAGAATAGCATCATGAAAACCGAGCGGAAAGGACACACACCTGGTCATCCACGCCGTCCACCCAATCCACCACGACTGCGAACGAGCGAGCGTTCAGGAAGGAAAAAATACGAAAGCCGCGCTGAGCAAGAGTAAGCCCCATTGTGTTCGCGGCGCCCTGGAGGGGGCCACGACCGCATAACTGTGTCTATGAGCAACAGTCGCGCAGCAGCACTGACCGGACACCCGAGCGGCCGCGACGCTCGCACGCGTCTTCGCGCCGCGGCCGCCGTCACCGAGCATGCAGCAGGCCACCGTGCGGCAGAATGGCGGTGGACGCGGCTCGCCCCGCGCGAGGCGGGGGTCAGCGCGCCGAGCCGTCCCGCGCCCTCCCGCCGTGCTTGGGGGCGGGTGCTTTGCAGGCAGGCGGGGACACGTTCTGCATCTCCGGGGACTTTCCCCACAGCCGACGGGGAGAGGGCGGGCCTCTCTGTGCGGGAGCTGCGAAAGCGGTCCTTTGTTCAGCGCGGTGGACGAACGAGATTTTCGCCCGCGGGTTATATGCGCGTGTTTGAGCGGCGACTGCGCGTGCTTGAGCGGCGACTGAACTCTGCGTGCACAGGTTCAACTTCCGAGCGCCGCGTGTTGAGACTCCGCCGGTGCGGGGCGCGCGTCGGTCGGGAGGCGCACCGCGCGCTGACCTCACTCACCCATCCCCTTTACATACATAGGTCACCCGCCAGCGCAGATGCAGCAGCCGTCGTACACGTCCAACGAGCCGCCGCCGCGGTCGGAGCTGTGGTGGGACCGCGTGCCGTCCCTCAAGATCGTCCGCCCACCGAAAGGTGCGAGTGTCTGGTATGTCGCCTCCTCCCGCCGCTGACCGTCGCGCCCGCCAGGCCCCTTCTCCCCGCAGGTCGACGAGCGCTGCCTGACCTTCTGCTCCCAGAGCATCACCGGCCGCATCCACGGCCACGACCCCTGGTGCCGCTCCCTCTGCCTCCGCCGCGTCTTCCTCCACGAGGTCACCCGCGTCCTCTCCCACCACCAGTCCCAGTCCGTGCACCAACTCCCCGGCCGGCCCCCCCGCATCGAGACCACCGACGTCGTCGAGACCGCCCCCGTCCACCACCCGCTCCCCCCCGAGGGCCAGCGCTACTCCGGCTGGCTCCACGCCCTCCTCGGCCGCACCCTCCACGGCGAGCCCGACCCCGCGAGCGGCGCGTCCGAGCCCGTCGGCATGGACGACCTGCGCTACTGGAAGGCCGGCTGGTACCTCTGGTGGTCGCGCAGCCGCTGGGCCGCCCAGGAGCGCATGGACCTCATGCGCCGCTCCCTCGACAGCCAGTCCGAGTGGCAGCGCCTCAAGGAGCGCCGCAACGACGAGTGGGCCCACGGCGCCGCCTACGACGAGAGCCGCTTCGTCGAGGACGCGAACCGCATCGACGACCTCGCCAGCATGCCGCCCTTCCCCGACGTCTCGTGCGTCTCTCTTCCCCCGTCCGCCAAACGCTAATTAAACGCATTGCAGACACGAGTCGATCCTGCTCCCAATACCGGACACGCTCCCGCTCGGGGAGCAGTTCGGAAACGTGCTCGCGCCGACGTGGAAGGTGCTCGACGTCGTGCGCGAGAGCGTCCAGTCCGGCGCGCAGACCGAGCTCGCGCACCGCCTGTGCGAGAAGGCGTTCACCGACGAGCCCATCAAGCTCCTCCGCGTCTGCTGCTCGATGATCTGGGAGAACATGGGCTTTGGCGAGGACGACGACGGCTCCGATCCGACGGACCCCAGGAAGAAGCCGTGAGTGGGCCGCGGCGGGTGTATATGTACGGTCTCGCTCACGCCCTCTTAGATAGATAATCGTGTTCATGTATCATAGCGTGTGGATGTATACCAGTCGATCGGGGCGCCCGCTGACGGCGCTCGTTGTTCTCTGAGATGTGTGCACGCAACCGCATCCGGGATCCTAAATGGAGACAGCGGACATCTGCGTGCCGATACGCCCGCCATATAGGTAAGGCAGATATCATCGCTCAACGGGTGCTGATGCACCCGCAGACATCACAGCGAAGCCCACTGCGGGTGACCACAGCGGCAAGCATGCTGAAACATGTCTCCACCACCCAAGGGTGTTTGCCTTCACTCAACAGCGCGCTGGAGGCTGGGGACCCTTGACGACTGTCCAATACAGCGATTAATTGCGCTGTCAATCAGCTACCAGCGAGCATAAAGGCGAACGAACGGTGCACCCTCCAGCCCCCGTGCACGCCCCAACCCCTCCTGCGCGTCAAGCTCGAGCAGCAGCAATCCGCAAAACTGCGGGGGAGACACGCCGAACAGTGACAGCTGCACGTCCAGGATGATCATCGGCGTCCCGAGCGCGGGCTCCCACTCTGGGAGGGGAAGGAAGGCCGCGTCCGGCGTGGTCGGCGCACGGGGGTGCTGAGGTGAGAGCGAGCGAGCGGTGCTTCCTCGTCCGAATCAAACTGATTCCAGGCTGTTTATATACAGCGAGCGCTGCTCTCACAGCCCTGCCTGATGCCGCAATGTGGCGTCGCGCCTCGGGATCAAGGACAGGAGGAGGTGCGAGCGTGCGGGACCGAATGCCCCGCCGCCTGCGCGCCACCCATCACCGTGCGCCGTCCTAGTGCAAGGCGACGTCGCGGCGGGCCCGGAGGACGCACGTCGCACACTAACCAGCTAGCCCAATTTGCTGCCCTCTTCCGCCGCAGCTCCCACGACGGTGGATTCGCACTTCGAGCTGATCCTTCTCCGCGTCGCGCCCTGATCTGCCCGGCCTTGAATGATGTTCACATCAGGCAGGCGTGCGTCTGCACGCATGGCCGCCGCGCGCGCGTCCACCCCGGGGGCTGGTGCGCGTCCTCGACCAAAGCTTGACTGTGCGCGTGCCGCGGTGACCGTGACGGGGAGAGGCGTCGATCATATCAGTGACGATGGTCACCGCGGGGGCTGTGTGGAGACACGAGGCTCCCACCAGCTCGGAGGGAGGAGAGGAGTGCGGGGCCACCACCGTCCACGCTCGGTGGTGCTCCGCCGCGCACACTACTCCAGTCGCTGTCGTCAGCCCACACCCACTGCTTAAACACCACCGCAGACCCGCGCGCCATGTCCACAACACCTCAGCACCCCCCGCGACGCAGCCCTCGCTCGCGCACGCACGCCCGCACACCCGCCACCGCCCACCGCGCCGCGCTCATCTCAGCTTATGGCAGTCGCAGCCAAGTGCGCGAACTGTGCGAATGATGTGAGCCCCCGATCTCCTTCTCTGTCACAGAAGAGGCGTGCGCTAATCATGCACCCATTGCGAAATTCATCCGTCCTCGCCGCACCAGCTGCACCCATCCCATCCACACCAGTCCCCCGCGAACCCGGGCGTAGTCCTGGGCGTCCTCGGTGGCTGCGCCCTCGTCGCGCTCGTCGTCGCCGTCGTCGTCCCCCTCGTCCGCCACCGCCGCCACCGCCCGCCCGTGCTCACCGTCCGCCGCAGCCTCTACCACAGGGTGCGCACGGGCTCCGGCGACGTCGAGCGGGACGCAGACGCAGACTGGCGCGGCGGAGGCATCGTCGGCCTGCATCTGCCATCTCGGAGTTCGCCCGTCCGACATCAGAAGCTGTTCGCCGGTCCGGACGCGCGCCCCCAGCTGCACCCCCTACTTCTCGACCCCCTCCGCCCCCTCTCTGCGCTCACCTGGTCCTGGTCCGACCTCCCCTCTCGCCGCGCACGGAGCCCCCGCGCACGCAGCGTCGCCCCCGGCCCCTCCCCCTCGCCCAGCGCGATGGCGCACGCGGACGCGGCCGACCACTCGGACAGCGACGACGCCACCGACCCGCGCTCGCACTCGCACTCGACGACCCGCGCGACGACCTCGCACCGGAGCAGCACGAGCACCCGTCCCGAGTCCGTGCGTGAGCGGGAGTGCAGGCGCGACGAGCTGGGAAGACCCGTCATCAGCGACGCTGCCACGACCCGGACGCGCCGGGCATTGCCTCTCCCGCCTCGCAGTCCGACCCCACCGGGGCTGCCGAGCAAGCGCGAATACAGCATCGTCGCCGCCCGGCGAGCCTCCCTCCCGCTGCCTATAACCCCCACCTCGCCCTCGGACGCGGCCCACCCCCGCGCCGCCCCACCGGGCATGCCCCTCTTCGCCCCCGTGCCCTCCGCGTCCTCCGCGTCCTCGCAGGCCCCGCTCGCAGGCCCGGCGCTCGCCAGACATCCGAGCAGCCGCCACCGGCCAACTACCCAGAAACCAGGGATGGAGCCTGTGCTCGAGGACAGCACACCCGATGCCTATGCCTATGCGGAAACCAGATCCCTGCAGCTACCTTCCCCGCCCGCGTCCCCCGAGCAGCCACAGCCCTACCCCCACTTCCGTGCGTCCCCCTCCTCCGCCGCGCACTTATCTACAGCTTCCCTCTCCAACCCCAACGCCGCCCCCGCCCCCGCCCCCTCCACTTCCTCCTCCGCCAGCCGGCGCCGTCCCAGCCTGACGGCGAGCCAGAGCGCGCCGACCGCCACGATGCCGTACCGCCCGCGCTCCTCCACGGGCCCCGCGATCCCGCTCACCGCCGCCTTCCAGACGAGCGTCCTGCGCTCCGGCTCGCAGTCGACCGCAGCGAGCTCCGCCGCGTCGGCGGGGCACCACCGCTACCCGTCCATCGTCACCTCCCCGCTCGCCCTCCCGCCGCCGTCCTCGCTCTCCGCCGTGCCGCACCGCGACGCCACCGGCCGCGTGCGCCCCAGCTCGGTCTCCGTCGCCACAGGCTCCTCCTCGTCCAGCACAGGCGCAGGCGGCCTGCTCTCCCCCGACTCCCCGGAGATGGCCCGCCCCTCGGACGCGTTCCGCCGCATGAGCACGACCGACATCCGCCACCGCCGCCCCTCGCAAGCCGGAGCCGGAACCGAGCAAAACGAGCCCCGCGCGTTCCTCCGCACGGCGGACGCGGCGCGCACGACGCAGATCCAGCCCGGGCTGGCGTACGATCCGCGCGCGGCGAGCATGAGCGGCGGCCCTGGCGGGCCCTCGTTCACCACCCCGCCGCCGCACCCGCTCTCGCCGCCCGCGCTCTCCCCGACCCCGCCGCGGCTCTCCGTGCACACGCGCGGGGCGAGCATGGCCCCGTCGAGCGCCACCTGGCGCGGCTCGTCCTCGTCCCACTCCTCCGCGCTCTCCCCGCAGCAACCGATCCCGTATCAGCAATATCACCAGCAGTATCAGCAACAACAGCAACAGCAGTATCAACAGCAACAACAGCAGTCTCAACAGCAACAGCAACAGGGCCCGGCGCTGGTCCGGCGCAAAGACAGCACGGCGCTCCGGCCGCTGCCCGTGTCCGCCCTCATGGGCCCGCCGAGCGCGGGCATGGCCGCGCTGTCGCTCGCGCAGGGCGGCGGGGGCGTCGGAGGGAGCCGCAGCCGCTCGAACAGCGTGCGGAGCAGCCGGACGGGGACGAGCGCGGTGCAGCTGCCGCCGATGGACCTGGGGACGCCGCTCAACATGAGCCTGCGCAGCTCGCCGGAGGAGGACGAGCGGGAGGAGGGGTATCTCCGGAGGTGACGCGCCCACTCGCGAATCGACCCAGGATGAACGATGCACGCCCTCGAGATGAGCCGGGCGCCGGTGCTGGACGCTGGACGCCGCCTCCGGTCCCAGAAAGAATGTGAGCGTTTGACGTGATGAACCGGGCGATGGGATGGGAGAGCTGATGCATAGATGGCTTGCAGGATGTGTTTGACTTGGTGTATGACTGTATGTATGTACGATCACGGTATGGGAACCTTTCGCGCTGTTGTGTGTACTAGTGCCGCTATGTACCACTGCGTGTATGACTTGTATGAGTAACCCTTCGGCTCGCTAGCCGTGATGTGGGCGCGGGCGTCGATCTGGACTGTTGAACCTAGCTTTGTAGATGATGGATGTGTGGGCGTATGTCAATGTTGTATTCGATTTACTATTTCTGCCGCTTTCTGGAGTCTAGCATAGCTATGTATGCAACTGCGCGAGTACTCTCACGGTCCTTGTCGATTAGTGGTTAGATCATCACGTTGTGGAAACACAATACCGTGAAGACGGAGGCTCGAATCCTCCCTGGGACACTTTTTGCCATGTATTCATTGCATGTAATAAGCTATGTTTGCAACATACGGTCCGATCCCTCTTGCAACTACTAGTAGTACTATCCGTGGTTATAAGACTTCCATGTTCAATATTGAATGTAACTTTTGCGAATCTCTGCGTTCGGCATCCAAGCATCTCAAATACACGTACCTTTGATCAAAGAACACGTACTTGACTTTTACTAGCAGCCCCGCGCACTACCCTCGTGATAGCGACAGCGTCGCTACTAGTGTCTAGACAGCCACTCGAGAGAGAGGGAAAAGAAGAAAATAAGCATCGTTGGCAGCTAAGTACGTACGCGTAGATCAGATCCGTGCCCAGGCGTCGCGCAAGCGTCCCGTCCCGTCCCACCGCCGCCGTCTACCCGCCCTCAAGGCCTCACCAGTCACTCCTCCCCGCATTTTCCATAAACACCCACAGAACACCCCCACGCGCTGCGGCAAACAACCATCCAATATGTACCGTCGTCTCAACTCATCGGCGGGTCGTGATAGGCGTAATGTCCAAAAAGGCGGATAGGACCACAATTTGGGGGCCGCGACGGTCGGGCGAACGACCTGACGCGACCGAAAGCCGTCCCGCACGCTCATTCGCTCTCCTGGATGAGCGCGAGGATCATCCTGTGTGCACGCATACCACGCCAGTCAGCCTCGGCACGCGCACGACACGCGCACGCGCACATGCGCGCCTACGCATAATCAGAGCAGGGGGGCGAACGCACCGGTAGAGGTAGTAAAAGAAGCTGAGCAGGTAGAACCCGAGCTTGAAGAAGCTCTCTTTCTTGTGGTTCGGCAGCGTGCGGAAGATCTCCGTCGCGTCGTACATGTGGTTTCCGCCCCGTATCCTGCACGCGGCACGTCAGCACCCGGCCATTGCAGCGCACCGAGATCACACGTGCAGAGTCAGAGGGACGTACTTGTTTATATTGTAGGCGAGTAGCGGTGCGTTGAGGAGGAACGCTATCCACTGGCCGGATAGGAGGAATAGCAGGGATAGGAAGGCGTGCGCGATGTTCTCGGGGAGGACGAACTGGTAACATGCAGGTATGAATATGCTGGAGTTGTGTGGGGACTGTTGCGGGATACGCACCTGGTTCAGCTTATTACAGAGGTCTATGGGGTTGATGTAATCGCATTCGAGGTCGGAGAACATGATGATCTGACGAGCGGATCGACAGAGTTAAGTAGTGGAAAGCAAAAAGCAGATTTTACGACGTACGAAGAAGACCATTGTAAACAAGAGACCAGCTGCCGCGAGGACCGAGAAGAGGAAGAGCCATCCTGAGTGTCGAAAGATAGATGACCACGGGCACGCGAGTCAAGCCCCAGTCGCAATTTCGAAGCGTCCCACGAGGTATGGCGAGGAGTGAGTTGCATTGTGTGCGTGCGAGCGGGAGTGAGAAAGACAAGAGGGGTGCCGCGGTGGCAATAATTTAAGGCCAACGTCAGCGCGATAATAGGACGGCGGAGCGGATTGCGCGGGACTGACCTGTACCACCCATCATGGACTATATCGCACGTATTTCTACAACAAACTAAGTTCTCGGAGCAGCCTGTGTGCGTCGCAGCGTAAGGGGAACAAGGTGGAGGAGGATGAGGAGGAGAGGCAAGGGCGACTGCCAACACCACGGCAGCCGCCGTCGTCACGCCTCCCCTCCACGCGCGTCCCCGTCACAGCGCAATTCGCGTGATGTCACGGTCACAGTCTACTGTACGCCGACAGCGCGTCTACGTCAGTTACGTCTCAGCTTTGACCCTGAAAGTGCTCGTGTCAATCACGACCAATGGATAGTACGTCTACTTTGACTCTAATCAACTGGCCTCTATGTTCTCTAATGTATGCACATACCATAGGTCCACTAGGTTGCAGTTAGCCTGCCCCGTCTGTTCTACACACAGGAAGTTTGGCACAAACCAACTGAATAGTGATATATACAAGTCCTGCCTTGAATGTCAGTACCCCATAGGTAAGAAGTTACTAACTAGACGTGCGTAGAAATGTGTCCGCGGTAATCATCCTGTACGCGGAGTCTAACCAAGACGGAGTTGCAGTACGAGAGACACATTGGTGGTCGCCTTCTGCTGCACCACTTATTGTTTTGACTTCTCGTTGCTGTCTAAGTACCTCTAAGGCGACTTGTGTGTGCACCCATCGCTACTACTCGCCAGAGATATCGGAGAGATTCGACGAGTGCTACACGACATCCGTACGCCCCGCCTCATGCTTGCTTGCAAGTGCATCCAGTGCTGGTCGTACACGTATGTACCATGCCATCTATGCTCTGTGCGTTTCCGATAGCCCCGGATCCAAGCTGCGGCACTTTATCTTGCAGGCGCCCAGTACATGCTGCGCGAATCTGATTCATGACCACATCCCGTCCAACTCTCCCCGCCCAGCTAATTCATCGATGACTCCGATCCCAAACGCAAGCCCCATGGGGGCCTATATAGTCTCCCCATTTTGCCCCTCTCTAGCACCGCACTTGCATGTGCATCCGGATCGCCTGCTCGGCGCACGCCAGTCCACCAAATGTCCAATAAACCGGACGATAAACACGTGGGTAGCCTTGAAGATGCCCAGAATGCTATCGATCAAGCAACCCGGCTGCGCGAAATGAGTCGCGCAGGTATGTCACTTTACTCCAATCAAAATTGTGCGATATCTGAACTGACACCCTTATTCTAGGCAAATTGGAAAGCGAGTTCGTAGATGCAGTGAACGCGTCAACCAAAGTAAAAGACAGCAGCGATGGCCTTACCATGCTCATGGACGGCGTGAACACGCTAGTGGAGAGCCTCCCTCCGCTCGTGCGCGCACTCGACGCCGTCGCGCAAATCCACCCGTTTCTCGCGAGTATGTGACGCCCCCCTCCCCCGCGTGCCACTCCAATCGCACTGACGTCCACTTATCCGCAGTCGCTGTGGGCGCGTTCAAAGTCGTGGTCGAACTCGAGGCAAAGCGCCGCGACAACGACAAGAAAGTGAACCTGCTCTTCCTCGAGATGCGCAACATGATGGCCACGCTCCTACAGTACGCCCCACCTCACTCCTCACCAAACACAATGGGGGCCTGACACTGTCCGCACAGACTGCAAGATGTGCGCACGGAGCACGTCGCGCGCGACGGCCTGTCTATCGGCAGCCGTCTAGATGCGCTCATCAAGAAGACCGCAGAAGACATCAAGGCGTGCGCGAACGCGTGCGACGCGTACGCGCGCAAGCGGCTGCTCGTCAAGGTCTTCAAGGCGCCAAGCTGGGACGGCACACTCAAGGAGTACATCCAGCTCTTCGGCGACCGCAAGGGCGAGTTCAGCTTCGCGATCGCCGTGCACACCGGCCTCGGCCTCGACCGCGCGAACACTACACTCGATACACTCGTCACTAAGTGCGTCCGAATGCTTACTTCCTGCATCGTGTCAATGTCTAGTGTGGTCATCGCTGATCAAAGTCGACGATACACAGGATGGATTTGATCCTCGAGTTCTTCGAAAAGACCGTGCCGGACGAGCAACGCGCGCTCGCAGAGGTCGTCCGCCAAGCAGGCGGCGCGCACGCCGTCCTCTCGAACACAGACGTGATGCGCGCGTTGCTTGCCAAGGAGCAGCAGCTCGAGTGCCCGGGCATACCCGCGCCAGCCGAGTACGGCACAGGCCGCCCCGCTGCGCCCTATACCGCTGCCGCGGGCGTGGGCATGGGCGCGGCATGGACACGGCCAGCGAAGGGCGGGCTCTACTTCACGCGCGCAGCGGAGAACCAGCGGACGCGTCGACGCGCGGGGACGCGGCGGGAGCGGTACGTGCCCCGCCGGGGGTCCGTCTACGTCGACGGCTTTCCTGGAACGCGCGAGGAGAGTGAAGTCGAAGGTGGCGCGGAGGAGGCGGACTGTGACCTGAAGAGTCTGATGCGCGACTTGGCGGACGAGCCGGCAGTGGCCATCCGCCGGAACTTCGTGTCGTTCGAGAGGAAGTTCCGGATCCAGCAGAGGGAGCTCGTGCACGAGATGACGCGGGTGGTCGTGCATGAGGGCGACAGGGTGATCAGCTCGGTGTTGGCGGGGCCACACGAGAGGATCATTGACCCGGTAAGTGAAATCCCTCCTTGGCCATACATGCGGCTCACGAGATTACGCGGGCAGGATATATACGAGATATGGAAGGATATGGTATGCTAGCACAACGGCGCCGAATTCCAGCTGCGTACTAACGACGTCAACAGCGATGGCGCGGAATCGTCAAGGCACGGCACCTCGCGCTCGCGATACACGACTACTACTCGCAGAAGCTCGACGACCAAAAGCGCGCGGAGGCGCAGAAGACACCCGCCCCGCAGCGCGCGATCGACCACGACGACCTCTGGGCGCTCGAATGCCTAGATCTCATGCGCCTGCAGCAGATCACCGAGGCGTTCGATAGCGACGCTTCCGGGTTCGTGACCGTCCAGGAGGTCAACACCTTCACCACCTCCCGACCAAAAGGGTGGAGGTGAGCGACTCTGTCATGGCACACTCCATGTATACTCATTTGCGCATGGCAGTTTGCTGCACTGGCTTGCCTATTGGGCCGTCGGGTGGCAAGTCGCGATGACCACATACCGGCGCAAGATCCGCGCCCTCCTCGCGCGCATGCGCGCCACCGCGTTCCGTGCCGCCATACGCGGACGCGACCACGCGGTGCAACAGTACCTCGACGAGGTCGTCCCGCTCGTCGACAGCATGACACAGCCGTTCCGCGAGGACACAGAGCGACTATTCCTAGCGGCGCGATTCGAGGGGTACATCGCGCGGGAGGAGGTCAGGCTGAGAGAGGGGCTGGAGACGGCACGCTATGAGTTGGACGCGCTGGATACGCTGGCGCTGGTCAATGGGCCGATGAGGCTCGAGAGGGTACGTCCTTCATATTTTTTCTCGTTTGTTTTTGGTAGCTGACATTGACGCGTGTGCGTTAGAATCTGTTCGTGATCTTGTATCTCGTCTTGCGCAGGCACTGCGATATCATGAAAGTAGGGAGGCGGGTCATCCTACACCCTGATGAGCTTGCGGACGCCGCGGGAGTGGTGCGACTGGTGAAGGACGCGTTCGACTATCGAGTAGCAGACTTGGCCGGTGCGTCACTTGCTACGCGCAACACCCGTTTGGCATGCCTAATGCTATAGCGCAATAGGGCTGTTTACACAGCGGCGACTGATGGTGTCTCTCGAACTGAGCGACTACGCATCTGGCATGGTGAGTGTGACTCTCGGGTTTGAAGTATTCGCTTATCGCGCTGCGTAGATGGCACAACCATATGGTGGTATCAACATAAACTACGGTGCTGACGAGGACGACCTCGTCGGCGTAGCCATGGACAACATTCAATCAGGCCGGACTGGTGATCCGGAGGATGACTGCTCAGAGACCGTTCTGAAGTACCCGCCGCACTTCGAAGAGTTTTACCCGGAGAACGAAGACGGCGTCGAGAGCAAAGGCGCTGAGGTTGTTGAGGATCTACAGACACTGTGAGTGTTTGAACTGCTGCGATTATCATACGAAAATGCGCCCTCTGATGTCGTTTGTTGGCGTCCCTCTAGTGTTGGTCATTGGGCTGGAGTACAGATCACCGAGGAATCCGACCGCACTCTTCACCGCAAAACGTTTTCGTTTGACTTCCATCCCGCCCCTGGCGACCCCAAGAAAGTTATCGCCGTACCGCTGCTGAGCGCGCCGTGGGTATGCACCCGTGCGACGGTCACGGGGACATTCACGGGAGTCGACGAGGAGGGCCGTTCAACGTATGCCCTCGTCGAAACATTCAACACGAGCGCGCTTCCGGGTGGGCACACAAAGATGACGTTGGGCGTGGACGGGACACTGAGAGGAGAACGGGACAACTTCCACGTCGGTCTCGATACCCTAAGCAATGTCCGCCCTCAAGTCGTCATGAAGAAAGGGGTCCCTCCGGATATCATGCATTTCTATCCCCAGCTCCCTGAGCTACACGCCAACAAACCAGCAGCACTCTGGCGCTTCGCCATCGCCGCGACGCTGCATGACGTCCGCCGCCGCCGTTTCTCGTGGAGCTTCCTGGAGGAACGCAGGGACCGGAAACGGCGTCTTGCCTCGCTCCTCCGCGCCGATGCCCACTTTATAGCGGAATCAGACGGCGACGGGCTGCACTCAAACGACCGCGCCGAGCTCGTGCGGCTGGCAAACAAGACGACCCCAGCAGACTGGCACTTCTTCGCTTGGGCGAGCGTCGAACCGAGCAGGTTCACGTGGGTGTTGCCATGGTGCGCAGAGTGCAGGCGGGTGTTGAAAACCGTGCGGCCGTGTCTGCGCTGCTCGTGCACGGAACTTTGGATTCGGAGGCCGGGTCGCGTGGGTGCGCAGAGTCCGGGTGTGGCGCTATGCAACCGTGCCAAGTGTCTCAAGCGCCACGTCGAGTACGGAGACCACTCGGTGATTAAGACAAGGACGGAGGGATGGAAGCTGGACGCGTTCTTCAAGGAGAGGGGCCTCGACCCGGAGAAGCTGGCGAGGACCGGCCGTCGCGCGGTTCGCGCGGTCACCGCTGAGCCGGCGTCAAGGAAGAATGTGAGGAGGAGCCGGAGGTCCTCCGCGTCGTTTGGGAGCGCGCTACACTCCCTCTATATGTCATCAGAGACCAGTGAGGACGAGGACGCGCGCTCACGAGGTCCCGAACGCGATGGTCTCTCGTCGGACAATTCTGCGGGTTCTGACGACGAATGGGCGCGAGCTCGTTCGTCAAAGCAAAGTTTGCCTGATGAGGGCGCTGCGGTCCCCCTTTCCCTACCAATTGGCATCCCGGGTGTCGGGGATGACCCTGACTCTACGCTCCCTCCACAGCCGAAGTGCACCGGCTGCAGCGAAGAAGTGAAATTCCCGTGTTGGCTGTGTATAGAATGTAGCGGTGAGTCTACAAACATCAAACATCGTGTGTCATAGAGAATACCAAACGCTGATTCTGTACACGCAGAGCCTACATACATCTGCTACAAGTGCGATGGGCGCGACAAAGGCGCTAGCTGTTACGGAGCACACATCCCAGAGCATGTACTGCTTATGCTCAGGGCTCCTGACGTGTCCGGGCCGCCATCGACTTCGCGTATACGTCGCCTACGAAGCCGGTCCCCACCATTGCGTGCCCCGCGGTCATTGCGTCTCCCAGCACCTCCCGTCGCTGTACTAGCAGGCCCGCCTCCCGCTGGTTTCAACGATTGGCCCCAACCTCTAGGACGAATGGTCCGAGAAGAATCAGAGGATTCTCAAGGCACAGTTTCCGAGGGCAGGTTGGGAAGGGTGGAGGAACGGATGGATGGCTTCGAGAGTCGTATGGAGGGCGTGGAGAGCCGGCTCACACGGATTGACGGTATGTTGACTGCGATGATGGGGCTATTACAGGGGCACAAGCCTTAGCATTGAGCGATACGTGTACCATATGTCTCTGGCATCACAAGGAGTACAGTACTGTATATGCATACTTCAAACTCGAAACACTTTGTGCGCTACTACTAGTCGCCGGCGGTGGCAGTGATTAACACGCTTGATCCGGACCGATGGTGCCAAGCCGAGAGCTGGAAGGCAAGTTGCAGAGGATAACTGACAACTTGTTGACCCCGTACCTTCTGGACGTAGACCAGATTGCTCATGTGAGTGATTCCACTGCTACATGCGTATCGTGTGGACTTATCTCCGGATCATTAATGCCCAAGATAAACCGCTTGTCCCGCGCGACTGCGTACACATCGTAGCTTGTCTCCGTGCCTCCATCATCTCTACGGACGGCGACGATGTCGTACTACCTTTGCGTCGACTGTGGTGGATCTAAGACTGCAGCGGCCATCGCAGATTCTGCGGGGAACATCCTCGGTCGTGGCCAAGGCGGCCCCTCCAACTTCGCCTACCTCGGCCTTCCCAACTTCATCCAGGCCGTCACAGACACCGTCAATGCGACGCTCAGATCATTCATACCCCAGGCGGAGGCCAAGGATCCTCTTCTGCCTCCCGCCGCACCCCTCTTCGCCGCAGCCTGGTTCGGAGTATCCGGCGTGGACAGCGACGCCGCGATCGCACGCCTCATACCCCCGCTCACCGCCCTCCTCGGCGTCGAGCCCGTCGTGGCTAACGACACCCACCTCCTCGCCGCGCCTCTGCGCATGCACGACGACGTGACCGCCGCGATCGGCTGCGTCTCCGGCACTGGCGGCATCGTCGTCAGCTTCAAACAGGGCCAGGGCAGCGGCGCACACCTCGAGGAGCTCGGCCGCGTCGGCGGATGGGGCTGGATCCTCGGCGACGAGGGCGGCGGATTCCACGTCGGGCGCGAGGCCGTTCGCCAGATCCTCTGGGACGCCGACCGCGCGTCCGTTTTCCCACCCGCGGAGCGCAACACCGCGAGCACGCTCAAGACGCGCGTGCTCGCGCACTTCGGCGTTGGCGACCCTTTCGAGCTCCTCACCGTCGTGCACTGGCCGGATCCGCTGCCGGGCGTCGAGCTGGACCCCACCGCGCCAGCGTACACGCAGGTCGTGCGCGAGAAGCGGTTGTCGTCTCTCGCACCGCTCGTGTTTGAAGCCGCGTTCGAGGATGGGGATGCGCTGGCGCTGCGTGTGCTCGGGCTGACGACGGGCGAGCTCGTCGACCAGATCTGCGTGCTCCTGCGCCCGGAGGTGGACGAATCTGGCGCTGCGCACCCACCGCGGACCATCAAGGCGAGCGAAACGATCCTGTGCTTTGGAGGGAGTCTGGTGGGCGTCGAGGCGTACAGGAAGCTCTTGCTGGACGAACTCAAGCGCAGAGGGCATGTCATGAAGCGGGTGACATTCATCGACGATGCGGCGGTGGCGGGCGCGAAGGCCCTCGCGGCAGCGAGCAGGACGTAATGCGTCACATATGAGATGACAGAGGGAACACGATCTGTATTGATATTACTGTATCTTGTACAAGGGCGTGCGGGGTATACGTTTTTATGGGACTTCGTGATGTACAATGATGGGGCTATAGCTATGCGTCTAGGATACGATACACTGACCAGGCTTGAGACATAACCACGACTTGAAACGAACAGACTTTGGCGGCCGGTACCAGCTGTCCCGCGAACAGTCCGGGCAATCGTAGCCTGACCTCAGTACTCTCCCGCAGTCAGCGCAGTACGGCAGCAGCCAGGGGAACCTGTCCGGCTCGAAGGTCGCATTTGCCGCGATGAAGTGGAGGTCTGCGGGCGTGCAGGAGCCAAAGAGTCGCACGTAATCGGGAAGGTCGTCCGGGTTCCCCCCTCTCCGCGACTGCGCATGCATGAGGGAAGCCAGCAGTCGCTTCCTGTCTCGGCGCTCTTTGATAAAACTCCATGAGAAGAGGCGGCGGCGCACGTCGAATAGAACCGCGGAGATTGCGTAACGCCACAGTGCCGCGGGCCTGTTGGCTAGCAGAGAGTCGGAGGAAGGATAAAAGATCATGACCTCCGGGGTGATGCCTTTCTTGAATGTGCAGTGATACGTGTACGGGATTGCCGAGTACAGGTTCGTGACGAACGGCAGAAGAACTGAGGATGATTGCTGTTCGCCTGTGAGAGTGATCCCGTCCGCGTGCAGTGCGACTTTGATCTCGACTTTCCACGGAGAAGACGAGTTGGAAACTGTGGTAATGAGGTATGTGTGCTGGCCGACGTCATTCATGCCTGTGAAGGCTCCCGTAAATGTGACACGGGTCGATAGCCAAGGCAGACAGAGCCGGGGAACTGCGATGACTTTGGTGGAATCTGTGGGAGAGATGTGAAAGGTCAAAGCGAGGATGCTGCGAGTCTCGACGACATTGGACCGTCCCTCAGGAGTCCACTCTCTCTCTGGCGGCTCCTGTGTCCATAGTACCACCCAGGGACCGAGCCTGAGACAGTACAGTGAGCATATAAACTCCAAACAGACAGCGAGACTCACAGTGGCTTCAGGTCTTCGGCAATATCGGCACCCTCTCCTTCGACGCCGTCGTCGTTCTCAGGGTAGAAGTCTTCATAATGAGGAGGATACCTCAACACACGCTCGGTGGGCAGGGCTTCAGCTGCTGCTTCAAACTCTGAATAGCCTGTGGTGGCAGCTGTCACAATACGATCGGCAGCGGTATATTGGTTATAGTGGTCAAACGCGTCATTGAACTGGATGAAGAGAGGCGATGAGATTGAATGAAAGCGCACGAAGGATGGTAAACATACAATACCGCGTGCAAAGTCGCCAACCTCCAGCCTAACATCCAAACGACGTTGTGCGAACAATCCTGTTCGGTCAAACGTCTCAGCAGAAGGGCGGTCTTTATCGTTGTCGTAAAATACCTCTGATTTCTCCTGCTCTAAAGTCGTATGCATCTTTGACGAGCTTGATCGCCGACGCAGCGTCGGAGATTTCTGAAGGATGTAGAATGACAGAACTCCCGAGGCGCATGATATCGCGATGTCGGCGCAGCAGCAGGTATAACATCACGAACAGGTTCTACGAAACACTGTTAGTTCCTATATTCGTCCCGAGCGGCAGTAAATGGGTGCACAGGACTGACCCTTTCGATTCCTTGTCGAGATCCGCTGATTATTGCGAGTGTATCAAGGTCCGCCAGATCGTACTTGACGGTTTCCAGGCCGTAGCGTATGCGCTCCTCCTCCTGGTCAATGTATGTATGGAAGTGGCGGAGGAGAAGGGGAGGCTGCGTGTCTTCACTGAAGTAGGCCGTCATGTTCAGCACAAGATATTTCACTTCAGACATATAGATGGCCGCAGCGTCACCGCGGGCGCGCAAAGAGGTAGAGAGTCGTTCCATATCGCCGAGAAGCGCGTAGATTTTGCGTCTATACTCTGTCATCGAAATTTGCCATCCGCATGCCCAGTAGGCTAGCCACCGGAGTAAGCTGCAGGTACCATACAGTTATCATCGCAGCATCCTGTGACGTTTGGTGAGACTGACCTCCATCCTCTGGGGCGTGCGGTCGTGAAGCTATTGACCTCCTGGATGGTGACGAACCCCGACACGTCGCTATCAAGAGCTTGGCCGATCTGTTGAAGCCGCATGAGGTCGATGTATTCGAACGCCCACATATCGCTCTCATTAATGACGTGTTGCGGGGGAGCTCCGCGGACAACCGCAGCGCGTTGATGGTCATCGAGCCGCTGTGTGTAGTAGTCCTGTATAGCCAGAACGAGATGGCGCGCTTTGACGATGCCACGCCATCGCTAGTAGGTCCCAATGAAAATCAGTACTGGGAGATCTTCGAACGTAACATGGAGGGCAATGGCTTACCATGTCTTTCCATATCTCATACAGAACCTGTGGCCTATGTCAGTCCCAGTACGTAGATTGATTGTGAAGAGCCACGACCACATACCGGGTCTATGATCTTCTCGTGCGGACCATCGAGTACTGCTCCAATCACCCGATCGCCCTCGTGCACGATAACCTCGGTGAGTTTGGCCACAGTCTCTTGATGCTGAATCTGGAATTTGCGCTCAAACGATTCCAGATTCTTCCGCACAGCAACCGCAGGCTCATCCGCCAAGTCGACCATTAGTTGGGCCAGCTCGGCTGTGCTAGTGGGATTCGCGTACTCATCCCCGACGCTGGCAGCCCCCGTACTATTGTTCACGTCGTAGTTATCCGCGCCGTATGTGGGACGTACACCCGGTCTCTGCACATTGGAACCGATAGGAACGGGAACGGGAACGGGAATGGGGCCAGCCTGAGTGCCGTAGTTTTGTGCGGCCTGGTAGGTTTGTGTAGGTGCCTGGTAGTTCTGTGTAGGTGCCTGGTAGTACGGTGGAGGTATCTGGTAGTTCTGTGCGGGAACCTGATAGTTCTGTGCGGGCTGAGATTGATAGTAACCTTCCTGCGCTTGATTTGATGTCCGCAATCGCCTTCGTTGACGCTCCGCCGCGCGGGGGTAGTATTGGTAGCCGCTGGGACGGTTGCTGGTCCCTTGGTAGGTCTGTGGTACATTGTTTGGTATGACAGGCGCTGTCCACGTGCCGGTAATCTCGTTGGGAGGAAGCGCGGCAGCTTCCAGCTCTTGCTCTTGTTCCAGGAGACGCCTGAGCACGCCGGGATTAGCGAGAACGACTTGATTCCCACCGCCTTGGCGAATAGCCTCAGCGAGCGTTTGCTGTTCGCGCGGCATGGTCTTCTGAAAGAAGTCTAGAACGAGGTCCATCCTGCACCGACACCATGTTAATGAATTAGATGCCGAACGAATGATGCGAAAAGAATGACTTCGTTAGCAGTACATCGAGTGTGTCGTTCACTCGATCGATGCCGAGGCCTGTGTGGATAGAAATGGCGAAGGTGAATTCGCCCTTGCGGTCGCTGAAGCGCTTGATGTATTCTTGCAGCGTCTCGTCCCAGCCTGATGCCTTCAACACCTTTACGAGCAGCCGCTTGCGGGAGTATGTGTCGCATGCGTTTGCGCACTCCTTTATGTCAACGGCTGTCTTCTCGGACACTTCTCGGAGGCGCGCGGTAATGGTGAGGCCGTCGCGTGCAACGTGGTCCTTGCGAACGCCCTGTAGCCTGGCAAAAAGGATGAGCGATTGCAACTGTATAGAAGAACAGAATGGCGGTACTGAAGAAGCGAGGACATCATATTCCGCATCTCAAGGAAGAGCAGAATAATCTTCTTGTCATTGTCCCTTCGTTTTACCTCCAGCTCGACCACAACTCTGAATGCGCCCACGGCGACTGCGCAGCGGCTCAGTAATCAGGCCCACAATGTGTTCAGAGGCGGTACGTACTGGAGAGAAAGGGATGGATCTGGGCGACAGCATCGAGCGCTTGTAGGAGTGGCGGGAGGCTGTGGATGAGGGTGTCTACACCGTCCAAGAGTGTGCTTAAGCTATCGTTTTGGCCTGCATCGTTAATGGAGCGCACTATGGCCTCTTCAGCCTGCCCTGTGGGGGGGCATAGTGTTAAATACATATGACAGCACAATGAGGGCCGCGCGCTATGATACTTACCTGCGCGAGTCCGGTCGCGGGGCCGTGCGGCGGTTCTTAAAGCATGTTGGGCTCCTTGTAAGGCGCTAGGAAGGCTCGGCGGGGGAAGGTCCTCCTCAATGGTCGGTAAACTAGGAATCGGCATTGCTGGGATTTGACGAATGTGAGGACAATGCAGACTCTTGGAAGACTGTGCAACAGTTCGTTGTGGCGGCGGAGTAGGAAACTTTGAACCACATGGGCGTTCTACTGTTGCTTGGGAAAATTCCAAGGAGGTGAGACACACGATTTGATGTGCAGTTCCACGTCTGGTCTACAATGTTTGCGTTTCGTACGTGGTCGCAATCAAGACGTCGATGCTAGCTGTGGTAAACTCTGCGGACCGTGTTCTATTAGACGCCCATAAATACATCTCGTACAAATGGGCGCCTATATCAACCTCACTTCTTCAAGTTCTGAAGGTTTGCTTGCAAACGTCGACACTCAGTTGGGCAGGACAAAATTTCTGTGCTACCGCTATCGGCCTTCGAAGAAGTTGTCATAAAAATGTTAAGGAGATCAAGTACAGGCACCGGCTGTGTGCCAGAACAGAGTGGCTTACCGTTGTCCTCCCCGATAGATCGCCGGTCTGCATCTCCCCTCGTCTGCTCGCCTGGTCTCAAAGTTTCAAATTCGCTGGCCATGCCATGACCGCGGCTTGTATAGCTTGACTGGTAGGGATGCTACAGGTACTTGTGCTTGAAGCTGTCTTTCCCCAGTCTCCCTCGCGTACAGTACGTGCCGTAGTGCTCCTAATTGTTGCTGGCAGAGCTCGGCCATCGTTTCTGCAGTCACGACCACCCTCTAGCCCGCCGTTTTACCAGGAATGTCTACAGACGCAGATATCAATACTGTTGATGACAACCAACAGCCTCCTTTCGACTACGACGGCAATTTCATTCTGACGCCAATCCCTGGTGACACCAACGTCTGGGGGGGTTATGTTCGCGCAGCGCTTGAGCCGGGCCCGTCTGCTCAGTTCACACTCACCGGTACGTCGCTTGATCACCCCCTCAATAGCCGTACACGTCAAATTCAGTGCTAACGCTTTTCCCAGGTTCGCAGGTCTCCGTGTACGGTCACGGTGTCGTACCCATAAAGAATGGCGCCGAACCACCTCTGTCAGTGTACAGTGTCGGAGACACACATCTTCAAGCGTTCGTTCCCGACGCAGTCTCCTCCCCCGTGGACAATGTCGCGTTCTTCAACTCGAGCGTTCTGCCCTATGGCGAGTATACGCTCACGATCAATGTTACCCGTGCCAGTGCCGACGCTCCATTCTATCTCGACTATGCTCGATACAACATTACGAACCCAAGTGCGTCATCCCCGGCGCCCGTGACAACAAGTATACCTCCAAGCAGCCAGGCCGTTGCACCATCCTCGACTCTCACTACTACGCCGTCTTCGACTCCCGCTACATCTTCTCCACCGGTCGGTCCGATAGTAGGCGGCGTGGTGGGAGGGGTCGTGGTCATAGTAGCGGCGGTCATCGCCTTCGTCTACTGCCGATTCACGAAACGCTATAAGCAGATCCCACTGTCACCGTTGGACCCAACCACTCGTAAGTCTTCAAGTTCTCCCTTCCTCCCACTACGCAAGACACTCAGCTCTGCGTGTTAGCTACGGCGATGGCCCCTGTCACGCCATACATGGTTTACGAGCACACCACTTCTCAGAGTCGAGTCAGAGAGGCCCCGTCAGGGATGTATTCGGCCGGCACCTCTGCGACACTCAGAGACTCCAAGTTAAAGATGGCCAACGACAGAATCACATCCCCGTCAACATCCCCATCCACCATCGGAAGCAGCAGCAGCGCCCCTAGTCACACGAACATATATACACCCACCCCGGAAACGAGCACCAACCACGACCAGTCAAGCCTAGCTGAGCGCGGCAGACACATGACGGGCAAGGGCTCGCAATCTGCAAAAGATTCAGGAGGGATGGACGTACAAGCGGACTCGGGAGTGCGGTTTCAGTCAGGGTCAACACCCTCGAACGTAGCGCCGATGCTTTCTCCGGGTACGACAAGTCCGATACGGTCGATGCCCACGGTGACAGAGGTTGCGAGGGCGGATGTTCCCCCGGCATACACGCCAAATTGAGAAGGTTGGCCCTCGCAGCGGGGTGGGCTGTTCGGCTATGGTATTGGATCGAGGGTACCTCATCGGAGAGTTTGCCAGCACGTCCGAGTTTGACAATTGCAAGGTTGATAATGTTGATACATACTAATGATACTATTACTTCGGATTTCGCTGGTAAAGGCTTATGTATGACAATACTGCAACATATGTATGGGCTTCAGCGGACTCGGCCTGGGGATGTTACACTATCGGCTCAACCGGTCGACCAGGTATATGTTGAGACAATTTTACCCTTTTCCATCGCCTCTTCGGTGCGGCTGGCCTGTTTGTGTCGATGGCCGTGTGGAGCCGACACTGATTCTGGTTCCTCGCTGGAGTGCACGGTCGCCCCCTCAATATCTGCACACAACGGAGAGGTTAGCACCAAATCAAGTTGTAACACTCGATGCCGAGAGAATCCATACCTGGATCGTCGACGTGTTCAAATGTTTGACTCGATGGCGACAGAGAGAACGATAAGACTGTCTTGCTGTACAAAGCGGAGGTATGAACCTTCTCCATCTGTCGCCGTGCTGTGTAGCCGTCCTCGACCATCTGGCACGTTACCATCCTCAGGTCTAACTGCCGCTTCGGGAAGCCTGCGGCGCCGTCAACCTCTGGAAATCCAACTAGGCTAGCGGGACATTGCAGAGGAACATCAAGAGTGGGAGGGATATGATTCAGGAGAGTCCCCCGACTACGGACGATGACGGGGAGAAGGTTGTCGCTCTCAGGGAGGCTTGAGCTATGCTGCCCCTCGAAAACAACCTGGAAGGTGAATGTTCGTTTCTTCAGATGGCTTGGCATGTCGAACACGATCCGGCGGAGCGTTTCCCAGATTATGTTGCTGCAGTCGCCTGTGGTGGAGAACGATGGCAGTAGCAGTGGTAGCCTCCTCCCCGAAGCGGATGCCCGACTGTTGGAGATCATGCTTTTGATGATATCTGGGATGCTGACGAGGTTGCTGCGTGTGGGGGAAGGGTGTACAGTTCTCTGGTGCGCAATATCCCAGGCGAACTCTTGCACGTCTGGACTGCGGAAAGCGGAGGCAACCTGCTTCCCGGCGGCCACGTACATCCGCGCCACGCGCTCGAAGCAGCGGCCACGAAACTGCTGGCTGCGATGACCGGGACATTGGGGTTTATGCAGGATGTAGAATGTGGGGGCGGTGATGCTTTGTTGGATAGCTGGCGGAAGGGGGTCGAAAAGCAGTCCCCCGCGATGAAGGCGGAGCTGCCGCGGGGCCGAGGATCCGGACAGGGCTCGACGCATGTCCTGAGGGAGCTTGGGAGTGAATGCGCCGATGGCGTGGAGCCTGGAGCTGCCGATATTAGAGGACTTGCGAAGGTAGAGGCAGAAGAGGCTCTCCGGAAGCCGGGAGTCCTGGCATGCAAGTACAGCGAGGAAGGCGATGTTTGGATGGTGGTGGATGGGGATAAGGGGGAGGGTGACGCGAATTCCGAAGCCTGTAATATATGTCTCCATTGAATGCGGGAGTGTCTGTATGCCTAGTACGTCCATCAGCCGAGCCTGAGATACAGGGATGATATTGGCAGCGGAGGCGAAGCTATCGGGAGATGATGCAAGGAGGCGTTCTGGGTAGGAGGAGCCCTGGCCGACGAGGTGACCTAGATCGTCTTCTGTGTCAGAACAGAAGCTTTGAACGGACAGGCAGTCGTAGAGGTTGAAGGCACCCCAAGCGAATATACTCTGGTCTGGAGAACAGTGGGTGAGAATCTGTTCCTGCAGCCTGTAGAACGCTCTTTCTGGGCCCTCGCCGTATATTGGGGCCATGTTGACGCCGAAGAGTCCCAAGAGAGAGTATGCGCGGTCTTCCGGCCGGGTGGTGCGCCGCTTAGCTGCCCAGGACATTCGGCGCGCGATGCTGACTTTTTGGAGCGGCCGCGACAGTGTCAAAACCTCCTGGTCGATCTGTGTAGCACGTTGGATGGCAGAGGCCCAAGAATGCTTCGTCCCGATGACAGACCAGTCGTAAGAGAGGAAGAACAGGAAGTGGGGTGCGAGCAGCTCCTGAAGCGTCCATCCGCGAGTGAACCACACACTGTTGATGAGTGATTCTTCGTAGCCCGCTTGATCGTCCGGATCTGTACACGGACCATCCGGGAGAGGGGGTACGTCATGGAGGTAGACGTAACAGATAGTCGCTTCTTGATACCAAACGTACATCGAGTTGAGCGCCTCAGATAGTTCACTGCTGCTGGTCTTGTCGATGCAACAGGTGTCGAGCCAGAGCCAATCGAAACCCTCGGCACTCGCGAGCAAGCAAAAGCGGCGGATCTTCTCGGGAGCAACGGAGAGAGGGTCGGGATGTGTACTGAGGACTTCGATGTCCTGAAACGATGCCTCATGTTCTTGCCAGACGTGTGAGAGTATAGCGTACGGTGGCCGGGTGTCAGGATTGGGAAATGACAATAGTCGAGCTGTGGAAGTGTTTAAAAGGCGCATTGCAGTGGTCGTACTGCTGGCGGAATCAGTGCAAGGTTCCCAGGAGCAGCGCATGGGTACCTACAGCGCGCGTAGCTCAGGTGGACATCAAGAGCAGGCTGCTACATCAACTCGTACTGCGAATCCTCTATATAACACACTAGGATATAATCGAGTTGGCGAGGCGGTGTAAGGCGGTACGGGGGACCGACATGCCATTGAATAGAATGGCGATGCAATACCATTCACCGTGTGGACTCTGACAGAACACTTATACACAGCCTGAAGAAGCCTTCTCTTCGTTGTCGGCTGTTGTCGGTGTGTGGGCGAATAAGCCAAGCATTGCCTTGGTCGCCGGTTCGTGGTACCAACCGAATAAGCGCGCAATCTTTGCAGTGCTACTTGCAAATAGATGCTTCCAATACTTTCCAATACTATGGGGCCGCTTGTCTTCTGCGTTCAAGTTGGTCCTTCTTCTCCGAAACAGGTCCTGCGTGGGTTGGTTGGACTCCTGAGCCATTACAACGGCCTCGTTGGTGGCCTGCATGTCCAGATGTGTCCACGCGTATGCGTGTACTTGGACAGAGGAGTCAGCCGAGCACTGTACATGGAGGGAGACGGGAGGCGGGAAGCGACGTACTGTAGCAGCACGGTCATCATGTTGCGCATTTCGAGGAAGAGCAGGTTGATCTTCTTGTTCTTTTCGCGTCGCTTTACCTCGAGCTCAACTACAACCTTGAACGCTCCTACCACAACTGTGGTAGGGTACACGTCAGTGCGGGTTCGGCCGCTGCGCGAAGGCGAGGGACGTACTGGAAAGAAATGGATGGATTTGCGCTACAACGTCGAGCGCGCGTACAAGCGGAGGCAGGCTCTCCACCAGCGAGCGCACACCGTCCATCAGTAATCCCAAGCCCTCGCTGTCCTTTGCTTTGCTGGCCATATCTACTGCCTCTACGAACTCCTTTGCCAATTCGCCTGGGACGAGCGTGCGTACTTCAATACCACGCAGAAAATAATTTTCCTCCGAAAAATACCTGAACGAGTCTTCCCAGTTGGTGTGGGTCTGTTGAGAGCATTCTGCGCATCTGCGAGACTCCGCGCGCGTGTACTACTATGCTGGTTTGACATGGAGGTCGTATCGGTATACAAAGACGAGGCTGAAGGAGGTAGAACGAGACGGCCGTCCGCTATATAGGTTGGCAGGCGCTAACGCATGACATCGAACTTGACCTAGAGGGCATTGAGGCCTTGAGGCAGCAATCAATGAATTCACTGCGGGTGGACAGAACGCGAATGAGCAACGTTCAGAACACGCTACCGAGTTTAATGGACATACAGAAGAACCTTGTTTTCGAGAAGACACTGGGCGACCGGCGCAGTTCGGCGATACAAACGGTGACGGATGCCATCGAGGGCATGTTGAGATGATGTCGCGGACAATGTCGCCATACTCTTCGGTGTCGAAAGTCATACTCTGTCAACAAGAGTGGGAAAGACCCAGGACTTCACTGAAGGTGGATCTCGCGCATGAGATAGCTTAACTCAGGCATGCATATAGTCGTTGATGTGCAAGTGCGCGTGCATTGTCAGTGGCAGTGAGTTCGGAGTTGTAACTAACACAGCCGATGCTGCAGTACTTGTGAGAGACACAGACCAAGGACTTGGCCAGAAGACGGGTGCAAGATGCAAGAAGAAGAAAGTGGCGCTGAGTTGGACGAGTACGAGTAGCGCCCAGAATCGTGGGAAAGCGGCAAGCGCAGGCAAACAGAGGGGTGGCGAGTGGCGGTGGCTAGATCGCCTGTGGCTTCGTTCCCGACGACCACCATCCCCTCCTCCTCCTCCCCATCCCTCTCACCATCTCACCATGACTTCTCTGCTCGAGCGCATGAGTCTCCCCGCGGGCTCCGCATCCTCCGTAGGCCCCGTTCGCGCCAAGGTTAACCGTGCTGCGGCAGCGTCCGCGCCCTACGTGCGTCGCACACCACCTCTTCACCCCACGCGTCGCTCTCTGATCACAACGCCACTCTCTATCTCTTCTTCAGAACCGGAACAAGCGTCCGCCAAAGGGCAACGTGAACGACACCTGGAAGCACGACCTCTACGGCGCCGAGCCCCGCTCCTTGAGCGCTCGCATCACCACCGCGCCCCCCTCCGCCCCTAAGCTCAACGTCGGCCTCGCAGACAGGGCTCTTCGCGAAGCGATTGGCGAGAAGGGGTTCTCGATAAAGGGCGCGAGCTCACGTGGAAACGTAGTACAAGTCGCAGGACTCGCGAAAGGCACAACAGCCGCCGACGTCGAGGTCCGTCCCCACCTTGTTTTCCTCTGAACCTTGTCCGACATTCCGCCCAGGCCATCTTCAAGCGTTGCGGCGCCATCACCTCCGCCATCCTCCACTCCACCTCTCCCGAGCCCGTCGTCAGGCTGACGTACAAGAACGAGAAGGACGCGCAGGGCGCCGTCGCCAAGTTCCACGGCCAACCTGCGGATGGCCGCACGCTCGAGGTCAAGATCGTCGGTGGCGTCAATGCGACGCTATCAGGCCGCATCGGCGCCGCAATCGTCGAGGGCAGCGTAGACGTCCTCATGGGCGACAACGGCGCAAACTCCGGGTCGTGAGTCGCCCTCACCACCACCTTGGCCGTTTTCTCACCCCCATCACAGGAAGATGCGCTCGGACGAAATCGTCGGCACAGACCCCCGCGCGAAGGTGCTCGTAGCGCCACCCGGCGCTGACCCCAAGGACTACGTGCAATCACAGAAGCCTGCGCGAGGCCGAGGCCGTGGGCGCGGTGGTCGTGGACGTCGCGGTGGCGCCAAGATGGACGTCGACCGGTGAACGACGCGCGTGCACATCACGTAGCCACACCTCCTTCACCCCGGGACACGCTTTGAACGCGGCTGAACTTGTCTCAAGGGCAAGACACGCCCGCCCTCCCCCTTTACCCCCGAACAGGCCCTCCTTTATCGTCGGCGAGACCCCATGCCTGCAATGTCTACATACTCTAACCAACACTATACTCTCGCGCGTCCGTCTCCTTCCCTCCGCTCCGGTCGTCTTATATGCTGTATCCCCGCTTCCCAGTCAGTATCGTATCGCCCTCTCGCCCCTCGCCTCCGGCCCCGGCCCACCCGCATGCTCTCTCCCCGCTCCCTCTCCTCTGTCGTCTGTCTGTGTCTTGCGTACGCCCTCTTCACGCGTAAATGCAACGCGCGCTGCGCACTGTGCTTTTAGACCTCGCCCGACCCCAGTTGGCTCGCCGTGTGCCGCGCATACTGCGCAATGTACGATGCCTGTGGACCCGGGCAGCGCGCTTTGGTGCCCCACCACTCGTTCTCGCTGCGTCTTCCTTGGCGACGAGGCCTGTGCCACTACGCACTTGCCATTTGGAAGCTTCAGGAGAGACGTGTTGGTCAAGTGCATTATGTCATACATGCGCACTGCGCCGAATAAGGCCTGAGGCCTGAAGGGATACACAAAGTGGACCTGGACCTCAGACCTCAAGTGGGAGTGGCAAGGGCGCGTGAGCTCTATCCACCGCACGATTCAGGTGTATATCGAGCTGGACGGTGCCCGTCCTAACGCCCAGAGGCCTGCGGGATGTGCTACTTAGAGTATATTCACGATATACTCCGGGGTTTCGCTGCGATCCCTATCTGAAGACCCTACTACATAGTGCCTGCCGACCGAGACTCTCTCTTTCCCCCGCCACTCGCACCCGGGGATCGACACCACACCTCAGAACCTTCCCCCCTCAACAACCCCCAGCCAGGACAAAGGTGTGCGCGAGACCCGCTTTCGCCGCGCCGATATCGCACCGTCGACGTTTGTACGGCGAGGTGAGTGCACCGTTTCAATGCCATCCGTGTCCATATTGATTAGCTGAACCAGCCATGCCGACCAGAGACGTCTCATGAAGAATAGTCCCAAGAGAACCTCGCCTGCAGCGATTTTCCATCCACTTGAGCCTCCACGCTTGAGCTTGAATACTGAAAGTGCGACCATCTCGTGTCCGTACATACCTGTCAGACTTAGAGTGCTCAAAAGGCGTCGTTTGTGTTGCCCGAGGTGCGTCCCTTCCACGCTTAGTGCGCAGTACCCGCCATACGGAGGTATCGTATGCCATTCGCTGCGTGGTTCCGGTTATCCCCGGTAATATACTAACAGCTCTGATAGTAAGTAGACGTCCGCATCCGGCCTGTACTAGAGCCTGAGTGTCACGGTCTCTCACATCCTGACCACTTGGTGTACTAATTCGAGCAGTTCTCCCCCCATTCCCGGTACGTGCCCGATCTCAGCCTAACGGCGACGCTTCCCAGATCGTACGGCTACAAACACCCACCCCAGCGCAACGCGCATCGAGCGCTAGGAGCATATATGGTCGATCTGCCAAAGCCTCCGGGAGAGGGAGGAGCAGGAGAAACCGGAGGAGCAGGAGAAACCCGCTTTGTGGCGCTTGCGTACCAGCCTCCCTAAAAGGCAAGCGTAGTATTCGACGTCCAACGCTCTAGCACCAGCCTGTGTCAGCATCACACCGACCTCCCCTTTGACACATCATACATCGCTGCCAGTACTTGCTCAATGACAACGTCCACAGAGCGCAGAGGAGCCACGACGCGGCCGAATTCCCTTCACTACATCTTGCGTTTGCATTTTCACCGCTCCACGACTACACACAGCGCTAGCCAAACGCTGCCCTATGAACCGCCCTACGGGTTCTCCCTGAAGCCCATCAAGTACTCCATGATATGGAACGCAGCCTGCGCGCAAATCCGCCATCAGCATCGCTCCTCCCTTACAACGACAGACCAAAGAACGACTCACCTTCGGGGAGAACTGCGGCACCCTGTGACACCACACGAGGCATCGTCAGCAGAGAGACAAGGGATGGACAAGGAAGAGCGGGGAGAACGCACATGTGTCCGCTGAGTGCGACTTCGAAGTAGGTGAGCCCGCGCTCGCTGTGCGCGGTCCCGAGCGCGCCCATCCCGTCCACGATCAGGCTGTCGGGCTGGATCGGCTCCTGGAAGCCCTGCTGGCCGTTCCCTGCGTCGCCAAAATCAGCGTCCCGCCCACACCACGCCCACGCGAAAGCTTTACGCACATGTCATACTATTCCCCGCCGCGCGCAAAAGCAATGTCAAGTCAGCACCGACTGCCCCATATCATACCACGAATGGAAGAGACGCACTTCTGGATCACGATCCGCGTGCCCTCCGCGATGAGGATGAAGTCCGCGAGGCCGTGCACGATCACCGCGCGCTCGCTCTTCTCGATGATGCTCGGCAGCACGGTGAACGCGGGCGGCAAGGAGCGGTCCCCGCCGCGCCCCACGAACACGTTGATGTCCGAGCACTCCTCCCACGTCACGTTCACGGGCGCGTGGATCGCGCGCTTCACCTCCTCGCGGTCGAAGTAGATCGGGCCCTGCGTCTGGAAGAACGAGCCGCTGTATGGGGATAAGTATCGGTCACGCGCGAGCGGCCGGGGATACTCACGGGAAGCCGAGGACGTCCCACAGGATCGGCCACTGCATGATGTCCTGTTCAGCACGCGGCCAGAGGAGCTAGAGAGGCAAAAGCGGACGTACGGTGTCGAAGATGCGGTAGATGTTGAACGCGGGGTTGACGAGCAGCGCCGCGTCGAAGATCTCGTCCCAGAGGTCGCAGCCCGGGTCCGCCTCGACGCTCTTGCCCGGGAGCGGGAGGAGGCCCTTGGGCGGGTATGTGGCGTGCGTTTCGACGTAGCCCGTGTATCCGCAGCGTGCGGCCGCGGCGTCCAGGTGCGCCATGAACGTCTCGCTGTGCGTCGGCATCTCGTCAGCGCTCGGCAGCCTCTGGTGACACGAACGTAGACGTACTTGAACGAGAAGACGCTTTCGTACTTGTGCACAAAGTCGACTGCGGGGATCTGCTCCTGGACGACGTCCCACCCAAGAACGGCTGTACGAAAGTGGATGAGACACCAGGTTTTGAGGCCGCATGGGAACGAACGAGTACTCACGATCAGACACCCAGAATCCGGTCATCGTGAGGTTGAGGGCCGTCGGGTTCTCGAAGATGAAGTTCGTGATGTCTGTCGTACTGCGATCAGCCTACTGCCTCCCCGCTCTCAAGGACAGGACACATCCACTTACATGGCACGTACATCCCCGCGTACTGGATTCTGTGAGCACAGGCATATTCAAGCAGAGCCAGAAAAAACACTTACACTCTCGCCGGTCATGTAGAGCTTCTTGCCCCCCAGCTCCTTGAAGACTTCCAGGAACTGCTGCATGAAGCCAACGACCTCGGCCGCGACCTGGTCCTCGTTCTACGTAGGGAAAGCATCGGTCCCAGGTGGTCTGCTCGTCGGATCTAAGGGTACGTACAGTGACATCCGGCTTGCCTTGCGAGAACCCAGTGCCGACTGGCTGCTCGACGAACAGGATGCTCGACAGGTTCGTCCAGCTAAATTCATTCTGGGTCGGGTGCGCTTGGCCGTAGGACCATTGGAATGGCTGCACGAAAATACCATCAGCCTATAAACGCATTCCACAAGGCACGGGACGAATACTTACACCGTTCTCCTGCAGAAGACCTTCGAGCGAGGAGCACCCGGGACCGCCGTTCGTCCTGTACCACATGCGTCAATACAGGAGTCATTAGAACCATCGTATCATCCACAGCTCCACGCGGTCTGAAGAGGATCACACGACCCGATACCCTCCTCCCCACGAGCTGCGAGTGCGAGTGTGAGAGACACTGACCAGAAGATGAGGTCGTCGAGGCTTCCTTGCGGGCCGGGCGGGAAGAACCAGAAGAAGAGCTATGCCGCGGTGATAGCGCGGCGGACGGTGAGAACGCCCGAGGGCGAGCGCATGCACAAGAAGATGCAGATCATAAGGAGGCGCGTGGCGCATGCGTATGGACGGGAAGACGGGGATAGTCAGACTCCGTCCGCGATAGACAGGATCAGAGTGCAAGCTTACCTTGCGGGTTTCGTTCGGGTCGCTGCTGATCGGCAGCAAGCCCGACCAGCTCGGGCCCACGTCCCAGTCGACGTCTGGAATGGTGGTCCCGTCGACGTAGAACTCTGCGAGGAGACGCGTCGCGGCATCAGTTCCAGTACGTTTACAACATGAGCCGTGTGGTACAACCTGACGCGCGAGGGTTCGAGAACGTAATATTTTTCACGCCAGTACTACGTGCCCCAGCAGCACGGAGAAGGTTCGCCTTGGCGCGGGCGGCAGCCTCAAATTGCCGCGCGTGAAGTTCAGCCTTGGTCATGAACTTGGCGTCCACAAGAGTCGTCAGCCCCGCGAGGGCCGCGAGGCAGAGGAGCGGGGACAGCAAGCGTGCAAGCATTCCTCGGCGCCGGCTGGAGAGGGCGTGGGGGGAGGGAAACCTAGGACGACGTCCGGTTGGGGCCTCTCGCTGTCATCGCAGGACTTATATACGCACCTGGACATCCGCTCGGTTGCCCATCTGGCTTCCGAGCAAGACAGATGGAGGAATGCGATGAGTCTGCGAAGAACGGCGCTAGCTGGGACGCTGCGCCGAGGCGGACCATGTGGCCTCGGCGTCATATCTCCAGACGCGATGATGAAGCTTGCAGGGTCATAAGGAACCGGCCCACGCGTCCCCCTCTTATCGAGCTATTCTCGGAGAGCGAGCGACATGGTGCTGGACCTACACAGTATGCAACAAGTAGATGGCCGGCTTGTTATGCACTGAGCGTTGGCGAGTTCACTTTGCTTAACGCCTTCACGCCTTCACGCGGAACATTCAAATATTCACATCTGTGATGTTGTAGAAATATTAGCAAATTCAGGTGCTGCGGCGGAGAGTCTGGTCAGAAGAAGGGTGCAAAGTATGATGCTGGTGCCAGTAAAGCGGACCTGCTGGCGGCCGAGGGTACGTGTGCCGAGGCCGGCGGGTCCCAGCCTGCCTCCAAGCCCATGCTGCGTCACCGCGAGAGACCGCGAGTCATGGCCGTGCATGCGCATTCTGTGGGCAATGCCTAGAGCCTGGCGGCCGCAGATCTAACGAAAGGTCCTGTTCGCCTTTTTCTTGAAGAGTGCGGTTGTTAACGCGTCGTTCCCAGCAACATGGTGGGCTGTGCGTAGTTGACGATGCCGGGGTGAACGGGCTTGTGAGGATCATCATCCGGAGATCAGCGCGTTTCGAATGGAGGACCAGGTGTGAAATGGCGAGCCACGGTTACAACTTCAAGAGCGTGATGCAGAGATGGCGCCCCGCTCTAGGACACGGTACCGCTGGAAATAGTGCTTTGCCGTAGGTCTGGCCAGTGGCTATTATCAAGGCCAATGGAAGTTCTAGTGGGTACGTTTTAGTAATTATGCTGCTTTGTTAAATCATGTACAATACCCGGTGACATCGGGCACATATTGGGCCCACTTACGAGTTACGACGTAAAGCAGTTTTGAGTCCTGCAGACTAGCTACTCCGGCTGCACGCCGACATGTTTTGCATGTGTCATCATATCCGGCATGCCGCACGATGGCTACCATAGCTACGGTGCCTCTCCATAGCGTGGCACCATTTCCACCGCGTTTGGTAGACGAACTCTATAAGCACGAATTGTCTATATGTATGTTGTGTGGGATTGGAATAAGATATATAAATCCCGGTTGTTGAACTCACTAGCGCGAGAGAAATTATTGCTCAGGGCGTTTTGTAGTCCCCCATATTCTAAAATCGTTCGTAGATGTCTCACAAGACGAAGGAAAGAAAGATGCATTATGGCGGTAAGTTGTAAGTAGGAAGAAGTAAAATACTCCCGTGTTCACCGGCACCGGCACTTCCCGAGAAGCGCGCTCAAACATTGTCTTGGCTCCAGGGTTGTCCACTACCGCCTACTGGCACTGCTCGTTGATGCTGTCTTGCATGCATATCGTACGTTTTACGCATCCTGAATCCAGGTTACTGGCACACCGCCAGTGCTTCGTTGTTGCGGCTTCGGCCGTAATAAAATTAGCAGTTGCCAGTGTTTTATCTGACCCTTCGCGTTGAACAGTACCGCAAGCCTGATTTGATGTATAGGTAACGCTCTCTCATCCCTCCTTTGATGTTCGCTACAACGCTCTCATCATGAAATCCGCGAAGTGTAGAATCATGCACATTACTCGTTCGGAGCGATTGGAGATATACTGTAGCTGCCAGACCAATCCGGCGGGTCACAGGTCACACGGGCCCGCGCCGCGCCGCTTTTTGGTGTATGTCCCGCGTCACAACCGTTCCCGCCGCCTCCGCCGGCGGCCTGTCGCGGGTCACACCCCAAAGTGGCATTTTTGGCGGCCCTGCGGGGCACCGCACCGCTTTGTGTACCGGGCGGTCACAGGCGCCTGCTGTTCGCGCCGCTTTTTCGGCGGGACCGCTTCGTGTCCGGCCGGTCACACCCCAAACCCCCCGCCGGATTGGTCTGGCAGCTACAGTACTCCTGGCCCATTCCGACGGCTGCCTCGAGAAGGGTACTCGATTCTGGGAGCACTTACCGCACCAAGAACTGCTTGTTTCAGTCTATCGAGCATTTGAAGCTGTCCTGCCATGGAACATGGCTGAAGAGCGGCGGGAATCGACAGCTTTGACCCTATACTATAGCTTATACGCGCCAGCAAGTGGCCAGCCACATCAATCCAGTACCCTTGATGGGCAGTGCTGAGAGAAAGTACTGCACGCATAAGTTTTCAATGTGGAACCCAGTCTATCAGCCCTGCTCCTAGCTATGGCGATACAAGGCACATGCCCGTCCGGAGGAGTATTTGGGTCACCAAGAAGACTGCCTCCAAGTCCCTAAGCGTCCGAGTAGTTTAAAGGTGGAGTCGCTTGAATTCAATCTGCCTCTGCTCGCTGTTAGACCGCTATGGTTCTCTGCGGCTCTCTTCTGCCAGGTGCTCCTCGCCTCCGCAGCGTTCGCCTTGCCATCTTCCAATCAACCACGAAGGCATCTCACTGCTCAGAATAACACAATTGCGTCGGCAGCAAATTCCTCAGGCTAAACTATGCAACCGACATTCTCACTTGGCGTACTTACGTAGGTCAATTAAATTCACCCGGAACGGGCCGAGCGGCGGTTAGATTGCGTGCTCGATAGAGCGAAGATAAGAAGGATGGATTATAATTTGTGACTCTGAGTCTGGCAAATGGTGGCAGACATACCTTGGGCACTTACTCTCAAGCTTTTTCGAGGATTCAGCATGGTCCACGTCCTAGTATGCGGTACGTTCTGCGCAGTTTATGCTGCCCAAACCTTGCAGGAAAAGCCTATGCGGACCGGGCTTCTCATGGTTTACTCTGAATCTGACCGGGCACAGTGTCCCAGGGCCAAGCCCATTAATGGGCTATCGATATCAGTGAACGCATAACCGTCCATATAAGACTCGGGAGCCGGTCATCATTCAAGATGCACCCTCAAACTTCCAAGTCTCCCGCTGACAACGCTTCCTGCACTTACAGGTGACATCGTCTGGGCCAAACAGGAGTGCGAGGACCTGCTGAAAGGCCTCGCAGATGTAATCGTGCGTCACTTGTCCATGGTCCAATTTTTTACAATCTAAGGCACTCACCGCATTAATTGCCGCAAACAGCCCCTAGACTCGTCCGCCCGCGCGGACTTCCTCACGCACTGCGCGGAGCCGGGCGGAAAGTACGCAGACGTCGTCGGCATATTCCACACCAACGTCTCCGTGGCGCGCCTCGGGCCCTTCGACCGCGCACTCGTGCAAGGCCTCCCGCGCTCCGTGAAGTGGATCGCGCACAAGGGCGCGGGGTACGACAAAATCGACGTCGCCGCGTGCAAGGAGCGAGGTGAGCACCCGTGCATGCTTCCCACGCGACGTGGTCACTCATCTCATCTCATCTCGCACCGCTCGCGTTAGGGATATTCGTGTCGAACACCCCCGGGGCGGTGGACGACGCGACCGCCACCGCCGCTCTCTACCTCGTCATCTCGTCCCTCCGCCTTTTCGCACACGCCGAGCAGGACCTCCGCGCCGGCAAGTGGAAGGCCTCGCACCGCGCCGGGGCCGCGCACGACCTCACCGGCCGCACCCTCGCCATCCTCGGGCTTGGCGGCATCGGCCTGCGCCTCGCCTCGCTCGCACACGCATTCCCCATGCGCGTCGTGTACCACAACCGGCGCCCGGCGGCGAACGCGCCTGCGTGGTGCGAGTACTTCCCGGCGGAGCGCCTGGACGAGATGCTCGCGCAGACGGATGTGCTGAGTGTGCACGTGCCGCTGAATGCGGAGACGGAGGGGCTGGTGGGGGAGACGATGCTCCGGGCGCTGAAGCGCGGCGCGGTCGTCGTGAACACGGCGCGCGGGAAGGTCATCGACGAGGCTGCCCTGATACGTGCGCTCGAGGACGGACACGTACGTTTTTGCTTTGCGTGCCACCCGTGCAAGCCCGACTGAGTCCTGGCGCTGACGCGCTGTTGTTGAATGTGCAGGTGGGTGCGGTTGGGCTGGACGTGTTTCCGGACGAGCCGGAGGTGAACCCGCGCTTGCTCGAGTTTCCGAACGCGACGCTGCTTCCGCACGTGGGTGCGGCGACGTCGGACACCCAGAGGATCATGGAGGTGCGCGCGCTGACGAATATCCGTGACTTCTTCACGACGGGCATGGGCAGGGATTTGGTGCCGGAGTACAGGCAGTGAGATTGAGCCCGCGGGGTGGACATGCCAGCCTCGACGCGCTCAATCACAATGTGCCTCGGATAGAGGGGGAGCGGGTGCTCGGAGTAGACTGGAGTGAACCCACAGTCGAGGTGTGGTGAGGATAGCGAATGTAGTGGAAATATAGGAGGTACAACACGGTCGAAGCAGCGTCCGCGCCGACGAGCACACATGCCTGTGCGGTGTTCAGCAAGCAGCCGGAATGAGGAAAGACTTGAGATGTACAAACCGAACAGAAGATAACATGCAACACCCAGCATAACATAGTGCGTTAATGCACAGGTTTGTTCCCGAGCCCTACTTTGGGCTGAAGTCGATACAGAATACAATAGGGCCCCTGGTCCGGCGCACCACTATATGAGAGAGACAGCATCAACATCCTATCCAGCGCGAGGAAGCGGTGGTCACTCACATTCTCGCGCAGCAGCCGGAGGCTCAGCATCATCATCATCATCATCATCGTCGTCGTCGTCAGACTGTTCGCTCTGATCGTCCTCGTTGGCGTCCGCTTCCCACTCGTTCTCGTCTTCGAAGTCTTGTGGATGCCAGGGGGTGCGTGCAGTTGCTGCTACAGCTGTCGTCCCCGTCGATGGGCCGGCTACTGGTTGTTCATCTATGATGGTAAACTCCTCAATATTGGGGGCTTCCCAAGCGTGATCGGCAGTGCCTGCATTACCTGCGACGGCGCCCGCCTCGTCTCCCGCGTTCACATGGACGTCTTCTCCGGCACCAGGGCCAGGCACAGCACCCCAACCTGCGCCGGCACCACGACCCCCGGCATCCCCTGCGTCCCTGGGCCGACCGGGATCATACATCGAGTCCCAGACGAAAAACATCTTCGTCTCCGTCATCTGGATGCACGTCATCTTCGCGAGCTCGTTGGGATCAGACCAATGCGGGAAACATCCGATGAGAACGTTGGGGAACGACAACCCCGCTGCGATCGCTGCGCGCGAGATGCGGTTCGGGTTCACCCCCCGCGCTGCTCGCTCCGGGTCGACGAGGCGGTGTCGCGTCGGGTCCAGGATGGCGAGATATATGCCCGACGTCTGCGCGGTGTGAGTCTATCACGATATCGCGTCATCGGCGGGGAAGAGGGAGACGCACGGTAACTGCACAACACCGGCCGTGGTCGAGCGCGAGGTAGATAGAGAAAGGCTCGTCGATCCCGCTCCGGCGCGGGATGTTCTTCCCCAGCTCGAGCGCGGCGGCCTCGAGCGCCACCTCGTTGCGCACGATGCGCATGAAGTCGTGGATGACGATGAGCCGACTGTCGCTCATCTGGGCTGCGAGGTCCATCCCGTCTCGCGAGACGTGCACTGAAAGGCATGTTAGACAGGAGGGCGCAAAAAGAGGGGGAAAGGCAGCGTACCGCTGGAGAACTCCGCATAGGATGCGTTGTACAGTATCGTGGTTTGCGTCGGCGCCGCGGGCAGACTCACCAGGTCGGTAGGCTTCGCCACGCCGGCACGCGTGAGGGCAGGGTCCAGCTGGACCGCGAGCCGTACGTCAGAGTACACGAGCTGGTACGACCGGATCCTGAGCACCATCTGCTTCGTCGTGCGGCTGAAGACGCGGAGCGCGGAGTTTGAGCAGATGAAGACGTGCGTGGGGTTGAGCTCGACATAGTTGATGCCGCCGATAGGCTGTTCCTGGTCGCCCTGGACCATGTCCACCTCGAACGTGCGCCGTCCGGTGCGTACATCCCACACGGCGGCCTGGCGCGAGCCACAGACGAGGAGGTCGGGGTAGACGAAGCGGAACGCCTGGCTGCTGTGCGGGGAGTGGATGAGAGCCCAGGGTCGAAAGCGACCGCGTGGTGCAGAGTGCGGGAAGTGAATGTCTGCGTCAGACGCGGCCTGCCGCCACGCGCTCATCTGCGCTTCGTCCGGGCGGCAAATGGAGGGTTCCCCGGCCGTGTCGTGCTCCGTCTCGAGGCGCCAGACTTCCTTCGAGGTTTCCACCCTGTCGAAGATCAAGAAGCCGTCCTCGTACTCGCAGTGCGCGTAGCGGCGGACGTAACGCTGGGCGCATCATCACGATCATTAATATTTGACGGCCACTACTATAGATATATAGACGGCCGCGCACCGAGCCGAGCCTCCAGAGCACCTCCGTCGTGGCCATGTCGTAGACGGTCAGTCCGCCGAGCTCGTGGGTGGTGATGACGAGCCCGAGCTTCTCGTCTACTTTGATGCGGTGGGCATCGTAAAGATGTTTGTACGTCTTGAGGGTAGCGCGGCCCTGGCCAGCCCAGTTGCGCTGCAGCTGGAAGTACTTGCGGCCTGGAAAGGGGCCCATTGAGTATTTGGGGACTGCCGAGACCGAGAGAAGACCCCACAGTACTGGTACCAGTCTGGCACATCGTGGAGGAACTGGAGGGATCGGGCTTCCCTGGCTTCGGGAAGGAGGGTGTCGATTGAATCCACGAAGTTGTGAAGCAGCGCGGCGTGGTGGTAAATAGTAAATTCATTCTCGACGACGAAGGCGTTCCATCGCCGGGCTAACAACCTAACGTTTCGCAACGACTGCAGAGGTAGAAACGAGAGGACGCGCAGAATAAGCTCTGTGGGAAGCGTGTCCATTGATGTCCTGATGCTGCGCGGCGATGTGTCTGTAAAGTGGTCAGTTCAACACTGTGTCATCTACGGCCGCCAACGCGGCGGCTACCATGTCTAGGATGTCGCCGGGGGGGACCCTCTCTCTATCTCATGTCCGATCAAGTCTGGCCTAACTCTTATTTCGACATAGCGGCACACGACAGTCGTGAATTCGGCCAAAAAAACGCGCTCACACACGCGAGGCAATGGGGTAGAAGCAGACGGGATTGACGCTGATTTTTGGCGAGACGGAGCGGGAGAATGTGCGAACTCACTAGGATCCAGGAACTCCAGACTTGCCTGATCGAGAGCGAGCACCGCTTGGATCAACGGTGACACTGCCACCACGGCTTGTCCCTCACTCTGTGCGCGCACCCTCGACAGCCGTGGTGTGTTGGGTATGGCGCGGGTGGGGCGAAGGCTCGAGCGGCCGAGGTGATGAGAGTCGAGAAGGAGTCCGCGATTGCAACTCCCCCCGCCCGCTTAGCGTCGTAGACGCCCGCTGCCGCATTTAGCAGCGCACGTGGTCTGGGCGCTTGAATCCGTTGGCTGGACTAGGCTGGACTTCGTGCTTGCAACTTGAGCCTGGTCGGTGTCCTGCTCCCGGTCTCTCTCTGCCCTCCAACTTTCTCTATCTCGCCTCTTAATCCGTACATTCCTTCGCAATAATGTCCTTCGACGCACAGGCCATCGAGCCCAAAATTCGCTCCATCCTCACTGCCCCCGGCACTGACCTCTCCACGATCAGTGCAAAACGCGTCCGCAAGGTGCTCCTCGAGCTCGACTCGTCCCTCACGCCCGAGCTCGTCCGGGCGCAGAAGGACGAGATCGACAAGGTGATCTCGAAGGTCTACGAGGAGGTGAGCGCGGAGCAGGCGGACGCGTCGGGCGACGACGGGAGCGACGGCCACAAGCGCAAGCACACCGACGACGCGTCCTCCGAGGCGGAGGCTGCCGCCCCGCCGAAGAAGGCGAGGAAGACGAAGAAGAAGCCGCAGGAGGTCGCGGACGAGGAGCTCGCGCGCCAGCTCTCGAACGAGATCAACGGCCGCGCACGCACGTCGCGCGCAGCCGCGTCCGGCAAGACCAAGGCGAAGGCGAACGGCGCGAAGCGCGCCAAGAAGGGCCCGAAGAGCTCGGCCACGGTTGCGTCGGACGGCGAGGCCGGCAGCGACGGCGACGAGGACAAGCCGAAGCGGCGCGGTGGAGGCTTCAAGAAGGAATACGTCCTCAGGTCAGCGCGCGCCGACCGTCTGCATGCGAGCTCGTTTTTGCTACGGTGTACTGAAAGGCCCTCGCGGATGCTCCTCCAGCGAACCCCTAGCTGCTCTGCTCAAAGTCGAGAAGCTGTCGCGACCGCAGACGGTGAAACAGCTCTGGGTCCACATCAAGGCGAACAACTTGCAGAACCCCGAGAACAGGAAGGAGATCATTTGCGACGATCTGTTCAAACGGATCTTCAAGGTCGACCGTCTGGACATGTTCGACATGAACAAGCAGCTCACTCAGTAAGCTCTTCCCACTTCCTGCCGCGCTATGACATCCTGAACGACTGCGGCGCATTCAAGACATCTTCACGAGGCCCCGGCTCCCTCGTGATCTCCAGTAAGACCACCAGGCCATCCGGTTGCCTTTCTGCATCACCCTACCAGCAACACACACGCATACACATATATTTCCTCCTCACAGCATACAATGCCCCGTCACTCGGTTCGGACGCATTTGTACCCTCTATTCGTTCCGGGACGTGCGTGGCCTCTCCATGGGCGTCTGCCCGAGTATCCTGTTCATAATGTCTGCCTGTACATTACAATGCTCCTAACTGCAAAATACGCGTCCCACTGTACCAGCGCCGGCGGGCTTCCGAGTGCCAAGCGTAGATCTAGGACACCGTCATGTTTTGCTCTGCAAAATCAGATATCACAGACAGATTCTTGAACAAACGCAACACACGCGCCACGCAGATCATCCACAAGTAGACACAAGCACGCTGATATACCTGTACATGTACAGAACGATCGAACACGCAGCTGAGCTGTCGGCGCCCGTGAAACCCACATGGAAGGCGAACGCGGATGTCCGGTGTTTATGGAACGTGATATACACAACCACGAGGACGGTTCGATTCCATTGTATGCATGATGGAAGTAGGGAGGGGACCTTCGTGCAACCCCCCGATACCGGGAGGCGTGCCAACTCAAGCGCAGCACACAGGGAGCACGCGCATCCACGGGGCAAGCTGAGCAGTTCAGTGCGCGGGTGCACGCTCGATAGGACATTACGTGCGCGGACAGCCCGCTATATAGATTACGGGATCAGGCAACTCGTCGTGGGCCTGCGGGCAACACGAAGAGGTAATCGAACGGTGTTCCTGGGTGCGTCTTGTACGAGGCGTTGCGGGATGTACCGGTAATCGTAATCCAGGTACCAGCTGACGGATTCCTGCCTCGTCGATGTGAGGATGGGGATGTCCTCGTTGATGGCCTGCGCTCTCCGAGGCGAACGGGCCCCAATGAACATCCGGACTAGATGGCACACCACGATGCGGGACCGTGATGGCGTCGCAGGCTTTATGGGGTGTCCTTTTGGACAAGGCGGCCCGCGGGGCTGGAGGCGCAATGCGTTCCGGCCCTTGTACGTCTCTCCGTCAGGGACAACTCGCGCTCCGGAAGCTGCGGGCGTGGGCGATCCCATCGGAGGCCAGCTGGTGCCTCATGACTTTGCGACGGGGCGTGGCGTGGCGTTCTGTATCCAGTGAGGACCCCATCCCGCCGGATGGCAGCGTGATCCAAGCCGGGCCCGCGCCGGTCAACAAGGTCGTCCGGCCATAGTACTGAATGTTGGGTGTCGTTGAGCCTGGAGTCCGCCGTTGGCCATCCCCCGGAGCGAGTGGACTACCCCAAGGCACGTTGTGGGGTCAGAGTCGCACCTGGTCTGGCCGCACACGTGCCCGAGTATCTGCGCCCACATACTCTCCGGTTGCATGGGGAAGCACAGCACCACGGGTGGACCGTGCTGATGGCCTTGATAGGGGCCTCGGTAAAGCGTGAGTACTCGGCTGCTCTGGGATGAGGACAAGGCAAGCGGGGGGGAGCGAGGCCGATGTATGGGAGGACGGGGAGCGCGCGTATGCTGCAGGCGGTCATATTACTTACAGCATGCGCTCGGCAAAGGAGGATAGTGCTGTGCGTTGCCGCGAAGCATCTTCTCGTGGGACGGTCTGGGATAGGGCCCATCTGCGGATGTTGGATGGCGAGGACGGCCAGGTGCATATATACCTCGCCGTCCTGGACACATCCATCCTTCCCCGCACCCCAACGTAACCCGCCCGTCGCAGCAGCGCCCCGCTCCCTTCTATTCGCCACCCACGATGATGCGCACGCACCGAGTCCTCAAGATGGAGAAGAAGACGCTCCCGCTCACGCCGCTCTCCGCCCTCCGCGTCGAGCGCCACCAGATCCCCGCACACGGCCTCATCCCGAACACGTCCATCGGGCGGCACCCGCTCATCATCTACCGCGGGCTCTTCGCGACGCCCGCGCCCCCGAGCCCGGAGCAGATCGAGGGCCACATCGCGGCGGTGGGCGTGTGCGAGCCCATGTGGCGGTACCCGATGTACCCCGACGACCACTTCCACACGACCGCGCACGAGCTCGTCGTGATCCACCGCGGGCGCGCGCGGCTCAACTTTGGCGGGGAGGGGTGCGTGGGCGCGGTGGTGACGGAGGCGAAGGCGGGGGACGCGGTGCTGATCCCGGCGGGGGTGTCGCATCGGCTGGTGGAGGACCTGGAGGGCGAGTTTGAGATGGTCGGGTCGTATATGGTCGGGTCGGAGCACTGGGACATGTGCTACGGGAAGCCGGGCGAGGAGGACCTTCTCCCGCATATCGCGCACGTAGAATGGTTCAGCAAAGACCCGTTGTACGGAGAGGGCGGCCCTGCAGCGAGCGCATGAAGACCGGGGGAGACATGAAGCGATTTGGAGGACGTGGTGGAGAAGAAGAGAGAAGAGAATGGGGCGGCTGCCCGTATGCAGTGTCGTCCACGAGCCGTTTGGTTTGATGCGGAGCTGCTGCGGCTTACAGAGGCGTAGTTGCACTGTGCACTCCTTCCATATAGGTCTCTGTGTGTTGTAGATGGTTAGGACATGTTTGCATCCGGAGTTTTTTTCGGCCGAAGGTCCTTGACGAATATCTGAGATCCATTGCAACACTTCTATGACCGGGTATGTATAAGGGCATGGTCGGCCGTAGTATATGCTATGGCTGTTTTTGCGTCTGACATAGCCTATGGGCAATGCTCAGCACGAATAACTTGGCCATAGTACGGCTGGCAGAGGCGCTCTGACGCACCTCACTCAAGCACCTTCTCTATGTTGAGGCCATTAACACTGAATTGGCCCTTGGTGCTCTATTCGTACGCGCAAACGATCATCAGAAGCTCAGCTACTTATAAATCGCATGTGGGACTTACATGGGTTTTGAGGTCTAAGGAAGGAGTCAGTGGTCTTCAAGTACGAGCGAGTAGTGTACTTAACTAGTACTGCTACCTTATGTACTTACTACATAACGCGCAGCAGCTGTACTTTCTGACGCCGTCCCTGCTTCTTACCATCCGAATTCCCTATCAAGAGGTCCTCTGATGAAGGTTGCAAAGGTCATGCGAACAGCGAACACCGAGATGTTGGCCAGCACAATGTCACGCTTCCTCGAAGCGGGATCGCGGCCCGACGTCGACGGACGATATAAGATCGAGCTCGGTATCGGGTCAGGTACATCTGCACGATCTCTCCGCACGTCTCTCCGTCTCTACCAGCGAAGTCTTCAAAGTTTGTATATAAATCAGCATGGTTCGCGTTCTCATCTGTGGTAAGTGCGAGATCAAGAAAGACCGGGCCAGAAGGACCCGAAACTTCTGACCCCGCTCACCACCTCCCGCGTAGGCGATCTTGTCTGGGCGCACCAGGAATGCCAAGACCTCTTCAAAGGCCTCGCAGAAGTGATCGTAAGCCACTCCTCGTACAAACCCGCAGATCGAGACGTTCACGTTCGCTGTCCATTCTAGCGCATGGACTCGCCCACGCGCGCGGACTTCTTCGATAACCTCCAGCCCGGGGGCAAGTATGACGGGATCGTAGGCATCTATAGGCACAACGTCTCCACAGACCACATCGGCATCTTCGACCCCGAGCTCGTCTCGAAGCTCCCCAGCTCCGTCAAGTGGATCGCCCACAATGGCGCTGGCTATGACCAGATCAATATCGCCGCATGCAAAGAGCGAGGTGACCATCCTGCTCTTCCCCAAGCCTGCGGCGCATGCTCACCGCACCGACACCATAGGCATCTTCGTGTCTAACACACCAGGAGCAGTGGACGACGCGACCGCGACCACCGCCCTCTACCTCGTCATCTCGTCCCTCCGCCTCTTCGCACACGCCGAGCAGGACCTCCGTGCCGGCAAGTGGAAGGCCTCGCACCGCGCCGGCGCGGCGCACGACCTCACTGGCCGCACCATCGCCATCCTCGGACTGGGCGGCATCGGCCTGCGCCTCGCCGAGCTCGTGCACGCATTCCCCATGCGCGTCGTGTACCACAACCGGCGCCCGGCGGCGAACGCGCCCGCGTGGTGCGAGTACTTCCCGGCGGAGCGTCTGGACGAGATGCTCGCGCAGACGGACGTGTTGAGCGTGCATGTTCCGCTGAAGGCGGAGACAGAGGGCCTCGTAGGGGAGGCGATGCTCCGGAAGCTCAAGAAGGGCGCGGTCGTCGTGAACACGGCGCGCGGGAAGGTCATCGATGAGGACGCGCTCATCCGCGCGCTCGAGGATGGACATGTACGCTTCCTCTCCCGCTCCCTCCGATGCACCGAACGCTAACGTCTGGCGCGTGTAGCTCGGCGGGATCGGGCTAGATGTGTACCCGGACGAGCCGGCGGTGAACCCGCGTCTGCTCGAGTTCCCGAACGCGACGCTCCTCCCGCACATGGGCACGGAGACGTGCGACTCGCAGAAGAAGATGGAGGTCCGCGCGCTCACGAACCTGCGCGACTTCCTCACCACGGGCAAGGGCGGCGACCTCGTGCCCGAGTACCAGACGCAGTAAGCAGCTGTTTGCGACACCGTTTGTGCGGGTGGGTGTTGATGCGGATCAGATAGAGAGGGCGCGAGTCTGGCGCTGCGGAAGAGTAGGCTATGAGACGTGAATGCGGGGAACACTCAGATAGTAAGTTAGTGAAGGCAGGTGTACGATGCGAGGCGAGCGGCCTCCCGAATCTATCCTTATGCTTTGAAGACGGCAGTTTAAAATTTCATGTATTTTACCGCTCGGGTATTCGGGAGTGTGTCGGTGTGGACCGTGCATCTCCACATATGTGGTACCCACTCTTCTTTGAGTCACAGTGGGTGGTCGCCCTACTGTCACACCATTAATCTGCCCTACGACGTTCTGGTACCCTGCCAGCCCACTAATAAAGGCAAGTCATAATGTCATCAAAATGTTCGGTCAGGCTATTGTCTTGAAGTAGTTCAGTCCTTAGAATTTCCAGGGGACGGCGAAGAAGCACACAATGACCGTAACATGTCGCATCGATGCCGTCAAACGAGACGAGCGGATGTTTCGAAAGCAGTACTGTACCCTGACGAGGTAGTCATGTTGTTGAGTATGGGAAGGGTAAGCTCATATGGTTCGAACGCAGGCTGAAAGTCAACCGGAACACAGCGGAGCTGACGGTCCATGCGAGTGACATATTATGTCAAGCTACAGAGTAGGACGGCAGTCCACATGTGGCAAATCACGTCCGTCCTGTTCCCAGATATTCCTCCATGTCGAGAGGTTTATCGAAGTCTCCGCGTGGGCGCGACACCCAACCTTGCACTGTTGGGTCAAAGTACGTTTCGAGCTTCCAGATCTTGTTGCCAATCCAGAAGCACCTGGTGTACGCGTCCCACCATTCTATGCGGGCGCTTTTGGTGGCATGGTCAAACCGGCAGCCAACGACATTTGGTGCTGGTCCGAGGTATTCATGCCTAGTACACTGTGAGAGATAATTCACGAAGCTTATCGTGGACCATACCTTTTGGTGAGCAGATCCCCAGAGACGAAATTGGCGCCTTCAGAACCGGGGCTCGGTGCAGAATCATAGAAATGATATATGAGGAGGTAGAGATCTTCGCCCTCGTGGAATTTGAGCTAGAAAAAAATGTTGAGTTTGATATAAGCAACGTATGCGTATACGCATCTATACGCATGGTACCGTCTGTCCGCTATCATCACCCATATACCGGAGGGGGAGCGTCAACCTCCCAGAGAAGGGGGCGATGCATTGTATAAAAGGATGTTTTTGCAGCTAAAATTCCATCTCATTACGGGCCATATAGATATAGATGTCGTTGCTTACCTCCCAGGCAAAGTTCTTCGTCGTGATGGCAAACAAGCGATCTTCCACAAGACGGTGTTCTTTCTCCAGGCTTTCCGCGCGTGGACGGGCAGGGTTATCCCGTTTTGCTTGCTTGCGATACTCCAGCCGCCGATTGATCCAAGCCTCGCTTTGCTTTTCCGTCCATTCTCGTTCCATGACGACTTTGCTATGGGTCGACTGGTCAATGTGGGCGAGGTTGTGGTCCGCTTGTAGGGGAGCGCCGCGTGTAAGTACGTTCAGCGAGGTTTAGCGCCATTAATATTGTGATCTACGTATATATATGTATTGCGTTTCCGCTTATTGTTGAAAATAAATTCGATAAGAGTACTACTCACTTTGGCGAATGAGACGATCACCAAACAACTTGTACATTGTACATAGCTGCGACGTCGGACGGCATCCATGTTTTCAGGAAACAGCCTTGCCAATGCCCGGGCCCTAGATCTTCTGACGCAGCAAGACTTTTATACAGATACATGTATGTACGAAGTACTGTTATACATCGCAGCCAACACCGGCACTAGTAGCCAATCCAAAGCTGGCGAGTCACGACATCGTGTAGGTACTCAGTACTCAGCCCCTTTGTACCTAACTCACTCTTCCTCCATCAGCTACGAACGAACACCTCAGTAGAGGTACCGGAAGCCCTTCTTCCGCTTCAACGCCTCCTCGAAGGTTATGCCCTCCAGCCTTGCAGCGTCTTCGATACGTTCGCGCCTCGCGCCCTTGAGGTTCGCCATTTCCTCTTGCTCGAGGCGTTGGTTTTGCCTGACGAGCATGGTGCGGATGACTATAGCTGCGATTAGCGACCCACGCCAGCGGCATACACAAAGCGGACACGCACTAATTGACAGAACAGTCGCGAACGCGAGCGCCGCGATGCCGATGTACATCGACTGATGGTAGTCGGGGCCCCACTGCGCCTTCCAGACGTACGAGCTGATTCTGTGACATCGATAGAGGACTGATCAGTATAACGTACGCCCATGCTCAAAGCTTATACGTACAGGTTACCGAGGTTTCCGAACCCATTTACGATGCCAATCGCCGCAGCGCGCTTCGCCGGTGGCCGCGGCACGGCGTTCGAAACCCACACCGCAGTGAGTGCGAATCCTTGTGCATATCAAGTTAGTGAGTGTACACTCTCACACAGGCTGAAAAGTAGTACGTACCGGCGTAGCCACACGCCATGAGGAACATGGCAACATAGCGGCCCCCAATTGAGAACGTCGAAACTCCGATGATGTATCCGATGATGACGCCCCACCAAGGAGCACAGTGGTGGAAGAATCGCTCTCCAGTGCGGTCTATTGCCGAAAATTCAGTAGAGAATCGTTTTTCAAAGACGTATGACGCACCTGCATGCCAAGCGTTCGCGCAGCACACAATGGTGGCAAGGATCCATGGCGGCCTGTAACATCCACCGATCGCACCTCGGTAAGCAAACACGGAGCAGCGACATGAACACCTCCCACTCACGCGGCGAGAAGAAGCGTGACCGTGGTCGAGAAGCCCAGCGTTCCCGCAATTCTACACAGCGAAGGTTAACCACCAATCCCCAGCGATCCCTTTCGACAAACCACGCACGTCGGGAAGAAGTTCACGAATCCGAGCCCAAGCAGCTGCGAGCACGTCATGAGCGCAAATATCGGCACCTTGGGGTCCTTGAGCGCCATAATTAGGCCGCTCAGAGCGCTGCAAGCCGCGACGAGCGCCATGTGAGTGTTGTGCCCGTGGCAGACGCAGTAGATGCACCTACGAGTCGGTCGAGACGTCCTCATCGGCTTCGCCGGCATCCTCAGCGAGGCGGACCTGCGCGAGGCGTCGTTGAGCGGGGCTGAGCCACCGAGTGTTGTGAGGCTGCAGGTGCGTCCGGTCCGGTTAGTGCTACGTTTTTCGACCCCGGACAATGACGTCAACTATGAACAGAAAGAAGACTCACGTAGTCTGGCAGCGCGAAGCTGCAGGCACGTAAGAGGTGAGTAATGCGCAGTGCTTCGAGATAAAGAGATAGTATGCACTCACACCGCGAGGATTCCAATCGTGGCAGTTATAGCACCCTGCAATACGAACGCGAAGACGGGTGAGCGCCGCGGGAACGCCGGAAACACCTCAAGAAGTCGCGCACCTCGATATAGAACAGCCTATAGTTACATTGTCAGCCGAGAGCGCGATACGACGGCCGAAGCAGGCAAATTGCACGAAGCAGGAGGCAAGAAGGGGAGGGCACTCACCATCTCCATGCACGGATACCCATCACGCCCTCCATGCGTGAGAGGATGCCAGCGGCCATAAGCTAAAGCCACGACGTAACAGCGCGGTGAGTCAAACGCGGTGGCTTCGGCATGCTGGGAGAAATGGGCCACTTACGCTTCCAAATGCATTCGAGATGAGCAGCCCTCCATACAGGATGGCCGAGCGGAACGCGAGTTCCTGTTCAAGGCAGTCATATCGCACCGTGAATTTCGCGATCTCTTAGGACAGTAAACAGGCTGCCGTGACGCACCTTGCGCGTGTACCACCGCGACAAAAGGTACATCGAGCCCGGGTAGAACGCCGCCTGCAACGTGCACGAGTGAGTTTACGAAGACCATGCCAACTGCACGCACGACAGGCGACAGGGGAGCAGAAACAGGTACGTTACCTCAGGGATGCCGACGAAAATGCGCGCGACAATGATTCCGGAGTAGCTGTGAGTTACCTGTGCGGGGTATCCATTCAGATGATGCGCAGGGGAAGGTGAAGACGAACGAGAATGGCTTACTCCCGTGAGCGCGCTCGTGAGGCCCCAGAGGCACACGCAAACTGGGATGTAATACGACGGCCTAGTCGAGACAACTAACGGTCAGCAGATGCACGTTACGAAATGGACAACGAAATGTGTACCTCGTGATGCGATTTAGGATCTGTCATTGGTGAGTACTTCGCACTTTTGGGGAATTGAACGGCTGGGGTGCTCACCATGTTGGAGGGGATCTGGGCCGGGACGTAGGACGCGTAGAGCACGGCGAGCACGGTGGCGTACTTGATGTCTGCGCCGCGACGTTTCTCAGCACGAACCCAAGGGGAGTGTGGACGGTCCCGCCTCACCATCCAACTGGAGGTCTTGCTCAAGGCCCTTCAGCCTCGCCGCCGAGACCGCCACACGCTATCCGTCCGCCCCGCGTCAGCAGTCATGTCCCCCCTCTCAGAGAATACGCGACTCACGTCAATGTAGTTCATGATGAAGATGAGCACTATCGTGGGGAGCAGCCGCCAGTCGAGCATCCGCACGAGCCTGCGCTCCGCCGCGACGCGCACATCGCTGTTCAGCAGCTCCGCATCCTCGCTCTCGGGCACCGATACGGCTGCGACACTCGACGACGGCCGCCGCTCGACGTGTTGCACCGACACATCGTCCTTCTCGTTCAGTGACATCGTGCGCGGTGGGCCTGGGATGGTGGTCGAGGAGTGAATCCTACCAGGCACGCTTCGGTGCACGTCCTGCCTCTTATACGGCCCCCGCTCCAGCACGGTGTATACATAACTGCCCTGCCCGGGACACCGAGCGGACTTCGCAGCGACGCGCGTGCGAGCAGGTGACCGGCCCCATCTTCACTGTGGGGAGCCTTGACGGCATCATCTGTCCGCGCCCAACTTCGGGCCAGGGTCAGCTGAGAGGGGGCGCGCCGCCATTGAAATTCGGACATGGGTGCAATGGATGCGGCACGGTGTTGAGTTCGCGCTAGGAAAGGGAGATCCTAGCGCTTCTCATTCGCGTATCTGGATCATCCGGGCGTGACGCTTGCCGCCAAGATCAGTAGCACTTCACGGGGTCATTTTGTCGATGATGTCGGATCCGCGACATTGCACCAATCTGTGAAAAACGCGACCAGGACGCGTCGACGGTCCGCTATGAATTGTGCCTGGCTTCTTCCACGGCCTTCCCTTGGGTGTCGTGAGGAAACTTACAGAGTATGATTGGCTCGCTCGCACACTGTTGCTTATGTTGTATGTGACCCCCACAAATTTGTTCATTACGTTACTATCGTCGCACATAAATACATCGTGAAGTTCTCCCGCGCCGCGTTCATGTCTATGTCGTGAAATGGTCGTGTCGTCACACACGTCTCCGGGACGCGGACATCCTAATCGTAGTCGTCGCTCACTGGAAGGCGGAGCCCTTAGCGGCGGTGATCCAGGTGGTATCAGCGCTAGGGAACTGCAATACGATGTCAGCAATCAGCGAGTGGACGCGAACCGGGCGGACGCACCTGGAAGGCCATGACACCGCCAGTCCAGCCCTTCGCCGTCGCCTGAGCCACACACGTGCCGAGTGTGGCCGGGTCGATGAAGCCGTCGTTGGCATCGGACACGCCGCCAGGCTTGCCAATGACGAGCTTGTTGAGATCGACCCCGTTGGCGGCGATCTCGAACAGCGACGAGCCGGGGAAGGCACCACCAGACGTGTTCAGGAGGCCGTCACAATCCGCGTACAGGCCCTCTGAAAGACACGATCAGTCAGCTGCACCGAAGCCTTCGTCCGTAGAGCGGCACTCACGGTTGTAGAACTGGATGTTGTACTGAAAAGAAAAACGCAGATTAAGGTTATGTGCTTCCGCAGGTCGCACACACGAAGACTCACCCAGTCAATCATGGACCCGACGTTCTTGTGGATCGTGAGGTACGCGCCAGCGGCGAACTGCTGGTTGGGCGAGAGCCAGGGTGCGAGGGGCGCGTGCGTGAGGATGAACTGGCCCTGGGGCAGCGTCTGGCGAAGGGTCTGGGTGAAGGTCGTGACCCATGCCTCCGCCGCGCCATCGCCCTTGTTCATCGCGTCCAGGTCCTCGTAGTCGACGTCGATGCCGTCGAGCGCGTTCGCGACGACGAACTGCGCCATGGTGTTGGCCGTGCTCGTCGGGTCCGCGCCCGAAGTGGTCGGCTTGTCAGTCTCGCCGAACGCGGAGACGACAATGTTGATACCGGCGGCCTGGTACTCGGCCTTCTTGGCCGCGCGCGCATCGGCGGAGAGCGCCGCGAACGCGCCAGCTTGGTCGAGAGCGCCGTTGAGGGTAAGGAAGGAGAGAGCGACGACGTTGAAGCCCTACAAGACGCCATCAGTAAATGAGAGAAGGTGTATTCTGGAGGAATGCGTACCGCAAGGGAGGTGGCGGGGGGAAGGACGTCTGCAGAGACGAATTTGTCGGTGTAAACGACGAATGCCGAGCTTGGTACCGTAGCACGCGATACTAGCGGCGAGGCGTTGTTAATGGGGACAGCGAGAACGCTGCTCACGGACGCCAGCGCCAGCGCGGCAGAGACAGAGGCAATCATGCGGGTGAAGGAGAACATGGCTAGGTCGTGACAAAAAAGCGAGAATGTATGAAAAAAGCCGACTAGCGGTCTTTAGAATGTGCGAACGAAAGAAAGGTAAGTAAAGAACGGTGGAAGCGAAGGGGGGTGAGGTTCCAGGGTGTTGCTGCCTGCTTCTTATACTTCGCGGACGGGCACGGCGAACCACGAAACTTGTGGATCCCGGGATCTGCCTTCGTTAATCCGCAGTGCCGGAGTTACGCATCACGGTGGGGAGGCTGTATCGGAGCCGTGATTGATGCAGTGCCCATGGCCACTGAACGGTGTGGACAGCGAAAGCCAAGGCCCAGGTTTGGTATTACAGACTCATTGCGATCTCGCAGTATACTTGGCTCAAAGAATAGCAGGCCAGCTCTTTGATCTCTGTGGGAAGTGTTTCATCAGTGTAGATTGTCGCCCAATGGCAAACTCAACGTACCACTGGAATGTATGTGTAATACTCCTCTAGTTGTGTCAGTGCGGTCTACGTACGCCTACGCCGTGATGGAATGATGACCGTGCACTGAATCATGGGGCATGACATTCAGTAAGTCCTATAAGGGCGGCATATGTGTCGGCAAATGATCATCATTCCAACGAGCCTCGCCCGAGTCCGGTCGGAAAAGAGAACGCCCAACATGTGTTCGCAGATTCAACACGAGTGGCGACATATGGCTACATGTACGGAGTGACTGAGAGGTCCAGTAGTTGACTAGCAAGTTGTGTTGAGAATTACCGTCCAAAGTATGTAGCTTGTTGTTGATGCTGACGCTAGCCTCTTCCACCTCTTCCACGTGGCGTAGCTACCGCCGACCGGCGCTCGCTACTAGTGGCTGACCAAGGTCGCGGCCGCGGCCAGGCAGCGGCGACGATGGAAGTTGGCAAGTTGAACGATGCGACAGTGATCGGAGAGCATGAGGGAGCGACAGTCGCTGCGGGCGGGACTGCATTATTCAAATGCGTAAGGGGCGGCGACGCTTTCGCAGCTTTGGGAGGGGCGACGGAGGCGGTGATGCGTAGGACTTCCTACGGGTTTTGATGAGAGACAGTTTACCAGAGGGAGGCGGCGAGGAAGGAGTGACGTGAGACATGCGCTATGTGGGGGAGGATGTACATCTTAGCGATGTGGCAAGGTTCCTTGAGGCCTAACGAAAGCCACTACGCGTCGACGCGACAGTACTTCGAAGAGGACCAGAGCATTCGACGTCTTCGACGGTACTTGTCGGAACTCACTGGACAACAGAGAGATGTATAATCCTAAGATCATTTCAGCATTGTCGATGCCTTTGCAGAGAACAGTGCTGTGAGAAACGGAAAATCCGAGGGGATACACATACCATGTTTTCTGAGATGAGAGTGGAAGATTTAGGAGGCCAAACTAGTACACAATGTTACGATGTCATATCAAGTAGAGCAAGATGCGTACTTGATGTCAATGGAATGATAGCTTGAGTGCTCCGCGTTGTTATTTAAATTCAATTGCAAAGTCATCGCAGGAAGTCGGAGGGTTGTTCACCGGCGCGTGAGAGGTAGGCGGCCAGAGCTATTTCACTGCAATAAAACCAGAGGCAGCATTAGGAGATGCTGGATAATGTGCTCGAGTGAACTGCAAACGCACAAGTTCGAGGAGTTGATCGATGTCCGGTCGCCCATTCACTGGCCAGAATATGGGCCACTTTGGGTTATCTTTTCACCCGCCTTCGTGTATGTGCCTCGCCTCCTAGGATGATACTGTAGCTTAAGATTCATGCTGGTATGAACTAGCTTGTCGTCAGATGTTGATTGTCCTGTATGTTATATCGAAGTCGACGCTCAACCTTATCTACTCCAAGATAGTATCATGTCGCCACGAGGGAACAAGATATACAGCACCTTCCGCTTGGCTGAACAGAACATATTATCGATATCTCCAGCGTTTCCTCCAGGATACGTGCGTAGTTCTCGCATGATCTTCTCATCAAGCACATGATGGAGTGCAAGCTACGGCACGGCACGCTACATGTGAGCAAGAATCAAGCAATTGAATCCTTACAGCGAAGGGCCTCCCTGTAGGAAAATTAACTCTGCAGCGAGATGGAGTACATATCATGCATATGCTTGAACGACACAGTGGCAGAGGAGGGAGAGTCACGAAGCTGCGCGCGCAGGCGTCTACTGCCGTCTGCTGCTTTGTCTCCTACCGCCATCATCAACATTACTGATCTGCCTTAAACTTCTGTTGTACGAGTTTCCTAGTAGCTGTTCTGTGAGTACCGATTTGAGAACGTTTTTCAGGGTGGATCGCGTATGAACTTCACTGCAGGAAATCCGAGGGCGTCTGCATATCTTCATGATTCATCTATCTCCACGTCTATTCAATTGGTCGTTAACCCAGCCACGTCTTTATCTGATCTACAAAGAGTGCAAACAGTTCAGCCGTTTGAAATACGCACAGAAAGTTCTAGCTGAGTACAACGTCACTAGAGACCCATATGTATCGTGACGTCGACTGTATCACCCCGTTAGAAGACACAAGCTCACACCACATCCGTCTAGCTAAGTGTGCTCAGACCGCCATGCGAATGATTATCAATTATCTACGCCCATGCTTCCCGATCGAGCGGATATGCATGCCTCATGTCTAAGACTTATCCGTGCTCTTACGCTGGACACACAATCCGTCGCAGCCCGTAGTCCTGCCAGGTTGTCGCTCGTTTGACAAGCTTCTCCGGACTATGATCGACTCTCGGGGAGAACTGTCCTTTCCTTGCAGCTCGCGCACTTTCTACGCGGTCGCCAACAACTGGAACCACATGACTCCCCCTCTCGTAAAATAACGCTGCATTTCATATTCATCATGCCATTCATAGCAGGTCGCCCGGCCACGTATGCTACGTCGTAGACTCGTGGCCCCCCAGGTGGCGGCAACAATCGTACCGCAGTTTCATTGCGGCCGCCGCATCCTGCGCGTTCTAGCAAATGAACATCCGACCGGAGGTCGTCGGGTACGTCCAAATCAAGCGCCGTTCTATGTTTGTGTCTTGACGATCTACGGCGCAGCCCCCATGCCGACCCTTTACTTGACGCGTCCCCACGTTGCGGTGCGATGAAGCAGTGTTCCGAGTGCCTGTTCCTTTGTATGCCGTCGATGACGCCATCGCTCATTATTGTGGGTCCCGCGAAGAAGACGCACACGACTTGAGGGTACTTTGAAGATCCCTGGAGCTGTTTTGTTTTTACCGACCGTCCAGACCCGCCGTGATATCATCCTTGCTGCGGTTAGCAAAGAACCAGAAGAACCAGAGGAGCAAAAACTTGCTCGACGCTTACCCTGCCGACTTCTCAGATGAACCTCAGCGCCCCACCCGCATAGGCTTCTCCCCACGCGGAGTATCCGGATATTGAACGCTACTATTTCTCCCTCACGCCGATTATCGGCGTCTCCACGAGGACTCCATCTGCTTCTTGCGGCCCCGAAGCACGTCAGGCAAGCTCACCGGACTGATGCTGAGGCTCGGCAGTCGCGCAAGGAAATTCGCCTAACCTTCTGCACTCAGGCTGCGGCCGCCACAGCCGCACACCGCGCGAAGACTCGGATACGAGTGCTTTTTGAGGAGGCGCAGCGCGGGGGGGGTGATGACAGGTAGAGCTCTGTATTCGGAATTCGTACTGCTGCCGCTGACATCATGCCCGAGTGCATAGACCGATTTTCCTCGGGAGTCTGTGTTCACGGAGCGAAAGTCCACTCGATGGCTCCACTACCGGGCGTACGTAGCGCTCCGTCTAGGCCTTGTTTGTCTGCACGGCGATTGTGACGGAGTACGGCACAGGGAGCAGTCGGGTCAGTGGCCTGCGTCTCCGGTGTGGCCAGTGCCGATAGTGCATCTGCACTTGGCGTATACTCGGCGTGACACGGGACGCTCATGAGGATGCAGAGACAAGTGAATTCGCCCTCACCATGACCTAAAATGAACTTAGGGTGCGTGTCTCGCACGTATAAAAGATACTGTGGGTCTGACTGGACCAGCAGCAGCACTCGCAAGCTCGCTCTCTCCCTCTACGCTCCCTCTCTGATATGAACAAGTCCCTCGCCTCCGTGCTTTGTGCTGTTCTCTACGGCTCGCTCGTAGCCTCCATTCCAGTGGGCGACGTGTCCGCTTCCTCACACGTTGCTCAAGCCACCACGGTTGCGGCCACCAGCACGACGAGCGACGTAGCGTCCCCGAGTCCGACTGTGCCATATGCTAGCGACGACCCGAACTACTGGCTTTGGAACGAGACTACGACGTCCGATCCACAGCCCGAGCGCGGCTCATTGGGGGCGAATATTCTGGGCCCGCAGAACGTTCAGATCGACAAGCAGAACCCCGACATCCTCACCCCACCGACGACCGACCAGGGCACTATGTATGCTTCGTCGCATTTTTAGTCAATCGGAACGGAAGCCTGACGCCAAGCCGAATTATGTATAGTGGTAATGCCAAGTGGCCGTTCAGCCTGAGCAAGAACCAGCTCAACACCGGCGGATGGGTGCGCCAGCAGAACGGTAAGCCAAATCCTACGTATTAAGAAGTATGCTCATCCTCAATTCGCCTATTATAGTACAACAAATGCCCATCGCGACTGGTGAGTACTTGACCGCATGGGCTAATACTTCTTGACCGCTTGGAAGGTCACCGCTGACCTGCACGTTCTCCACATCAAGCGATGGCCGGCGTAAACATGCGCCTCGAGTCAGGCGCGATCCGCGAGCTTCACTGGCACCAAACCGCCGAGGTTAGTACACGCGCCTTACTCGACCCATCGTCTGTGGGCTCTGGATGCTCGGCAGAGGCTGACCGCGAGCCTATTTCTAAAATTATTGGTGCACAGTGGGCTTACGTCCTGAGCGTACGTACTAGCGTTCACCTTCTGCCGCGGATGGCAGCTGATCGTAACCTTTCCCGGCCGGTGGAATTTATAGGGCTCAACGCAGATCACATCTGTGGACCAGCTCGGACGGAACTACGTGGCGACGGTACACCAGGGCGATTTGTGGTACTTCCCACCCGGCATCCCGCACTCGCTCCAAGCGACGAACGACTCTTCCGAGGGCACGGAGTTTTTGCTGGTGCGCGCACATCGGGCTATGGCCGTGATACTCGCGGGGGTTGGGTTGACGCGTCGTATTCATAGATTTTCCCCGACGGCACCTTCAACGATGACAACACCCTTCTGGTGAGCGATGGGCTCCCGATGTGATACGCAGCACCAAATTCACAGCTAATTTTGTCGCTCAGCTTACGGACTGGCTTGCGCACACGCCCAAAGAAGTGATCGCGAAGAACTTCCAGGACAACATCGCCGACTGGGACGACATCCCCGGATCACAGCTGTACATCTTCCCCGGAGGTCCGTCCGCGTGCAGCTAATCGATATGTCGCTCACGCGAGGAAAACAGTGCCGCCTGCGGACAATCAGCAGCCGCCTCAGAGCCCCGCTGGCGAAATACCCCTCCCGTTTTCCTATCCGTTCTCGCAAGTCACGCCGACGCAGTACTCCGGCGGAACGGCCAAGATCGCGGACTCAACCACATTCAAGGTCGCCACCCAGATCGCGGTCGCGGAGGTCACGGTCCAGCCTGGCGCGATGCGGGAAATGCACGTAAGCCGAACCCCTTTTTCAGAGCGTAGGGGTACTGACAGGTTGTACGTACCGCCGTGCAGTGGCACCCGACGGAGAATGAGTGGGGGTTCTTCCTGTGAGTGTACGCACGCCTTCAGGCATGGTACCCTAGGCTAATTCGGAATGATGCGCAGCGAGGGTACGGCCCGCGTGACACTCTTCGCAGGATCCGCGACCGCGCAGACGTTCGATTATCAGGTGGGTCCTTGACGGACTGCCCTTTTGCTACGACTAATATTTAAATACTAAACATAGGCTGGGGACATCAGCTACATTCCGAATGGATATGGTGCGTTCCCTCCCCTTGGACTCTCATCCAGTTCATACACAGTGGGCTCACCCCGCTACCGCAGGTCACTACGTCGAAAACACAGGCAACACAACGCTCAAATTCCTCGAGATCTTCAACACAGATGTCTTCCAGGACGTCTCGCTCGCGCAGGTAAGCGTTTTTGCCGCCTCTCTCCAATGTCCCTTGGTTTCTTCCCTACCTCAAAGCCCAAACTCGCGCTCGATCATCACTCAACTCGAATGCTGACACTTTTCTGGTCTTACAGTGGCTCGCACTGACACCGCCCGCGCTCGTGAAACAACATCTGCAGCTCTCCAACACGACGATGGCCCGCTTCAACCGCACGAAGGGCGTCGTGGTTGGGGGACATGGGGCTAGTGCCATGCCCTCGTGAAATGCTCGGGAGTCAACGGCTTCATCCGAATCAGCCTGGAGAGCGTTGTTGCGCTCGTGAATCAGCATATATATGGCTAGCTCAGACTCGCGTTCTATTATTTACAGATACCTCCTGTTCAACCAGAACGTTCTCCTACAGTGTTTCGAGATAAACGTTCTGCGTTAAAGATATCCAGATCACAATACCAATATCACATACCTTCCGCGATTGAAAGGAGAGGAATTGCGACGCGTTTCGAGATAGCAGTTGTGAGGCTATGTGTTCACTAGGTGGTACGCTCGCGTTTCCCTCCACTTTCTTATCAACGAGTAACTTTCTAGCGAAAGCGCAGGAGTCCTCCATGACTCGCTTGGATCCGTCCGAAACCCAGGCGTCCGGACACGGCGCGTCTTGCTGGAACGGCAGAGAAAGCGCCCCTCGGAGGTACAGCCAAAGTGACTCGTGCGATGGGTAGACTTGAACGAGCGACCACGCGTGCTCGCACGCATTCTCTCTCCCACCCGCGAGGGTTCCCTCCATAGTGCCCGCGGTGACCAAGTTGCCCTCCCGCAGCCCATAGACCAGGACCTCCACCCGACATGAGTATTGCATCGCAGAGTAGTCCGAGACGTGCCGCTCGATCCAGCCGCGTATGTGCACCTCTTCCTCCTCCCAGACTGCCATCAATCCGGGGGCCGGGTCTGGACGACCTGTGCCGCCCCGAAGCAGCGCAGCCAATGCATCCACGCAGAGGTACCGGTGTGCCCACGCGTGATAGTTTCGCGGGTAGAGTTCGCAGGCCTGCGCGGCAACTGATAGCTCGGTGCGAAATGCGTCCGCGTCCAGCACGAGGCCCTGTAGCGAGTTCCCTCCGTCGTCGGTGGTATCGCTGTTTGATTTCATCCTCTGGAAGCATGGAGAGTTCGACGCAGGGTAGATGCGCCGAAGGAGCCAGCGTCGATGATGCCACAGGATGGACTGTTTCGCGCCCTCGTGCAGCGTGACAAGCGCAGAGACGAAACGCAGCTCGTCCATAGCGTCACGGGTACCATCCTGCACAAGACGTTTCCGAGCATTGAGTGCGCTCTGATGAGCAGGGTTTACGAGAAGAAGTATCGAGGTGGATTCGAGTGTATCCGCAGCATCCGCATCTGCTACCGCCTTAGGCCTGGAGGATGACCCGTGCATGGCGGCAAAGGTACTGCGAAGGCGTTCGCGGCAGCGTCGGAAGGTCGGGATGCTGTCCAAGTACGCTTTGTATGCGATCTTCTTTGGGACACCAAGGTTCCCCTCAACAAAGAGGAAGGGTGCGTGTCGAGAGCCTTCCGCTGGCATGCCTTCCGCGAACCATTCGGAGCCGTCCCCAGGGAGAATCTCTATCGTTACACTGAGCGCGTCCCGGTTAGCTACTTTCATATTACAACGAATTGCTTGTGGTACTCACGGCGGGGTAGCTAGAAGCTTACCGAGCTTCACAGTTGAAGCAGACATGGATCTCCGAGTCGGAAGGATTTGGCGTGTTGAGCTTAGGCTGTTGGTTTCGCGTCACGGTAATTATCTTGAAGGTAACCGTAAACATCAGAAGGCTGAGTACCGATGCAGCCCGATACACACTTTGCTCACAAACGCTTCATTCGATGATCAACGAAGACGGCTAGTGCAAGTTTCACTAGCAACCACTCGAGAAGTTGCGTTCACTGACATGTGGCGGTGCCCACATAACCCTGACTAATTTGGACTTCAAAGTTAGGGACAACCCCACCTACCAGCGTCGAAAACAAGATAGCTTCAAGAGCGCACAGAGACCACCATAATAGCATACGAACGCTCTACAGATATGACAACTCATCGCAGAATCGCCCACTCATCCTGCGCAGGATCCCCCGGGGGCGGGAACACGCCCCGATCAGGCTGCGCCCTCGGCGGCTGCCCATTCGCCTGCCTGCGCTGATCCTCTTCCTGTCGCAGCCGCTCGACCCACCGCCCGCGCACGTACAGCAGCACCGACACCACGACGCACAGCACGACCAGGAGCATCGTCTCCACGAACTCGTCCACGTCCTCCTCCTCGCGGTAGCGGTTTCCTCGCATCGCGCCCTCGAAATAGTCGTCAGGCCCGAAGTCACCGTCCCTGTCCGCTTCTGCCTGGCGCCGCTCGCGTGCCCACTACGTGCGTGCATGTTGGCAGTCAGGATGTTGTTAAAGAATGCTATGGCCGTACCTGTACTGGATCATCCTCTTCACGCGCGGTGCGCTGGAGCTCTGGATCATGCCCGCGCTTGCGCCGGTTGAACTCGTCGCGCGCCTTTCCGAAGTACCACGATCCGTCATCGGGCTGTTCGCCCTCTTCGAGAGCCGGCTGCCCACCCTGTTCTGCCGCGCCGTCGATTTCCTTAGCGTCGGGGTGGTCATAATACGACCGGCCTGAAAAGGTTGCGCTATCAATGCGCCTGCCTGAGCTAGGTAGTACACGTTGGGGACTCACCATCCTCCTCATCAGTCTCCCAGAAGCTCAGGCCATTCTGGCCACCCATGAGTGTGTGCCATAGACTGCGCGCATGGAGCTTGACGAGCGACATCAAGACCGGAAGGTACGCCTCGCTGTTCGTCTCGTAGGCAAGGTCGTAGTGGCGCTTCGCGAGGTGGAAGTCCTGTGAAATCTAGCATTAGCGGTGTGACCGTACCCCGCGTTCGCCTTCACTGACTTGTGGTACGCCTACGCCGTTCTCGTACATCCAGCCAAGGTTCCACATAGCGAGTGCGCTCATCTGAGTATCCGCCGCAGATTGGTAGTATCCCGCGGCTTTCTCCCAGCGCACGGACTCGGGCTCGTCCGGGACACCAAGCCCATGATAGTAGTAGTCGCCAACCTTGACCAGCGCGTCGACGTTCCGTTGCGCCGCGGACCGTATCCACTGTGTCAGGGCCAGGCGGGCGGTGTCGTTGGACGGAGAGTGTGGTGCAAAGCGAGTGAAGCGAAGGATGCTCTTGTCTATGCCCAAACATGTTAGCTGCTTCGTCGAAGAAAATGTAGCGTGGAGCGGTCTAACCTTGGTCAAGGACGAACGCAAGATTGTTCTGCGCGACCTCGTACCCTCGCTCAGCAGCAACCCACCAGCGCAGCATCGCCATCTCGCTGCCGCGTTCCGTGCCCAGATTCCACATGTCATCCGCATCCTTCAACAGGTTGTCGTCCCAAGTGCCACGCTCCGAGACAAGCTTGAAGAACGAGACCGCGATCGCGCACGAACTGCCCGCAATCTCAGCGGGAATCATCGAGGCGCGTGCCTGCCTGGCTTGGATGTCGGCGAGGTAGTAGTATGCCTCGAAAGGCGAGCCCTGGCGAAGTGCAGTCTCGAAGTGTGCCGTCGCAAGCTTCAAGTCCCCGTTATCTGCTCTCATATGAGTGATCCACAAAAGACAATATAGCCACACAGACGTACCGTAGTGGTATTTGCCGATGTTGACCTGTGCTTCAGCGAGCTCTTGCGCGGCAGCGGCAGCAAAGTGGCTCATCGCTCTTTTCAACTCCTTCTTGCCGTCGACCAAGCCGTCGCGCCAGATGATGCCCAGACCATTGTGACTTTCCTTGTCGCCGTACTCTGCGCCCCGTTCGAACCACATCTTCGCTATCACCGGGTCCTGCCTCACGCCCTCTCCACGCAGATACATCCTGCCGAGATAACCCGCAGCAGGAGCAGCATATCCGACGGATGCAAGACCCTCCTCTTTCGAGGAGACGTGGGGCTGCCGAGGGTTGGCGGGATCGCGCGGCCACACTTGTCGAGCGATGCGCGTGAAGTAGTAACGAGCACGGTGGAAGTCCCGCCCGATTGCGCTTGCGCCGTCACCGCCGGATGCTACTCCGCCGGGAGATGCGTATATACTGCCTTGGTAGAAGATTCTGCCCAGGCGATACGCGTAGTCTATCTCGCCGCGATCTGCATTGAACTATAGCTTGTTAGTGGGGCCAGCGGGGAGGCTCAGTTGAGCTAGGGAACGTACCAGGTAGTATTCCAGCAGGTCTTCCCACGTCTCGCCAGCTGCACGCGCATTAGCGGTCTTGATCACAGCACGCCCGGCGTTGAGTCCGGTAGATGCAACGCTAGCTCCCGGGCCAAATACACCGCCCACAAGATCAGAGAGCCGAGGTGGTAGTAGAGGCAAGGTTCGGCCACCAGGAGGGCCCGAGAGGAACTTGGCCATGGCTGAGAAGACATCAGTGACAATTCCGCACAGCACACGAGGGAGGACTGACCTTGTTCCGCTGCATCTTCGTACCAGTCCAACGCTGACATGCAGTTCTCTGCAACTCCAATTCCGGACCAGTAGCGGTATCCCAGTGCCATTTGTGCGCCTTTGTGGTTTCCGTGGGCCGCGAATGTGAGATAGAGCTGTGCCTTCGCCTGGTCAACGGGTACCACGCTGTGATAGCCCGTGCTGTGGAAGAAGCCAATCATCGCTTGAGAGGACGCATTGCCAGTGAGCTGCGCGTGCGTGTCGAAGGACTCGTAAGCGGTGAATGGGTCGGCGGGGAAGTAGGTATTGGGAGGGAACTGCGTGCATAATGTCAAGCGGTTTGAAATGACAACCCGGCGAACTGGATATACTCACCAGGGATACCTGTCCGAGCGTGTATATCGCGTCCGTGTTTCCCAGTTCCGCGGCGTGTTGCAAAAGGTCGATAACCTTCACCGCTTTACCACGGAACTCCTCTTCTCGTCTTTTCCCGCCAGAAAGCTCTCTCCCCAGGTATTCTGTGACGGCCGATGGCAGCCATGAGTGGTTCTTGAGCTTGACCAGTATTCGAAGAGCGCTGGCGATCGGGCCTTGACCCTGAAGACTTGGTAGGAAAGAGAAGGGGTTTCCAGAGGAGTGATGTAAGGGCTCCTCGGACTGCATGGGTGGGAGAGCCGTCAGTGTGGCGAGCGTAGACATGGCTTGTTTGTATGCCCTAGATGCTGCACCATTAGAATTAGGGTCATGTCATGCGCGTAGTTCGCGACGAGGTACCTTCTATCGAAGGATCAATGGACTCGAGGCCTTCGCCATGCTTGCCAGACGCATCCTGCGAACGTGTGAGAGGTGAGTGGAAGTGTACGGCACTATGTAGTACTCACGTTCGCGCCAGCAAAGGCGGCGAGGGTGACTATGCAAAACGTGGCAAGACTGGCTTTGCGTATATTACTCTTATGTGGTAGCATGATTGTCTGTAGACCATGCAGACTGTTGTCGCAGGCGTGGTGGTGGTGGCGGGAAGAGTACACGTCGGCGGCAAGTATCGTGACGCTTGTGCGCTTTGTGTATAATGAGATAGAGTAAGTAACAAGTTGTAACTCAGTAAGACAAGTACAAAGCTGGCTTTGACTACGTAGTAACAAGTCTTACTGACACCCTTACTTTAGACTGTAGTCGGCTTACAAAAGATAAGCAGGTCTCGACTTTGTTCCAGTTCAATTAAGCGCCGATGCACCTTGGGCATGATCCTCTCCGTCCACGGTTTAGCTCTTTCACGACGACCCTTCTGGTGCTAAGCTTCGGCGTATGGCTGTGAGTATGGGCGTGTAGCGAAATGAGATACGATATTGACTACGCGGAAGAGTTATGAACGCTCTATAGAACAAGTCCACGAAGCGTACCGCCGCCTCACGCGCGAACAACTCGTCCTTTTCCTCAAAGTCCGCTCGCTCCCCATCACTGGATCCGATACAGAACTCTCCTCTAGACTTGCCCAGTTTGACATCCACACATACCACTTTCCCAGCAGAGACAGCCAGGACGGACGGGACACGCCAAAAAATCCATATGATGCCTCGAAACCCCGCACCCGCCAGGTGCTCGCGCCCGATCTCCCCGTCGAGGTCCTCGCGGACATAATGGATCACGTTGGCGATTGGGAGCTTGCCAAAGCGGTGGGTGTGCCTACCTCTCTCCCCCAACCCATCCCCTGGACGCGCGCGAACCCCCTTGACCATGCCATCCTCACCGGATACATCCCTCTCATCCGCGCGGCCGATCCCACCGCCCACAAGCCGAGCAAAGTGAGCGCGGTGCTCGCGGTGCGCTTCAGCTATGTTAACGTGCTAGAATACCTCTTCACCTACCACCGCGCCGTCTTCCTGTCCATGTTCAGAGATGACCTGCTTCCGATCGCGGCTTCCCTCTACGGCCGCACCGCCGTCCTCTCCTGGTGGAAACACACTCATGACCACTACCCAGACGTCCTCCCATTACCGAGCTCACAATCCGTCGCCGACGCGATGGACGGCGCGTCCCGCAACGGCCAGGTCGCCTCGCTAGACTGGTGGCTCAGCTCCGGCATACCCCTAGACTACACTGAGGCCGCGCTCGAAAGCGCGTCGGCCAAAAACCGTATCGCGGTCCTCGACTGGTGGAAAGCGCAGAACGTCGACCCACGGTACCACCTCCAGCTCAAGATCGGGCGCGTGATGGACATGGCGAGCACGGCGGGGCACGTCGACGCGCTCGAGTGGTGGGCGAGCTCGCAACTGGAACCGAAGTACGACCGACAGGCGCTATATCACGCGAGCTGCCACGGCAAAGTCGAGGTGTTGCAGTGGTGGCTCGGGAGCGGGCTGCAGATGATCTTCGACCAGGAGGCTCTTACTGGGGCGTCCCGCCATAACCGGCCGGAGGTGCTCGAGTGGTGGGACAAGAGCGGGCTACCGATCCAGTACCGGATGTGCGATATCGAGGAGGCCCTGGAGGACGCGATCGGAGGAGGGGAGAAAGCGCGCGAGTGGTGGCGGCGCAAGGGTGTGGACTTCAACGCGAATGACAAGGAGTGGGCCAAGCTGCAGTATCTGAATTGAGGACGCTTTCCGTCTTGCCGCATTGTATAAGTTGGTGATTTGAGCTGTCATCTGACCTGTATCGATATCCTCGCTCATTCGCATTTGCAGACTATGTATTCTTGAGCTTCTTGTAATATGATCGCGATTAGTTGTGAAGTGTCAGCATCGATAATTCTGACCAAACTCAACTCACTCGCTCTCAGAGACTGAAATAATGCTTCCACTCCTTTACAAGCTGCCTTCATGGCCACATCATTTGCATATTGTTTACCACGCACTTGACAGGAGAATATTTACGCTTAGTCAACGTCAACGTCAGTAACCACCACTACCACCAGCTCAAAGTGTCAGGCGAAACCGGCCCCAGAAATCCTACCTAAGGCACGCCGACGTCCATACCCCCCAATACTGACGCACGCACTCGTGAAGGATTCAAAGAGTGAAGCTTCCAGGCAGGCGAGCTAGACAACCTCCCTCCAATCTATTCCCGGTCCCCAGTTTGTTACTCACAATGCGCACCCGAGCGGGGTGACCTCGAGCTTTCTTCGAGGACGCTCGCAATATCATCCATCTTCATCGCCCAGCCATCCCCCTTTCACAAAACAAGTGGATACAATTCCGACCAGATACCAACTACAATACATTTGCACCGCCCGCGCGGCGTGCCTGCGACGGCAGCATGGGGCGTGGCAGAGGATCCAGGGAAGGGACAATACTGCGGGGACATGTCTACGCTACTCGGGACAAGCTAGTAAGTTGGACTCGGACTCGGGGGAGAAAATTGCGTGTGGGGGTACTACAGGACGTGGCAGTGGCGGGAGCAGAGGAGAGGGAGCCAATAAAATAGTGGGAAGCGCGGTAGCGACGCACGGCGTGCAGAGATCGTCGGCGGCGGCCAGCGAGTGCAGCCTGAGAGGCCTCGCGGGCCTCGGGCCCTCCCAGTCGCACGAGGAGGTCTAAGAATATGCGAGACGTCCGTGCGCTGCGCCGTGCCGAGCCCTCGTTCAGAAGTCCCATAGTGTGCCCTGCGGACGGGAGCAAATCGCAACGTGAGCACCGCGGAGAGCTTCCGCGAGACGGGGAGGGGAAGGGACGTACGAATGCGGGAATGCCAGCCTCCTTGCAGCCCTCCATGAGCTCCCTATCGCCCTGCCAATTCGACGTGATGAGCACGACCTCGGCGTTCCACGAGTGGTACGCGTCTTTGATCAATTTCATGACGTCGGGGCGGCCGCCTGCGAGTGTGGGAGCGCAGAGCAGTCCAATCAGCTCCATGTGTGAGCAGCACGGCTTTGGGGGGACAAACGCACCTCGCGCCTTGGAGTCCCAAAGGCACACACGGTCCGGCCAGAGGTGGCGGTAGATGAGCCCCGAGATGGTGGGTCCGAACGTCTTCTCTTGCTCCGAGCCAATCCAGATGAGGTACCTGTTCCGACACAGGGCGGCGTAATCAGCCAAGCTATCGTGTGGGCGGAACCCACGCTGTGCTGTGTGGCAGCGCGAGAACACAATGGGCGATGCAGCAGCACGGACGTGCTCCGCCAAATATCACGCGGGACTCACCAGTCAGGATTCTAGTAGTGAGAAAATGTATAAGCAAGATGAAGCTTCCGAGAGACATAGCAACACAAAGCGTACCTGGAGACATGTTGAGAGTGCGGCGCCGAGCCCAGTACCCGTGCACACGCGGATTCCCCTCTTGTATATTGTGGATGAGTGTGACACACCAGCGAACTGTGTGATCGTTGTTTGTTAACACGATATCCGAGTTCATGGTCAGTGATCGGTCGGAGTGCACACCTTCAATTGTCGGGTCCAGAGGTGTGTGGGAGGCTCGTTGACCAACGAACGGGTAAAGTCTCCTTGCACGCCGCAGATGAGGTAGTGGTACTTGGCATGTGGTCCCTCTCTGACAAACGAGTCGACGGCCTCCGTCAGTAGCGCCATGAGAGTTGAAAACTGCGACTCACGAGACGATACCGAAGGCGTGGTACTCCATGATCGAAGACCGAGATATCCGCGAGAGGAGACCTTGCTGCATGCCCCGCTCGAAGCGCAGGATCGCCACCTTCGGGGATGGCTGCGGAGAGGGAAGCTCAGCATACGAACACGCTATGCCCCCTTTGGGGAGAAACACTCACCACTTCGATGTCGACATTGACTTCCCGTACCGTGAACCATGGAATGAGGATGCTGCAAGTAATAGGCGCAGTCAGTGATCGCCGTGGTCACTAAAAGAGAGTAGAGACGTACAGGATTGTCATACCAAAGACATACCAAAAGTCTTGCTGGCGAATGACATGAATGCCGTCCGGATTCCATGAGTGGGTGTTCAAATCGTAACTATCGCCGAGGACCACAAAAATCCATGCTAGGATAAGATACCGTTGTCAGCATCACGACAATGTGATTGGACAGAGGGAGAATTTGTGCACGCCCAACCAACGGACGATCGACCATAGTGTGCGAGCGAACCACACTCCCGGAGGCCAATGGTCCAAAACGGGACACTCACTCGAAAGAAGCCCGACCCTACGTGCGAGCACCGTCAGCACGCGAGCGTCTCATGTCCCAAACGGGGGAGCGGGTACTCACCAGCCGATGAACCGATGGTGTCGCTCGAATATACTGCACGAAAGCGTGAGAAGCGTTTAACACCCGCGGGAAATGGGGTGCCAAGACGTACTTGTGGTGCGTATTGCGGACCCAAGGGAATGCACTCGCAATACTGATAGAAACGGCGATATTCGTGACGACTCCCGCAATGAGCACGGCGTCGTGGTTGTCCTTGTGGTCGATGAAGATGAGTGTCACTCGGAAAATGAGCCATGCAAAACCGGACGCTGCACAGCCGGAGTGGATGCCTCCAAGATTTTGCAGGATGTCGGTGCAAGCGAGCCTGAACCATAATGGGGGCCACTGCAGCCATTTCTGTTAGCGCGTGCACATGTGGACGGTCTATGCGACAGATGTACCTTCGCAAAGCACGTATTCACGAAACAGTAAAGAAGGCGTCCGAATACCTCGTTTCGCATGAGGATGGCGAAGATGAGGTTGCCGAGGATGAAAGCACCGGTGTATTGTCGGGGGTACTTCCAGACGTCGAGGATGGCTAGCAGGAGGCCCACGCCATTCAGCGTGATGATGAACGAAAAGAACTTTCTGTTGGTAGTAGTCTCTTGGCTTAGCCGTACTCGATGCATCTTCTGCGTCCAAGCGCAACGCACCGATATGTTGTGAACCACAGCTGCATTCTGACCCACCGACTAAGTCTTCTCCGTGGCTTGTTGGATGACGATGGATCCCTCTTCGCTTCTGCCAAAGCCAGTTCCACCCTTTTCTCGTTCACCCCCGACTGCACTGCCAGACCGTCAGCGGCGTCTTGTATGACCGCCTTCGTGGACACGGGAAGAACGGGGAGTGGTGTGAGCGTGTCGAGGGTTCCCTTCTCTGGATCCTCGACGAGCTCGATCCTGGGCATAGCGCAGTAGTTGTAGACCAAGCACAGATGGAGGAAAGAGAAGCTGTGCCCGCGCGCGGGGGAGAGGAACGTGGTTCGCTGGGCGGGAGGAAAGGGAGGGAAGCGGGCAGGCCACCACAGTCAGACCGGGGTCAAATTAGGATGAACTGAATACAGGGCGCAGCCGTGCCTCCAGAGAAAGGCCGAAGTCTTTAAACGGCGGGAAGCATCCGAGGTGAACGCGACGACATTCTCCGGGAGGCCGGGTCAGGCTTGGGAAGCCGCTGAGCCTACCCTGGGAAGGCAAGATTTGGACATGGCTTACGGCGACAAATGCAAAGAGTTCTCACAGCTTATCGTTCGCGACTAATCGCATCAGCGCAAACACGGGCGATGGGAGTGGGAGAGTGGGAGTCGGAGAGTCACTCGGGCCTCGGCGCCCAACTTGCCACTAGGAACACTCGGATCTCAGATCCCTCGTGGCTATGCCTCCCCTTGCTTGTCAGGCTCGAGCCGGCTCGAGTCACTCTTGCCTTGCCCCGACATTGTCCTCCGAGAAGACAAGGGATAGACCTGGTGAGTTTGGTGATTATGGGTCATCGACTCTACACATTCAGCGCGAACAACACCACCTGTCATGCGCGTAGCTTATTCTCTGCTTATCACGGAACCTGGGGTTTGAAGGCAGGCCACAACTTTTCATTAATATTCACCTCGCAGTATCTCGCAGCACTGCGCTCGAATAATCTACGGGTATCCCAATCAATCTTGCTGACTCTTGACGTTTTGTTACCGTCATACAGATCGATCATTCGTTCCGGGTTCCGGATGCCGGCCTCGTTACACTTTGCACAACTCCCTCAGGTCCTAGGTACCTCGTCTACGACGTAGTGGATGCTCATAATCATGTTAGATGGCAAGCTTAAAGTCTCTGGAACATATCAGTTCGACCCCAGAACCCTCCAAGCCTCATGCTGCTGAAACAGCAGATGTCTACCACAAGCGCCATCTGTTCTCAGTACGCACTCGCACCGCTGTGTTCTCACACTGGGATTGAACTGCGGCCAAGGTGGGCCCCCTGTGAGAACGCAACCTCGGCTCTCCACAGATATGTCCCACAACACCGGTGTGCGACATGCCGCCCCCCTTGGGATGCCGGACGGCTCTCATTGCCTCCCAAAATTCCTCTTGGACCTCTCCCCGTGGAGCGGACCCCCTCGTATCCTTTTGGTGGCAACAACGGCTCTTCAAGTTTGGCTGCTGCCCCACCCTTGCTCTCGAACTTTGCCAGCACTCTGGTAACCAACGCCGCACAGCCCGCCCTTCGCGTTCCAAAATATCGTGCAATTATGTGAGGCTGGCACGGCGATCCCCCAATGCTTGGGGCACCTCCCTCGCCCGTCATGCCCGCTCTCCGTCATTACTGGTATCCCTCCCACTCCCTCTGCAGCCCTTCCCCTCGCCTGCATCCTTTCAATTGGTGTGCTGCAGGTTGCAAAAATGGCGCGCCACTCGGCAGCCTCCCCGGTGCGCGGGTTGGGGGCGAAGCGGTAACGCGTGCATTATGCAACGAATGTCATGCCGAGCAGCCCGCTTACGACTCTCGCAGGACGCCATACGAGATACATTTTTGTCTTAGACGAGAACTTGGGCTGCCCTAGACGGAACTCCAAAGAGTCCAGGCAGCGCGCGACCCGGTAGGTTTGCACCCGCGCCCGCCTCTCCCGCCGCTCAGCCCAAACGGAACGCAGTAGTATTCACTGCACAGACTTGGCAGACGTTGTGCGTCCACGGCCCGTCAGGGGAAAAGACGGCGACATACGACGTCCCTTGTTGTCGCCGGGCGCGATTATGGCCCAGTGCGGTCTATCCTCCATGCCTCCGCCGCACTATACAAATTGCCGTGGAGACTATGTGAGTGGGTGGTGGGACGAAACATCCCGGCTATGCACCCCCGGTGCACCTCCTGAGCCGTGCTCGCCGCTCACAGGCAGACCATCACTGCGGTGGCGGAGGAGGCGTGCCGGGGCGGCATTGAGCGTTCGATGAGCGTTCTCCGCTGTTCGAGGCTCTCAGAGTTCGCATGGGGCAATGGACCCTCAGGCTCTCTTCCCGTGCGAGCTATCCCGACAGGAGGAGTTGACTCACGGAGTGCATTGGGTACTCACACACTGACGTCCCGTAAACCCATGCAGCTTGAAGAGGCTATGGCATGGGTGCGAGGGTTGAGTAGTACCCCCGAATGTTGTACGCTGCAGCTGCGCACCCTCTGGTGAGCTATTCATGCATTCATCTTCAATCATAGATGTGACCCACCATGTCAGCGCATAGACTACTCATGTCCATTTCCCAGACGAACGGGTAGAACAAAGGAGCCTATGGTCTGTCGCACCAAACAAAACAGTGAGCGACGCGTACAGTTTCGTGGCCTGAGAACTTACCGCCCGTCTGTAGAGGTGTCTAATATTGAGTGCATCGTCGGCTATACAGCTCACCCTATTGGCTCGGAAACCCGACGCCTGTTGTCGCGCCCCACCGAAAAGTACCTCCTCCCGCTACTCCCTCTCCTGCAGACCGAGTGCGCACGCTCGCGCGTGACGGGGAGCCCGAAACCGTCAATCTCGATCAAGATAGCCTTCCACGATCCAGCTAGACACTGCGACCCATCCGGCAAGTTAAGAAGCTCTCGTCTCTGGATACACCTCCACCATCGCCGCAATTCAACCAGCACCGTCTATCAGGAGCTATTCTTGTCAACGCGCCAGACTATCAAAGCATCCAAACAGAACAGGCGCAATCTCGGACGAACGGCCTGCACATTCAATGCGACGTCTGGCGCCTGCGCCCTTTCTTGAATAGCCTCGGATAAACGTCTCTTCGCGCACTGAATGACGCCCCATCGCTGGGACGCTGTCGAAGGTGCGCTCCTGCCTAGCACGGCCGCGACGCCCCCGAGATGGCTTGGTGTCGCCCTGATAGGCATCTGGATAGCTCGGTGTCCACAACGGCGCGACGCGCCGGTCTATGGGCACTGATGTCGAGGACCGCGCGAAGGTGAGTTCGTGAGTGCGCGCGTGATTGGTTTTTGCCTGCTCTGCGGGATGACTAGCTGTTGCGCCGCTCCGTGCGGGGAGAGAGACGGGGGTGAATGACTCCCCACACGTTCCCCGCACAACATCTAGAGATGTCGAGGGGTGGCCTCAGGCCTCAGGGCGTAAGTTTGGGGAGCATAAAACACCGCCCCGGCAGTGAAGCTATGGAATCTTCTTTTCGGACACTTCGGACACTGAAGGGCACATATTGGAACTATAAGGAGTCGGGAGGATGACGCACCTAGGTAAGGGTTCTGCCTATGCTGCTCCATTGTGAAGGAGGATTATCGGATTGTGGAATGAATATCCAGCGGTCTACATCGGTTTCTGCCTAAAGCCGCAGCTCAAGCGGAAAGTGCCCATCGCACTCCTTACTGTATTTGTGTGCACAGGATACGGTACGGATTCCTCACGGAAAGCATGCAATCCCAAGTCCTGGACTACGTGTTAGCATGCAATAACATTACACCTCGCAACTCGATGAACTGCGAATACGCACATGCACAACTCAATCGACCGGTACAAGAAACGCAGTGACATCGGAGTGTGCGGCAAGTAATCAATACCGACGCCCAAGTTCAACTGAGGGCGCCAGGTTCGTTGGGAGAAACAGATTCTTCCGATACCACTGGAGTTCTGTGACGGGCTGTCAAGGGCCGCGTTGGGAGATCAGCATATGACGTTACGTACCTCGTATTGACCCTTTGATGTCATCCAATGCCCTACAGATGGTGCCATGCTGAGAAGAGGTGATCAAGATCTGAAACCCAAGGACAGTACGTACCGGTGTGCGGCTTCTGGTTGTGAACCTGATTGTGCAGTTGTTTTATACCAGCGTCGTGCAATCTCCTACATCATGGAATGAGTTAACAGCTACCACCTACCGAGCAGTCATGCTCTCACCTTGATAGATGATACATCTGGAATAAGCCATAAGTAAATAAAAGAAGACGTGAAGCGAATCACACGACGTACCAACTATCCTGTTGGGCTGGCAGGTCAGTGACAGTGACATATACAGTAGGGTATGATTACCGATAGTGAAGCCAGTCTGTTATACTGGGCATCTCGCCAACCAAAAAGGCTCTGTCCATGTGTACGGAATTGCCGGCTAACACGCCAGTTCGTTCCTTCGGAATCCACTTTTTGATATAATTGAGGACTTGTTGCTCGACGAAGTCTTTCGTGAAGGGAGATTCAATGCATGCCTCAGTCAAGCCATTCTGTAACAAGACGCGTTGGTAAGAAGAACGAATAGATATGTAAAAACATGACGGACCGCGCCGTGCGTAGTCTGACACCAGTCATCCATTCTGCATGTTGAGTCAGTCTACCTGATGATGACCTCATAGGTCAAGGCTCACTTGTCTAGTACGGCTTTGTCTGTCCGAATGACATAGCTAATGCCTTCGTCAACAATGTCTAAGTTCCCGTTCGTAATCAGGACCTGCGGGAGATTGCTTGAGAGGAGCATTCAGATATAATGACGGGTATAACGCACGGCAATTTCAAGAATCCTGTCAGTTCGCGGGTCTAAACCCGTCATTTCGCAATCAATCCATACGAGAGGACCAGCGTGCCAGTCGAGAGCTTTGCCCTCCATGTGTGATCGCAAAGTTCGTACAGTTATAGGGCGGAAGCACTTGCGTGTGGTCGACTGAAGGATCGACCTGAACATTCGAAGACGCAGAGGTCGCCAAGACTAGCTTTTGCCAATGTCTAGCTGCTAATAATTCCAGAGAGCCTAAAGTTCGACGTTCAACAGAAACTGATAGCGCAGAACAAGAGTCACTGGGTGAGCGAGAGTGAAGCGCAAGTACACTTCAGTTACCGACGAATGAAGTCAGTTAGGCGCCCATTTCGATAGGCGCTCTCTTGTATTACGTAATAGATCTGAGATTCGCCCTTGTGGCGGAAATACAAGCGCGAGCTCAACCGCGACTTGTACCCATCACTTTCACCTCTTGCCACCACTCGCGTTAAGGCGTGAAGCCTGTGGCGAGCCAGATGACTAGCCCTTACTCGACTCCGAGGTATCCTCGAGGACCCAACCCAACACCCCACAGCACACAAAAGGGACTTCGCCCGCCCATTCACAATCCGTATGACAAGTTCACGCAGCCCGAGTTCGACGCATGGATTACCGGCATCACCGGCGCGCTGAAACACGCTCTGGGAAGAGAAGAACCGCCGCCACTCCGCAAACGCGAGGCGTCGCATCCGGAGGAGGACGAAGGCGTGGACGACTCCTTTGCGGAGGTGAAAGCGCGTCGCCTGGCCAAGGGCAAAGAACGCGCGCGAGATGAAGACTTCGAGCAAGAGGAGACTCGCGAAACTCAGGAGGATGGGCAGGATGAGGATGACTGGGGTGAGGCATACGACGGGGAGGAGTACTCCAGTGAGGAGACCGGAGAGAGCGAGGAAGAGGCACCCCATGTCGGCCACAGTGCGCAGGCCGAGGTCATCAACCTTCTCTCAGACGATGAAGACGCGCATGTGGAGGATTACGACGCGGTCGGGGTTGAAGAAGACGGAGAGGAAGAAGACGCGGAAGAGTACGAGTACGAGGAAGAGGCCGGCAGCGAAGCTGGTTCAGACGATGCAGCGTCTCCGAAGAGCAGTCCAGCTGCGGGGCCGTCCAATCTACCTCAGTCTCCAACACACGATGTGACCGAGATACTTGATTCCGAGGAAGAGCCGGAGGATACCGTAAAACATCTCGAGGAGCGCTCTCTACCTGCTCGTTTCCAACGAAAACCAGTGTTGGAAGCATCCGGGCACCTGACGTCGGATGAAGAAGCAGACTACGAAGAAGATGTGGACCACGAGCAGGTGGAGGAAGAGGAAGATCGTAAGTGTCCTTAGGCACGTGCACTCATGTTTACCTGACAAACTACCAGCGTTCCCCCCTCGCGACAAAGAACCCGAGCATGTTGATGTCGAAGACCCTTGGCATGGGCCCGCCACATACGCGGAGGATTTCTACTCCGGTGGAGACATACCTAGCGGTGTCTCAAGTCGCGGAAACCCTCACAAGCTTCCCACTGAGGAGGATGAAGACGGTAGGACGCGCATTACCATCACATTGCACTTTACTCAATATCTTATAGCGCTTGTCGAAGGCGAATTCGCTCAGGGTCTGGATCTGCCTGACCCCTGGGAGGGTCCGCGCCAGTTTGCGGAGGATTTCTACGCGGGTGGCGATGCTCTCCTCGACCCTCAAGGTCTTACACCGTCTCACCTCACACCCAAGGACGAGGGCGATCTAGTTATCCCGGGAATCACAGCGGCGCCAGAACACCCTGGGACAGAGGAAGCGACTCCTGCGTCTCCGCAAATGGTTGATGCCGATGATCTGTATGCGGATGTCGACGAACACGATCTTAACGTCGCAGCGCCAGCACAGGAGGTCCAAGATGACGACTCGAAACTGTATTCATCTCCTCCTTCCCCTCCTTCCGCTACCCTCCACGATCACGTAGACTGGAACTGGCCGCCAGCGTTCCCTGGCCTTGTTGCGACACGTTCTGGGCATGTCGATGTATCGGAACAGGAGGTCTTCGAGATCAGCGACGAGGAGGAGGACCAGTTGGCCACCAGCCCCGCACCTACAACCGAGCCTGTTATGGTTGTGGATGAGGTTCCAAAATTCACGCCGGCTGCTACAGATGGTACGGCGAATTTTGCTAACAATCTTTTACACGGTTCGACTTATCATTTACGTCAAACAGACACCTCCAGGTTGTATGGTGAATTTGATGACTTGTACGACATAGGTCCTCCGGGTGCACCTTTCGACCTACAAGGGCCGTTCGAGCCGATCAGCCCTCCAGGCTTGGACTTTGGCGAGCTCCCAGCTTTCGCCCAGGGGTACCCTGCATCTGACGTAGATGCAAGCTTCACGGAGCTGGATGCCACGGAAGCGCCTCCCTCACTCGAGAATGTTGTCGCAATGGCTGCTGCTGCAATCGAGCAAGAGACTGTCCCAGGACTCGTCTTGAATGACGATGAAAGACAAGCAAGTCCAGAACCTCAACGGCCCTCCGTAAGCTTCGAGGAATTCACGGACGATTATGAACCAGAGCATCAGAGTTCACCTATCGCCGAAGTTGGCGTATCTGCGGCCGTGGCGGTCATCGAGCCCAACGAGAACGAGGACGAGGATATAAAGTCATCCGCTTCCCCGGAGACCACGACCGATATATCATCTGTGCGTAGGGACGCGCAGGTCGAAGTTTCTGCAGTGGATTACGCCGTTGCAGAGGTCTTGTCAGAGGGCCGCCGTATTGAGGTATGAGTATTCGTTGCAGCATGTGAATTTTGCCCCTAATAGCGGCCATCTAGGAACAAGAGCTCGCCGTATGGGAACAGTATGAAGGTTCTTCACGTAACACACCAGGCGAATCATTGGAAGGCACCAACTCTACGACTGTCGATGCCCAGGCAGAACGGTCGGCACCGAACGGCGTACTTGAGAAGGACGACCCAATGGACCTCAAGCCCACGAAGTCAGAGGATCCTCATGCTCCCATGTCGCCACACGACGCACCGGCACCGATAGCCGTCCCTGCCCCACTAGAGCGCACCCGCTCCTCGCTCTCCTCCACGACAGACTTCCCACCACCGATATCGGCAAATCCGGACGTGCCGGACCCCGCCAGCCTCTCCCACACCCCGCTATCTCCCGCAAGCCCGGCCCAAGTCCAATCCGAGCCCACGTCCCCGACGCGAGCGAGCCACGACGCGAACTCCTTCCCGGCGAATGCCGCACTCCACCCCTTATTCCGCAAGCTGGCGTCGGAAACCGCACATAGTCCGAGCGGGTTGTTCACCCCGCTGCCGGATAGTGCGTCTGCTTCTGTCACGCCTGAGAACAGGCCGTCGCCGATCTTCACCGGTAGCGAGGGTGGTATCCAGCTCGACGATGATGAAGATGACATTCTAGAGGCGGACGTGGTGCCGCTCGTCGCACATAGCGAAGAAGTTGATGAGCTCGCCGATGAAGCCGTTGAGCTCACCGCGGAAGTTGAGCTTGCCGCCGAACCCGCTGAACCTGTCGAGGTCTCTGCGGAGCTCGTTGAGCCGTCTGAAAAGGGTCCTGAGGTCACCTCTCACGATGATGTGCCTCAAGAACAAGTCTCCAGCAAAGTCGAAGCCTATGACATTTATCAGGGGCCAGCTTCAGGTGAATGCGTTCCAAGAGATCCGTCAGCTGACAATACTAACTGTTCGTCCTAGACACTTACGCCGTAGAGCAATCTATGAGGGCTCGGTCTGTAACAGCGGAGCCCGCGGCGGGTGATATCGTCGCCGTCGACCTCGCTGCGGACCCGCGCGACGCTACTCCGTCAACTGACGCAGATGCGGACGCCGAAGGCGAGGTCGACCCAGAGTACCATTCGGAGGCAGAGGAGCCCGTGGCAGCAGCATCTACGGACGCCTTAGAATCATCCGTCGCTATCGACGACGAGAACGAGAAGCTAGGGTCTCCAGCCGCCATTAAGGAAAACGAAGAGCTCAATGGCGCCGCCGAAGAGAGTGCAAATGAATCCGAGCACATAGCGAAACTCGACAGCGCCGAACAAGCCGCTGAGGAGCCGGTCACGATCCCGGCAGCTCCTTCAGAAAGGTGTGTACTGACCGGCATAATATATTCGAGCCATGCGGGCGCTAACTTTGCTGCAGCGACTCTATCGTCGATGCCACCGCGCCATTGGAGCCCATTGTGGAGGAGAAGACTGTGCCCTCTCCATCATCCCCTACAGAGGGTGAACCAGCCACGGGCGCAGTGGAAGAAGAGGTCAGGCCTCTGAAGCGCAAACGTGGCTCGGCCGCACCTGCTACACGGATTCCTCGACTCACGCGCTCGAAGACGTCACAATCTGTGCAGAGGGCCTTCATGGATCGCGTCAGCCAGAAGGCGGCGAAGCCGAAGGGTACTAAAGGCAAGGGCAAGGGCAAGGCCGCCGCGCAGTCCGAGGAGGAAGACGACGCTTCCGTCGCGCATAGCCACTCGGGCGAGAGCAGCACCTCTGGCGGTTCGTCTGCCGCAGCGCAGCAAATGCTTCTTCCAGACAGCCGCGGCACCTCTCGCGCATCCTCCGTCGTGTCCAACGCCCCGAGCGCGTACTCGGGACTATCGCAGCCCTCCCCAACTATCGATCGCGTGCTGCCGAACAACGGACACAACGGCCCCCCGCCGCCGTTCATCCACAATCATGGCATCCTCCACCATCACCACGGCCGACCAATGGCACCCGTTGTTCCCGTTGTCCAGAAGCGGACACCATCTGCCTCCCCCGCACCAGCAAGCGAAAGTGGGCAACGCGCTTCCGCAGAACCCGGGCCGTCCTCGCAGCCGCTACCAGTCAAGGCTACGCCAGTGTCTTCGATCAGCTCTCCGGTAACGCGCTCAAACTGCCGTTTCCACACGATCAGCGTTCCGCAAGAGGAAGGCAGCCCGCGCATCCTCTTCGCCGTCCCCGGCTGCTCGCTCAGCAACACCGAGTTCATGAAGGACGAGGAGATCGAGGACCAGGGCTACGTGAAGCCCGACGACGTCCCGCGCCTCATGCGCGACGTCGAGTCGCTCAAGTTCTCGCCGTACATGGTCGGCGTCCTCCGGCAGCTCGTCGGCGTCGACCTCCTCCGCGAGCAGGAGGTGTTCTACATCCCCCGCGCGGGTGACGGCGTCGTCCTGCGCGCGCAGCACAAGTCGCATCGCGCGAAGCTGAAGCAGCGCGAGTCGATCAGCGCGCGGACGCTATCGAGCGGTGGCCAGCTGTCGCGCACGGGCTCGGCGATGGCCCCGCCCTCGCAGGCGTCCGTCTCCACCTCTGGGGACTCCGTCAGCACGGCTGGTAGGCTGTCGCAGAGGGGCAGTGTCGCGACCTCTGGGTCGCTCTCCGGGAGCGACCTCAGTGACCTCGAGGACGAAGAGGCCCCGCCCACGAAGCGAGCGAAGGGGGAGGACGCTGCACCCGAGCCTGTCGGGGCCGAAACGGTAGATCTAGATGCAGACGCCACATCGCCAGCGGATGGTGCTGCTCCCGTCGACGACAACGCGAGCAATGTGACGGCGACAGCGAAGTCGCGGAAACTGCAGCCCAGACGCAGCAGGCGGCTTGGTCCCGATGCTTCCGCCTACAAGCCAGATGGAGGGGAAAGCGACGGGTCGGGCGAAGACGTGGAGGGAGAAGGGAAGAAGAAGCGGAAGAAGGGCAAACGGGGCCTCAAGCGCACCCGGACTGAGGAGAACGGGGAGGTCGGGGCGGAGGGTGTCGCGGAGAAGCCGAAGCGACGGCGGGTGCGGGCGAGCACGAGCGCCAACGGCAGCAAAGCTCCTCCGGATGTCAACTAGGCTGCCTCTTAACTGGACTTATCAAGGGATGCTGTTTGGAAAGTTGTCTGCTATCTTATGCTCATAGTTTTGTAACATAGTCTTGTGCACGAGGATCTAATGGTTGTCTGTATAATATTGCATGGTAGTGGTTTACATTCTCGACGCGGAACTCTGCTGTACGCGCGACAAGTATCGTCTACACGGCAGCGAAAAACTCCGGTACGCAAAGAGGTCCTTGGGGCCGTCATCCCTCCAATACACCACGCAGGCAATGCCCGGGAGGACGGTATACGCTACCTCGCGTACAAGGTCACCTGGGCCCCAATATTGAACCAGCTTTTATTGCCGCGCGCCGCCGCCCGATTTTGCACTTCCCAGACTCACTCCACAGGTCCAGAGTCCAGACAGAGCAGGGCAGAGCGCGTCCGGCCTTGTCACTCCGAGTACATGGAAGGTTTACGCCGACGCCTTGCCGACACTTCCCTCGTAGTATTAAACTAGCAGTGGTACCTAAGTTGTCTACGGCTGTGGGCCGGCGCCAGGGACTCCGTCGCAGTACTTCTCAATCTGCAAATTGAAACATCTGTCCTCGAAGTTCTTTGTTCTCGCATGCAGCTACTGAGCGCAGGAAAACAGTGCGGTCAGTATGGCAAGATGGCCGAGCGGTCCAAGGCGTGTGACTCAAGCGAAAGCTTGCCTGCTTCAGCGGGTTTCTCATCTGGGTATCCAGGCGTGGGTTCAAATCCCACTCTTGTCATCGTTTTCCTCGCCCCGCTCATGTTTTGGCCTTGGTTCATTTTTTAATTTTGACTCGTACAACTAGTAACACAACACGGAGATCGCTTGAAAAGCGTGCAAGAACGCCTAAGCTCAAGAACAACAAGAGTATCTAGCTATAGCTAGGTGCATGAAGAATCCAACTGTCCGTGTACTGACGTTTCCCGTCGTTGTCTACCATTCCTCCCCATCCTCGCCGGTGGTGGCACCTAACACAGGAGCGGTCGGTGCAGGCACCATGCGGCCGCGCGCATTTTTTGCAGGTGTTTCTAGTCGACGGGCCTTCTTCAACTGCCGTTGACTCGACTTTCCATGCTCCCCAACAGGCGTAGTATCGCGACGGCGCTTTTTGCCGTTGAGGTTCAACCTGCGATCTTCCGTCAGGTCAAGCACCTCGGAGACACGGACGTCCCTATGGTGCTCCGATGGTTAGATCAACGTAAATTGTAAGAGCGGTTAGCAACGCACTGGCCATCGGGGTCCCGCCGGACCGCGGGTCGCCGCTTCGGCCTAGTCTCCGCCGGCTTGGCCCTAGGCGGTCTGCAAACAACTCGTCTTAGCAATACATTGACCAAAACATAGACCAAAGACCCACTGAGAACTCTCCCCATCCTTCCTCTCCGGGCCCGCCGCTTTCCAATGCGTGATATAATCTTGTATCCGGGTCCTATGCGCGCGTTCCTGCCTTACGAGCGTGCGCAAGCTGCTCACCGTCCACGAAAGACGGTCCACCGGCCCCTCGAACGCATTCACCTCCCCCCAGCGCTCCTTGTGCTTCTTCGAGATGTCGGCGATAACATCGACGGCTGCGCGGAGCTGCTCCTCGGTCGCGCAGGGCTCCTCGGGGTCCGATTCGGCGGGCGAGGGCGCGCGGGGGACGGGGGACGGCGTCCATCCGGCGTCGGCGTCGGGCGGCATGTTCGGGTCGTATACGGGCACCCAGGCTGGCCGGCCGGAGGCGAAGGCGTCGCTCGACATCGTCCGGTCGTGGATCGGAGGGGCGTGCACGGACACTGACGGCACTGTAGGGAAGAGATGGGACAGCTCGGCGTCGGCGTCGGCTTCGGGCTGAAGGGTGGGGGGTATGGCGCTGCAGGGTCAAGGCAAGCGAAGGCGCAGGTCGGGCAGTTTGTCAACACCGGTCGGAAAATGTAGTGCGTTGCGGTACTCACGGGTATGGTGCCCTGCTGGCGCTCGATACACGGGCCGCGGGCTCGGCGTCCGCGGACGCTGACATTTCTGCACCGCGGGGTCCTTCCTGCGATGGACAGCCTGTTTCGGGATGTGAAACAGACATTGCTTTCGAAAAGGTAAGGTAAGAAAGAAGGCTAAGCACCGAAATCGACAGACTTACCGAGCCCCAATCTTGCAATGACAGAAGCGGAGCCTTCTGCGGGGACGACCCTGTCCCGCAGACGCTTCTTCGTCGCCTTCACCCTGGCGTTCTTTGTCCGGCTCGTCCGAACAGCGGGGGAATTGTCGGGTCCAGCCTGAGCGCCCTGAGAAGGGTCCTCGGCCGCTAGGTCCATCTGCACGTGGTCGTCAACTTGGATCACGTCCAACCTAACCGCCCCGGGCCCCGTCAGACATTTCCCGGATTTGTGAAGGAGAATGGGCACGTACGGCACGCCGTCGGGGAACCGCGCCAGAAGTTGCGCGACGATGGCCTCGGTCTTCAGGTTCGCCTTGATGCCATGGATCTACAGACGAGACATAACTGAGCTCAACGCGTCTGTCGCTGAGCGGAGAGCACCGCGCACCTTTGCGAGCTTCTGGAGCTCCGCGCGCCTCATGATCTTCAGTCCGACTTCGTTCACCGTCGACATCGTGTTAATATATCTAGGGGGTGTGGCGCAAGACGCGTCGACTGGGCGTCGAAGTGGCAGAGGTAGTTGTGGTTGTGGAGAGGAAGAGGTTGGTTGAATTCGAGCCGGTTTTGTTGTGGCCGCCCGGGGGATGCCGAACGTGCACCCACCGTGACTAGGACCCCCGACAATTCTGCAAGATCCCTGATGACCATCCGGACAGGAATTGGGTTTCTTGGGGGGTACGCCTGTTGCCATCCGGACAAAACAGGGCTTAGACGCCGAAAGGCCTGTGGAAATGGTCCGGACATGGATGCCAAAAAGAGCCGTCAGTTTCGACCCAAGCGGGCGCTAAACGTGCATTGAGCGCCGAAAATCAGGCCTGTGGTGGTTAAGCGCCGGATTTCGGACATTTTTTGGCTTTTTAGGGGCCGAAAGCCTGATTTTATCCGGACAAAAGTGGGCGTCTAACAGGCCTGTTGACCCCGGACATTTTGGGCAAAATCGCGGTCGGCGTCATCAGGCATATTTGGGCGGTTGTCGGGGGTCCTCCGTGACTGGGGAAACAAAGAACGAGCAGTGCGCGGCCATCACGGTACGGCTCGCGTAGCACAACAATGGGTGTCTGAGTGATCTGGGCGCCCGATTTGGGTCGTTGAGGGCTGCGGTTTGGGGGCTGCCAGTGCCACTGGAGCAATGTGGGTACAGGGCAACTGCAAGTTGCTGCAAAGCTCAGCATCGTCTTCACCTGGCAGGAGATCCACATACCGTGTCATGGTACCATGTGCAGCCGAAGGTGTAGTACTAGGCTTGCTTGTCCGGTGTTGTTGGGAATGGCTCCTACTGAGCACAATAGTACCCAGTCTCGGGAACCACGGAATATAGCTTGCAGGATGCTGTAAACTAGTACTAGCATCCTGCTGTGAGAAAAGTAATGAAGACGAGCGACTCAGTTCCAAGTCATCAATACTGGTTAGGCGCCACTCCGAAGACCTTCTCCCGTCCTCTTTGTGGCGTCGTGGCGCCTCTTTAACCATTTCTCTATCTACCATCGAGGTCTCACATAAAACGGAATGGGCCAGCACTGATTGCATTCATATTACTTGGTGTTTCTCACCATTATGGACGACTCGGATGGGCTCAAGTCGGCGGCAGGTGCTGTCCGACGCGGTCGACAAATCTCGGGCCAATTCCACGTCTCTGTTCGATTGTAAGCTATCTGCACAGTACGAGGGCGGCGGTTAGCAACGGTAGTACTCGAAAGCGTCTAGTGATCCATGGGCTAATGCAGGAGAAAGGGATGAAGCAAAGACGCACATGGGACGGCACCGCTAGTATGCAATCGCGTACTCCGAGGACGGTGCCTCGTCCTCGGAGGTCTCCTCCACCACCGCGCTCAGTCGAAACGTCTCATCTCCTTGCACGATAGCGAGCGCCGCCACCTCGTCCAGAAGACGATCACGAGCCGCATTCTCCCGCACGACGATCCGCGCCGCGAGGTCTTCGAATTCGTACTGCGAAAGCGCCGCGGCGGAGAGCATGAGCGCCATCAGCCGGTAGGCGGCGGGCACGTCCAGGACCGTATCTTCGAGCGCGGCGATCTCGGGCTCGAAGGCTTTGTGCAGGATCCCGGGGGTGGCCTCGGAGAGGGCGCGCGTGGTCGGCTTGGAGAGGAACGTGGCGACTAGCTGGGCGTCGCCTTCTTCGCCGCTTGCTAACGCAATCGAGACTAGGGCCTGAAGGAAACGACAACGCCTGGCGGGTCGTAGGGACCGGCAGAAGGCTTCGGCCTTGTGGAGGTCTCTAGATGCTATGAGGGCTTTCGCTTCAATGTAGCACTGCTCGGATGAGGCTGGGTTATGGGCTTCAGGGGGAGCGACGATCCTCGACGAGATTCCTGTTACATCATCCTCGTCGTCGAGTGCGTCGCGGAGGCCGTACACCTCACTCCTCTGCAAGTCCGACGAGAACACGTCCTGAGGACGGGGGTAAAATGCCTGGTCCAGTATGTCCTGGGAAGACTCAGCTTGAAGGTGGTCGCGATAGCCAGGAGAGTCACATACCATCATCATATACCGAATCCGTAAAGATATTGTATCTTCTTCCAGAATCCCCTCGATGTGCTCTATCAAGGCAAGTCCGTCGACTAGCGATGAGGCCTCCGTGGAAGAGACAACGCGGCGGAGGATGCGGCAGAGTGTAACGCAGTGGTAATCTGAGCTTTTCCCCGTCTCCGTGAATAGGACATTAAGGAGGTCCAGGACGTCGCCGCAGCAAAGAACACCCAGGACCAGCAACTCCCCCACGAACGCAGACAGTGCGAGCGAGTCTTCCACACGCTCAGAACCGAGGGCGCGCTGCAGCTCATCCAACACGGCGGTCCTGAGCGTAGACTGTAACGACCCAGCCGGGTTTCCCAGATGGTATGGATCAACCGCGCGCCATCGCAGATCCTCGCCTTCAGCCTCGTCCACCGCCCGCTGCACCATGCTGGCAAAAAGGGTAAGGCGGGGAGGGTCGGCTACACACCGCTGGACGAGCAGCCCTGCACAAACCTCCATGGCGTCCGCGTCGCCGCTCCGTTCCACGCGCACGATGGTCTCCGCGAAGCGTTCAGCGATGCCGTCTAGTGTTGTCGCAGTCACTTTGTTGAGGAGCCCGCAGATCGTTCTACATATGAGCTCCTCGTCCACCGGCTGGCTCCAGGGACGCCATGACGCGGCGAAGGGTGCGCGTTTGGACGCGAGAGGGGTGGTCGGAGACGACATCGGGGAGCAACGTCAGGAGCTCGCTGGCAAGCAGTTGGAGTGTGAAGGCAGGAGAAGAGACGGCGCGGTTGCGTGAGCGGGAACGGTGCTCTCGGCCATGGAAGTGAGCGGGCGGCTGCAACGGCGCATGCGACATTACGCAGGGACAGCGAACGCGCTCACCATTGTCTCTTAGGATTCAGTCAGCGCCGTCGGTATTTTCCGGTCATGAGCCGCGCCGGACACGTTATTCCTGCAAATGAACACCAAATGAAGACCTCCGCAGCACTATTTCGTGATCCTTTAGACTGCGGCCTCTGGGACACTTTACGCCAATGAAGCATGAATACGCGTTCATAACCGTCATCTTTGCGCCAGGGTGATTCAGAGGTGAAGATTATCGCATTAGTGGTCACCGAGACTGCATGTCCTATGATGTTGCTTTAAAAAACTATCTGTAAAGCGTGGCAATCAGTATTCCGTAACTGTGGCAACGGGAGCCGCAGAAGTTCATATGGCTCACATTAAGGAGGAAATGAAGTAGCCGTATGAAGCATATAAAGCATCAGCGAAAGCATGAGAACAGACAGATGAGAGCACAAGGTGCTACGGTCATAGGACAATACCGCCCTGATGCCATGCGATCCCTGGGGTATGCGTCGGGATAAACTATGCTCTGCCCTTCTTCTTCTTGGGGGCTTCATCTTCAGAATCGTCATCATCATCCTGCTTGGCTCTCTTCGCTGCCCGCTTCTTCGGCTGGATCTTAGCCTTGGGAACCTGCTCTTCTATACCATCGTCAGAAGCAAACGTATCAGCCGCAGCTTTCTTCGTCGGTGCTGGTTTCTTCCCCTTCGGGGCGGTTGACGCCGCGGACGATTTCGGTTTTTCGTCAATTTCTGCATCTTCGTCGTCTGAGCCGAAAGGATTGTCGCCGCCTTTCTTCTTGAGTTTCGGCTTGGGCTTCTTCGAGTCTCCAGCAGTAGCCTTCTTCGCGGCGGTCTCTTCCGTAGTTACGGTCTTGGCGGCATTAAGCCCGGTAAAGAACTCCTCCTTAAGTGCCTGACATCACAAATCAGCACAAGCGGCAGATCTCAGGCGCGGCGCGGAGGACATACCTTAATCTCCGTATCTTTCATGAGTGCCGTGCTCTTCCAAACCTGTGCAGATGATGACGCCCGTCAGCCTTACGCGCGACACGACAGGCACAGGGTATTAGACTCAGACTGACTGTCGATGGTATTCCGCTCGGGTGCTTGCTGTCGATACCTTGACAGACGTATGATATCAGCGTCGGTGCGGCGGTGAAAGTGCCTGGCGCCAATATGTCGCGCGTACCTATCGATGTGTATAGGTTGGATTTGACGCCCATAAGGTTGAGGCCGTGACTGCGCAGCAGGACCTTCATTACCTGGAGATAGGGGGAGTGAGCTTCGCCAGGGGTGTATGAGAGCTGCTGCAAACCTCCGTGACGCTCGGTTGATCGTAAACGTCGGGGACATAGACGGACACGAGATGGGAATAATTGGGCGTATCGCTCTGCGGGCTGGTCGCGACTTTTGCCGAATATGCGCTCGTAGAGGCAAGCGGTCCAGATACGAGCGAATCTGAAAGACCCTGAATGAGTATCGTACATAATCACGGAGCGCTTGACTCACTGGCTATGTGGTTCCAAACAAAGTCGACTTTGTCTGGTGGCGCGAATATGAGCCTATACGGTTACAGTAAGTGGTTTTGCCGCGTTGGTGATATACATCGCCGCCCACCACTTCCCGGATACACATCCGTGCTTCTGAGATATTTCCTTAAGCTTCTCCGTTGCTTCGTGCTGTACCTATAACGGTGTCCTTGCTGTTAGGAAGGTGGCGTGCGTGTCAATAAGCAAATAGCTCATACTTCTTCACGGAGCTCCTTCTTGCTCTTTAGCCCCTTCTTCTTATTGGAGCGGATGGGGATTGCCGCATCGTCCTACGCCACACATATTGAGTTCACGCAAATGGGGACAGGTACGGTACATCGTCGGGGTGCAAGTTCACACATACCTGGATTTCCTGTACCCGCTCCGTCACTTGTGATACTGAGCTCTGAATTAGTAAGTGAGGCCACACGATGTAAAAAATACCCACACAATGTAGTAGCTTCGGCTATCGCTTCCTCGTCGCCCTTAGCTTCCAGTCCTGAATCTGATTTGTGGACCCAAAGCCACTAGCGGTCATGAACGGTGAGCATGTACCGCATCGCTGACTAACAAATCGTGCATTACGGGCTTCGTTCCGTCGTTCTGGACCATCGAAGGTTTGTACTACGGTAGAGATAGGAAGGAAGTGCGCGTTAGTCATATCACGATCTGGCCGGTCTAAAAGGAACAAACCGAGTGAGCCAAAATGATTTACAAACCTTGGACAGAAAGTCCTGGAGCGACAGCTCGGCTTTCGGCGTCCATTGATACTGATAGTTCTCCGGAATAGTGTCGTCTTCTTTGCCCATGGTGTATGCGGTGCCCCGGGGTCGTGTAAGTGGAAGGCGGTGGTACACGGCCAAGTGCGAGGCTGGTCGCGTCACCACCGCGCAGCGCGTCGCGTTCTTTGTCTTTGTTTGCGCATGTACGCGCCACTGACGCGAGCAGCTCCGGGGTTAGGGTTACGCCTGTGCCACTCCGGAAAAAATCATTTTCCGGCATCCCTTCGGCCTCGGAACCCTATTCAGACACTCAACTTAGTATCGAACCTTTCGAGGTCTGCTCGCACAGTCTAAAAGTGACCGTGTCCAAATCAATTCGCCAAGGTGCGAGAGCGACGATTGATAAGTCGTACAAAAACGAAAGCAGGGGACGCACGCCATTGGCTCGCATGTGGCCTTGATCGCCAACATCCAAGATGCAGCACATGTTCGCGATATCCAGAGTCCAGCCCTGCATGATGCAAACGGGAGAAGGTCATAGCTAGAGCAAGATCCGGCCGAGCAAGGCTTCTCAAGGTACCCATCGACTGCTAACCCCCTCCGTAAGCTCAGCGAATGTTCGCAATGGAATGCCCACGGAGCATATCCGGTATCAGATTGCTAGAAACACTCTCCATCTAACCTTGCGGACAATCGAGCGTAATAGCGATATGAGACTCATCATCGTTCCGCCGGCCACTGAGCGCTGAGCCGCCATTCATCCTGAACTTGTCTGCGACGCATGGCCCGGCGCCCGCGCCCTCATCTCCGCTGATTGCCTGAGAGCGCAGCAGCGTAGGACGTAATGAAATACATCCTTTCCGTTGTCTCTCCACTCATGTGTGCACTGGGGCACTGATGACCTGGCATTTGACCCACACCCGGAGGAGGGAGCGTCTTCTCACAGTGAGATCATCCCCACGTCAGCTTTCAGCACTCACCGCTCGCTCAGGGGGTGAGGGGAAACAAACTCTGCAACCTAACATGCCAACGAACGAAGATAGAACGGCGGCATCGGCATCCGCAACGATATCTCGCGTCTGGAATAACAGAGCCAACGATAAGGAGACTAGATAACTAGAGGCGCGCTTCAAATTAGTACACGCGCACATGGGAATAATGTGGTGATCATCGACTCACTGCTACAAGCTATTACAATCGTGAAGCGAACACGAGACAACAATAAAACAACGACAGTATGATTCAAACAGGCGCGCCCTGGTCAGGCAGCCGTTCGATGGCATACCGCCGCCGTACGATGTACATTAGTGGCACGCCAGGGATCTTGCGTATCCGCCTACGCAGCTCCCGATCACAAGTAGCGACGACATAGCTCTTGTGCGCCGTCACGCGCTGGACAAGACAGTCATCTGCGTAGGTGCCGGAGTGCGTACACGTCAACCGCTCAAAACGCGGATCTCGCGCAACCCTGGTTGGTCAACGGTCGCGTGTCAGCGGAGGGATGCATGTCGGATCACCGAGCGTAGGGCGGCTTACCTCAATGCAACCCGGTAGCGGTGTCCGAGCTTCTCGAGCTCGGCCATTACGCAGTCTGTTACGCACGGTATGCCTGTGGAACCCGATCATAAGGCATGCGGCACCCGACCAAGTGCGGAGAGACTTACATTTGGCGTAGAGGCAGTCCATCATCCCGCTGACAAGCTCCAATTTGTTTTGTAGGCTGAAGTTGATGAAATTGGTATCGATGAGTACCCGGTATGGAGGGACAAGCGCCGTGTTATGTTGAAGGAAGAGGGAAGAGGCAATTTGGGGACTGCGAGACATAAGGTGAGAGTTGCCCATGTAAACGGAGAGTGCGGACGTACGCTCGTTTGGCCGCTTTCTCTTTCTCCGCCTCCTCTTTCTTTTGCTGTTTCACCTGGTTCTCTTTCCTGTGGAAAAGGCCGGTCGGAGAGGGACAAATTGAGGTGGAAGAAAAGCGCGCACAGTCGAATGTCATTCGGATTCAGCATCCGCTTGACTGCTGCAAACTTGCGGGTTTTCTTTACTCTGACCTGATAGCAACGTCAGCCTGCTGAGAGCTCTGAGTAGTAAATGACGTGCCATGCTATCAAGAGTTCGATTTGTCACAGAACAAGCAGAGAGAGGATGTGGCGGAAGGCGTGTTGTGCTCGTTCAACGGAAAGCTGCTGCTGCCCGGCTTCAGCAAATTGCTGCACGTGATGCAAGGACCCCGAAGACTTCCATGTACTCCATTTGGAAAGCCGGGGGAGTCGGATACGGAGAAGCGCCGGACTCTCCGGAGATTCGGCACCCCTGTGCCGGGTTACAGCATGCACTGGCACGGCGGTGTCGAACTTGTCATCACTTGACGCTACCGCGTCCACTTGTTAGTAACGCTGCTAGGAACACACTGGTGATCATCCCATTGCTGTCGTACGAATGCAGGATCAGCACAGGAGCATCCTCCTGTCCATACGAAACGCGATGACGAACCGCAAATCCTACCAACATTACGACCAACAGGCTGCCGTGCGTCAATTTTCTACTCAAGGCTCACTAATGTGCAGATCCCGCCGACACTACGACGTTCACAGCGCCATGGCTGCCAATGTCATAACACCGCCATCTTTCAGACAGAAATTAGAGCGCAACCAGTGGCAGTCTGGCATGATGACAGACCAACTAGCGAGAAGAGTCATAACCGTCACGACCTGCCCCACGGCCCGTACCACACATTATTGCTAAAACTGACACAGTAGTCGGAAGCGCAACCCATGTGGCGGCGTAGTAAACACCGGTACGTCCAGCGCTGATATCACAAGTAGTGGTCTTGGTGGTTCAACGCCGCACAACAGGGATGTCTCATCTGGCGCAACGCCCGAGACGGGCCCCGCTGCGGGGTGTGATCTCAATGCCAGAACTTCCAACATGGCCGTCCGGGAAAATGTTCCCCGTTTGTATGTCAACCGTTTCTGCGGAAGATGTACATTTTTTCCGAGGTCCCGTACCCATTCAGCGTTCTCGGCGGCGACCGACCGTAAGCGACTCACAGAGCAGGTGGTGTACGCGCTTCTTTTCTTTGACTGCTACGCATCCTGTACGAACTCCTGATACAGCCTTGGGATCCAGCGCCGAGCCAAGGGGTCAATGTGGGTTCGACAAAGCGAGCACCCGCTCCCGTGTGAAGCAAGCTGCCGTGCTGTCGCCAAACGTGCGATCGCACTCATGCTCATTCAATGGCGCCCACACGACAGCCCCCCCACTCTGTCATGACAGAGGCATAAGTGGGGCCCGCCTGATGGAATGTTCAGTACTCACTTGTGATAGTTAAACCGCCTCCGAGGAGTGAGTGATTCTGCTCCCTTCAAGTAAAAGCCGCATATACCCTGATATACTCCATTCCTCGGACTCGGGGCGACTTTAGTTCACGACGCGTTGACCGGCATGATGGTACTTATCTGTCACCACGCCATATGTCGAAAACCGTAGCCGGTAATCACCGTACCCTCCAAAGGAGCACCGACGGTGTGGGCTTTGAAGCCCGGATCCCGGCGGCGGCCTTCCATCAAACGTGAGTACTGCATACGCTTCTTCGAAAGCCGCAAAAACCGCCGTCGTGTCATGATAGGTGCTCGCATGGGCGGGGGACGTCCCCCGCACAGGTTCCGTTGCGCGATCGTTATCACCGCTGCAACTGCCAGCAGCGTGCGACGGGGCGCGCCGCCATTGAATCGTTGTGCGAAGCTCAACAATGTCCGTACTGCCTTGAGGCGGCCGCCGGGAATAGCTGGGTAGGAATCCACACACGTAGCGCATGAACTTACCAGAACGCTATGAGGCGCAATCGTACTTGGCAGGTTGAACATATGCCTGCCCCTGTTTTGCGCAGATACCGGACGACGGGCAGTACCCCTACACGGAACGCGGAAATGTGAGAAGCACGATGATAGCACGCGCACACCGACGTCTAGTATCAACCAACTCCCTGGATTGTCCCCGTACGCGGCGCCACGAAGCGCCTTCTTTCCCAAAACGCTCATTGAATGTGCGTGCGCCTCGGTTCCCAGGGGTTACCGAGGAAACCTCCGAACTTTAAGTCCGTGGCGGCAGAGATCTGCAGTGTTGGAACTCGCACGTCCCGCGAGAGAGTGCGGGCGAATCACGCACGGACAGGGTGCGTCCTTCCCTCCAGGCGGACCGCGGACGTAGTCCGCCGGAGACACGCCCTTCGAGGCGGCCTGCGCCAAGGTGCTTCGCGTTCCCAATCCGAGGTGCGCACGCTTCCACATCTGTGCTTCGTTCCTCACGCCGCGCCTGATGGGATGCGTGTGTTTTGTATCATTTCCACGAATGGAGGCACCGCTGCGACAGATGCGCTCACACCCTGCTGTGTGCCTTTGGGATGTATCACTGCAATGGCGCGGGTGCGCTTCCAGGCGTCGCGAACTTCTGCCAACGAGCGGGCACTGGTCGAGGGTCATTACCCTCGCCACTGCTCCTTCGAGCAACGCCGTCCGGAAGCCATCGGTGCCGCGGACGTACGCCGCTTACCGTGCGGCGATGAACAAACATTCTACACGTAGCGGATTCTGCGCAACTCCGTGGAAAGAGCTCCAGCGGCGGGGCGCAGCTGTGCCTGCCCGCCGGTGTGCAGAATGGCAGACGTTGAATGACATGATACATACCGACCCCGACGTATGGCTGTGAGATTTTGAGTGCCTTCATGAGAATTGCTGTGCATCTCATTAAGCCCGGCCGTGTCCGCCCGGCCGGCGCCGGCTCCATAGCAAACGCCCTGTATCTTGTATTTGTTGGCGCGGGGTGAGCGCGGGGGTTGCCCGGCCGGGTAACTAGCACGCATTGCGGATGTGAAATAGTGGACCCGAGCCCTGCAACACGTACGAATGGCTCAGAGTCAATAGCGCGAATAACAACGTTAAATGTCTTAGCGTTAGGGATCCAGCCCTGAAAAGCTCAAATCTTTCCGGAAATGGGCGTAAAGCCAACAGGACTGATTTTCCCCAACCTGATCCCGGCTCCTGCGCGCCATGTTCGGGCCTATCCACAGGCAATTCGGCGTCCTGCGTTATTGCCAGGGGTCCTGGCTCCATGCGCCGAGGATAGAGGAAGGCAACCTGATACCCAGTGAGCGCGGGCGTCTGGGAAGATCCGGCCGGCGATAGTCACACAGCAGCAGATCCACGATGAGCGCTGGGCGCACAGGGGACCGAAGGACTGTCCCGCTCGGTCGTCCACCAGTCCGCCGAGTCCTGCATCCGTGGCGGCAGCGGTATAAAAAGTCTCCATGCCCGCCCTCGTATTCACAGCACATCGGCTGAACTACTTTCCCCTCGAACCACCCCCCACCCAGAACCAGCCCCCTTCCTCGCTGTTCAACACAGTCACCTTCCCCGCCGTCATCGAACACCATGCCTGGGTACACTAAGTCGCACACCTTCCCCTCGACCTTCGAGGCCAACCCCTTCCTCCTCAAGCGCGCCGCCCTCCAGGGTGGTCAGTCGGATGCTGCCGCGACCGCCACCAGCTCTGCTTCGCCCGCCCACCTTCTCTCCAAGTTCCTCGAGTCCCATCGCGCACTCGAAGAATACAAGTTAGTAGAGTGCTATTCTATCCCCCCTTACTGCGGCTTGTCTCAGACCTCCGTCAACTCTTGCGACTGTGGAGCAGAGTTGGCGGTGGTATATTACCAGCCCTTTACCTCATCTGCTTCCTTCCTTCCTTACCTATTTAGGGAATGTGCTGCGCATCATCATGCCTCCTTACTCTTATTACCTCCTTCGGAGGTTTCCTTGTTCCAAGAGGGACAAATGCTGACTAGTTTTGAAACAGGAACGGTGAACTCGTAGTAGTTGACGGCGAGACCCTGTCGATTCCGGCAGTGGCCGCCGTTGCCCGGCACAGCGCCGGCGTCATCCTTGACGACTCACCACACATCCAGGACCGCGTCCTCAAGAGTCGTCAGGTCATCGCCGATAAGGTCAAGAGCGAGAAGAGCGTTTACGGCGTTAGCACAGGATTCGGCGGAAGTGGTAAGCGCGAAGGTTTTGGAGTTACGACAGGCTTCTCACCGTCATTCAATTCACTAGCCGACACTCGCACGAACGACCCTCTGACGCTCGGGCATGCTCTGCTCCAGCACCAGCAAGTGGGCGTGCTGCCGTCCGACACCGACAAGGCGCCCACCGTTCTCCCGCTGCTCGACCCGCTCGCATCGACGAGCATGCCGGAGTCCTGGGTCCGCGGCGCGATCCTCATCCGCATGAACTCGCTCATCCGAGGCCACTCTGGTGTTCGCTGGGAGCTCATCGAGAAGATGAACTCTCTGCTCCACGAGAACATTGTTCCCCTCGTGCCACTCCGCGGAAGCATCTCCGCTTCCGGAGACCTCTCGCCTCTCTCGTACATCGCCGGTGTGCTGATCGGCAACCCTTCTATCCGCGTCTTCGAGGGCCCGAACACCTTCAAGGGCCGCCGCATCGTCTCTTCGCGCGAGGCGCTGGACGCGCACAACATCGAGCCCATCTCCCTCGCCTCGAAGGAGCACCTCGGTATCCTCAACGGCACGGCGTTCTCCGCCTCCGTCGGCGCACTCGCCATCAACGAGGCCGTCCACCTCTCGCTCCTCGCGCAGGTATGCACGGCTATGTGCACCGAGGCCATGCTCGGCGCGCGGGGCTCCTTTGCGCCCTTCATCCACGCTGTCGCCCGCCCGCACCCCGGACAGGTCGAGGTTGCTGCGACGATCGACAACCTGCTTGAAGGATCGCAGCTCGCAGTCACGAGCGAGGAGGAGAAGCACATCTCCGCGGACATCGGCGAGCTTCGCCAGGACAGGTACCCGCTGCGTACAGCGGCGCAGTTCTTGGGCCCCCAGGTTGAGGACATCCTTTCCGCGCTCGCGACCGTGACGCTCGAGTGCAACTCCAGTCAGTAGCGAATTTGTGTATATTCAGGGACGGGGGACTTACCGCTCCAACAGCGACTGACAACCCGCTCATCGAGGCGGAGACCGGCGAGGTCCACCACGGTGGAAACTTCCAGGCGATGGCTGTCACGAATGCGATGGAGAAGACCCGCCTTGCTCTCCACCACATCGGAAAGTTGCTGTTCGCGCAGTGCACCGAGCTCATCAACCCCGCGATGAACCGTGGTCTTCCCCCCAACCTGTCTGCCACCGACCCGTCGCTCAACTACCACGCGAAGGGCATCGACATCCACGCGGCGGCATACGTTGGCGAGCTCGGCTACCTGGCCAACCCGGTCTCGACGCACATCCAGTCTGCTGAGATGCACAATCAGGCAGTCAAGTATGTATCTTAATCGTCTTTTGACTACCATCAGGCCCTGACATCGTGCACTCAGCTCCCTGGCACTCATCTCTGCCCGCGCGACGATCAACTCGCTCGAGGTGCTCTCGCTCCTGACTGCGAGCTACCTTTACACGCTCTGCCAGGCGCTCGACCTTCGCGCGATGCAGTACGACTTCCAGCTCGAGGCCGACACCATCCTTCGCGAGGAGCTCACGCGCTTCTTCGGGCCGCACCTCTCCAACACCGACCTCACCACCCTCCTCCCGCTCGTCTCGCGCCAGGTCCGCCGCTCACTCGAGGCCACGAGCACGATGGACGCCGCGCTCCGCATGCGCACCGTCGCAGCGGCCACGACGACGCCCCTCGTCGACTTCTGCGCGCAGCACGCAGGCCTTACCGCGCTCGACCAGATCGTCGCGTTCCGCGAGGCACTCGCTACGCGCCTGCTCGACGCGGCCACCCGTCTGCGCGAGGAGTACCTCGGTGGCGCGAAGGGCGCGACGCCCGCGAGCCAGTACCTCGGCCGCTCGCGCCCCGTGTACGAGTTCGTGCGCGTCACCCTGGGCGTGCGCATGCACGGCGCGGAGAACCTGCACAAGTTCCAGCACGGGCCCGGCGTTGAGGAGCAGACGATTGGCCAGAACATCTCAATCATCCACGAGTCGATCCGGGACGGCAAGATGCAGGATATCGTCGTGGGCCTGTTTGCATGAGCGCTGCGGGACACAGGGTAGGGCGATATTGATACTTATGGACTGCTATTACAACGTTTTCAAGTTTTCGGTTTCACGCTTGTGAAAGTTTTGTCGCGGATGCAGATATCGCGTGTATTTGTACTTATACCCGACCGGGGTACACTATAGAACTAGAATGCATGATTCCAACCATCCTTCCCAGTACTCGTCTGAAGTCACTGAAGTGTTCAAACTTGAAAGTTACTTGAAGTTCTCGGGGGTTAAATCGCGCTAAGCCTGATTTGGTCTGGTAACTACCAAAAGCGTATCGCTTATCCGGCAAACAGCATCCAAAATTGCCCCCACCTCCCGAGTCATTCGCGTTGGGGCTTTCTGCTTACAACCACCGTCTACGCCGCCGCCGCCCACCATGGGCCTCTTGCGACTGCAGCCCTGCTGGAGTCCATCTCGAATACTGGGCTCACCACGGTTTACTCGGCAGCTGCACGTCTCTCATGCTCGCCGTGCGCTCGCTCCCACTAGGCCGGTCAGAGCTGTTGCGCAGGCTGCTGTCGGGTCGTTCGTCGAGTCTTCCGAGGGCGAACACGTCCTGAACTCACCCTCGGAAATCGCGCGCAAAATATCTGCGAAGGTCCTGCCCAAAATCCCCCGCCCGGACGTCAGCAAGGTGCTCATCGTCGGCAGCGGCGGTCTTAGCATTGGCCAGGCTGGCGAATTCGACTACTCTGGTTCGCAGGCACTCAAGGCACTCCGCGAGGAGGGCGTGGACGCGGTCCTCATTAACCCGAACATCGCGACGTGGCAGACTTCCCACCAGCTTGCGTCTGAGGTTTACTTCCTGCCGATCACTGCGGACTATGTAGCCTACGTCTTGGAAAAGGAACGGCCTGACGGGATTTTGCTTACATTCGGTGGTCAAAGCGCGCTCAATGTAGGCATTGAGTTGGACCGTATGGGTGTACTTGATCGCCTTGGTGTTCGTGTCCTCGGTACTCCGATTCGCACTCTCGAGGTTTCGGAAGACCGAGATCTTTTCGTTCAGGCACTTAAGGGTGAGTCTTTCCCTTCAAATCGCTCAGAGCCTCCACACCGACATCGGGGTGCCTTATGCCGCGCTGAGGATGTTTTTTCGCGTACCGTCGATGACGTCACGTGACCGTATTTTTGCATCCACGACCCGCGCAAAGCGCTGTGCATCTCGGGTTACGAGGAACATTTCGTGTCCCTGCTGTTGTTTGAATGATCGTGCAGCATAGTTCTCGGAGTTGTCGCAGCATTGGGCGAAGCGCTAACCAGCATTGCGCGATCTAGAAATTGACATCCCGGCTGCGACTTCAACGGCGGTCTCCTCGGTCAACGATGCTCTCAGCGCCGCGGAGAAAATTGGTTACCCGGTCATTCTGCGGTCTGCCTTCACACTCGGCGGCCTCGGGTCCGGATTTGCGGAAAACCCGGACGAACTGCGCGACCTGTCGGCGAAGAGTCTTAGTCTCAGCCCCCAGGTACTCATTGAGCGGAGCATGAAGGGCTGGAAGGAACTTGAGTACGAAGTCGTGCGGGATGCCGCAGACGTAAGTTGTACTCCACCAGGAATGTTTTTCCAACGCTCACGGATCTTCAGAACACGATCATCTGCTGCAACATGGAGAACTTTGACCCGCTCGGCACTCATACGGGGGACTCCATCGTCGTGGCGCCGTCGCAAACTCTGCCCGACGACGAGTACCACATGCTTCGGTCTGCTGCTCTCAAGGTAATCCGGCACCTGGGCGTCATCGGGGAATGCAACATTCAATACGCGCTGAACCCGACGTCACGCGAGTACTGCGTCATCGAGGTCAACGCCCGGTTGAGTCGGTCCAGGTGCGCTATTCATATTCACTTGACCTGTCACTGGTGATTGATCCGTATCTGTATGTGACAGTGCTCTCGCGTCTAAGGCTACAGGTTACCCCCTCGCATACACCGCTGCTAAGATTGCGCTAGGCCACACTCTCCCTGAGCTGCCCAACGCGGTCACGAAGACAACCACGGCATGTTTCGAGCCTTCTCTGGACTACATCGTCACGAAGATCCCCAAGTGGGATCTTGCCAAGTTCTCCGCGGTCAACCGCGAGGTTGGCTCGGCCATGAAGTCCGTCGGAGAGGTTATGGCTATCGGTCGCACGTTCGAGGAGTCACTTCAGAAGGCCATCCGCCAGGTCGACCCGCGCTGGAAGGGCTTCGAGGCGTACATCCAGCCTGAGGACCTTGACAATGCGCTGAGCAAGCCTACGGACATGCGGTTGTTCGCCATTGCCTACGCGATGTTCAACAAGAAGTACACGGTTGACATGCTACACGACCTGACGAAGATCGACAAGGTAAGTGTCGTGAGTACTTCGTATGGCACACGTTTGACTGACGTTCCTTCGAAGTGGTTCCTCTACAAAATCGAGAACATCGTCAACACCGTATATGCGCTCAAAGCTGCCGGTTCCCTCGAGGCCATCGACAAGGAGCTCATGCAGCGTGCTAAGCGTATGGGTTTCTCGGACCCCCATATTGCTGACCTTGTCTCTTCGGACGAACTCGCTATCCGTGCACACCGCAAGTCGCTCGGCATCACACCCTTCGTCAAGCGGATCGACACCCTCGCGGCCGAATATCCCGCGCACACGAACTACTTGTACACTACGTACAATGCGTCCGAGCACGACGTCAAGTTCGACGAGCATGGCACCATGGTCCTCGGTAGCGGCGTGTACCGCATCGGTAGCAGCGTCGAGTTCGACTGGTGCGCGGTCACTTGCGCGCGTAAGCTCCGTGAAATGGGCAAGCGCACGATCATGATCAACTACAACCCGGAGACGGTCTCCACCGACTTCGACGAGGCCGACCGCCTCTATTTCGAGGAGCTCGGCTTCGAGCGTGTGATGGATATCTACGAGCTCGAGCAGTCTCAAGGTGTCATCGTCAGCGTCGGAGGTATGTCGCCCATCATGATCGACTCAGAGTAACCTTGTCTCACATCGCTGCAGGTCAATTGCCACAGAACATCGCGCTTCGTCTCAAGCAGACCGGCGTGACCGTTCTTGGTACGGATCCCGACAAGATTGATTGCGCGGAGGACCGTCACAAGTTCTCTTCCATTCTTGACAGCATTGGCGTCGACCAACCTGAGTGGACGGAGGTCACCTCTGTTGATGCGGCAAAGGAGTTTGCCAACCGCGTGGGCTACCCCGTCCTTATCCGGCCTTCTTACGTTCTTTCCGGCGCTGCTATGAACGTCGTCTACGAAGAGTCCTCGCTCGAGTACAACCTGTCCGCTGCTGCCGACGTCTCCCCGCTTCACCCCGTCGTCATCACGAAGTTCATCGACGACGCCCAGGAGATCGATGTCGACGCTGTCGCGCATCAAGGTCGCCTACTCCTCCACGCCGTCTCCGAGCACGTCGAGAACGCCGGTGTCCACTCCGGCGACGCAACGCTCGTACTGCCGCCCTTCTCGCTCACTGATGACGAGATGCTGCACCTCAAACAGATCGCGGAGAAGGTCGCCGCCGCATTCGAGATCTCCGGCCCGTACAACATGCAGGTCATCCGCAAGGCGTCCGCCACCCCCGGTGCGCCGGCCGAGTTCAAGGTTATCGAGTGCAACCTCCGCGCGTCGCGCTCCTTCCCCTTCGTGTCGAAGGTCCTCGGGCGGAACTTCATCGATGCCGCCACCGCCGCTATCGTGGGCCAGGATGTGCCTGAACCGGTGGACGTCATGGCCGAGAAGCGTGATTACACCGCGATCAAGGTCTCGCAGTTCTCCTGGACCCGTCTCGCGGGCGCGGATCCCTTCCTCGGTGTCGGTAAGTCGCGCTTCCCATCTTGCGCCACATGCGCCGAGCTAAATTGCATTGATTGTGGCAGAGATGGCGAGTACCGGCGAGGTCGCGAGCTTCGGCCGGGACGTGCAGGAGGCGTACTGGGCGTCCCTGCTGAGCACGACCGGTTTCAAGAAGCCGCGCCCGAACACGGGCGTGCTCATCGGCGGCGACGTCACCAAGCCGGAGATGCGGACCATCGCGAAGACCCTGCTTGAGCTCGGTTTCAAGCTGTACTGCTCGTCGCCCGTCGTCGAGGAGTTCCTGAACTCGATCCCCTTCGTGTCGGCAAAGAAGATCTTCTTCCCCAAAACAGACAAGCGCAAGCTCCGTGAAGTGTTCGATGAGTACGACATCGAGTGCGTCATCAACCTCGCGAAGGCCCGCGGAAAGGACGCCACGGATGAGGACTATGTCGCTCGCCGGTACGTTCTCTTTTCTTAGCTCGATAAGAGATCATGACACTAACTTTATCCATCAGGAATGCTGTGGACTTCGGCCTCCCCCTACTAAACAACGCCCGTTGTGCCCAACTCTTCGTCGAGAGTCTGGCGAAGAAACTCCCTGAAGGTGGCCTGAGGGGATACACCGAAGACCGGATACCCTCGGAAGTCAAGTCGTGGCGCGAGTGGGTCGGTTTCCGTGCTTAGAATTATTTCGCCCCTGCGCGAACGGAACCCCGCAAGTATCGCAGCAACCCTGCTTTAGGGACTGATCTTGACGCTTGCGATTGCTTTCTTGCGATCAAAAAGTACACGTAGAAGTGCTGCATTTGTATACATATGATACGTAATGGATAGACTGCAAACTAACAATCACGCCCTCAACGTCTCCTCTACTGTGGTTTTAGAACATGCTATGCAAATACGGGCTCAAGGTCGCTAGGCTCGCACAGCTGCTCGACGACAAGCTCCGCCGGAGGATTGTATCGAATCTCTGGTTCCACCACGCCGTCTTTCGTTGCATACGGGCGATCTACCGCGAACCGGCTTGCAACGTCTGCAGGCAGCTTGCCTTCGATGGCGTCGGCGACGAGGCCTCCGATCACAGGCAAGAACTATGAAGTGCGATGGTCAGTTCTCTATTCCCCACAGATGTCAACAACTCGAACTCGATACGCATACCTTAAAGGCATGACCACTACCCGCGGTCGCAAACACAAGGTTCTGGTCGTTCGGGTGATACCCGATCAGCCAATTCTCGTCCGGTGAGTCCGTGTACCTGCCATCGACGATATCAGGTCCAGGGCTCGTGCGTTGATAGACTGCAGCACGCGGGACGCACCAGCAAAGCCGAGTTGAGACGAACGGTTTCTTCGCCAACTCTGGATATACCTGAGCAAGCTCCGATCTGAGCTTCTGCAGCGCCGGCTTGGGTATCCGGAGGCCCTCGCGCCCGTGCGACACGATCGTGCGCGGAGTGGATACGGGTTTGCCTGACTTCGTGTCCTCCAAGGTCTGCGTGTAACCGCCGTCGTGAATAGCCATCTTCACGATGTTGTCCTCGTTAGGCTTTCAAGTGCGCGTCAGGATCATGATTGGAGAACAGCATGAGACCACTACGAGCATGACTTACCGGGAACATGTAGAACCCCGTAGCGAAATTGAGAAATACGGGGCAGTCGCGATACTGGTCGCCCTCCTCTGGCGTGAGCTGGAGCATTGCAACTGTTTGCCTATACAATCACGTAAACTCATCGCAATGAAAGGCTGCAGAGAACACGACCGACAAACCCTGTTGCTAGACACTGTGTTTGCAACGACACCTCTGGGAACGTGGAAGCCGTCCACGAGCCCACGGCGAGCACCGTGAGGTCCGCCTCGAAGATGGTCCCATCTTCGCATCGCACTCCAACCGTCTTCGTGTCTTCCTTCAGGAGCTCTGCCACCGCTTTTCCTGGGACGATCTTCCCTCCAAGGGACGATACTTTTTCCATCAGGTGCCGTATTCCCTGAGATGCGAAGGCCCAGCCTCCGTCGCGGTTGAGGTATCCCCGCGTATGTTCGGGGATCGCAACGCTGATGCTCGGAGGGAAGACGTTGCGGGCGGCGTCGGGGTCAGACAGATGCTCGACGCGCGCGCCGAGGACGACGTCATTCTCGTAGGCCTTATCTGTATATGCTTCTCCCAGTTGCAGAGGGCAGTAAACACCAGACCTAGAGAAACACAAAGTGGTGAATGAGCGGAATGTGCCGACTCGGAGGGGCACTGCCTCATACTCATGATATGTGTCTCCCCATTCCTCCGCGTTCTTCCAAGCTGCGATGGCGTCGCGGGCCAGCTGCGCATAGTATATGTCAGCATACGAGCTCCTGACGACTGATAGATTGACTCGATGAGCATGGACAGAATATATAAACATATTGAAGGAACCTTACTTTTGTTGATGTCTGTACTGGCAGCGTCGGGTGCTGGAAGCTCGGGCGATCTATCGATCACCGTTACATTCTTGTAGCCCCGCTTCAGGAGATGATACGCCGTGGACAGTCCGAAACATCCTGCACCAACGACGAGCACAGCGCTATCTTGCGATACGGTCATGGTCGCGACTGTGGCCAATTATAGCGGCATGCTTTAGCGAGCGACATCGTTTGACGAAGACTTATTGATACCTTTTTGGATGACAGTTGTTGTGAGGGCGGTAAGACGTATGTAGTGCTACCTTCGCGGATCGTATCGGCCAGTGCTGATGATAGCGGAACGAGTCAGTTGTGTATCGCTCGGTCTAGACTCGCCTGTTTAATAGGTTAGCCGGACGATTACACGGTAACACACAGCCAAAGCAATCCACAATATTCCGTCCGACTCCTCATCGAACACAGTGTCCAACGTTGGGTATTCGTACACATCTTAAAGTCACAAAAACCTCCACTGTTTGGGCGACGCAATATTATAGCCCAACGGGAAAATCAGCTCATCGCGAGAATAGAAATGCCCAAAATCGACGGGCTTGAGACAGACTCTGTTGCATGCTTCGAGCCTGAGCAATAGCAAAAAATATTCAGTTGTAAATGGGGAAGTGAAGTTGAAGTGAGCGGTCAGGGATCCTACTACATGTTTTCGTGAGGGGGGCTGGGACCGTGGGACCGTGTACTAGCGGACTTCAGGCAAGTTACTAGTACTACATATCAGATCGGGTCCATCGCACGACATGAAGAGTCAGTAACACTCACAACAAAGTTACTACAGTAAGCTCGTACACGTACCTAATGCTGATGTACGATTGACTTGACGGCCATCCCGAACCTCACCACACGTGATGTGAGCCACTCCCGATCACGTGATAACGACGCGTCCTGTTTACACCGCGTCTTGACACGCGTAAAGTGCCCAAGAGTGAGCAGGATGCGAAATATATGCACCAGTAACGCGCGAAATAACAGCGCGAGTTGAGAGAATCACACCAAACCGCGCGGTGGGCGAGTTGAACCGCTTCACGTGCCCCCGGCCGGTGCCACTCCCCGCACTGTTTCGCTCTACTCGTAGCACATAAATCAGATATTTTATCGGCTGATATTATGGTTGAGAGCGTACCGTGATATCGAGAGTCCTCCAGGAGGGTGAGGAGGTTGAAATAAAGGGTGTACGGTCGGCAGGTTCGGCAAACCCCGCTGCGCGTCTGTGCTCCGATTCCCATTCCGCTCTCAGCCACTACCTCTCCTCCCTCCACCCTCTCCCTCCATCCTCACCCTTCTACCTACCATCACACAATGCCTACCAACTCAAAGCCTCTACCCACGATGGATAAGGCCGCACTGCAGGCCCTTACCCGCGCTGGCCTCCAAGAGGTCGCCAAGGTGCGTCGCGCGTTGTGGCCGCCGCCCGCCGTGCGGTCGTGCGCGAGGGTACGCGTGAGCTGACGTCCCCCTTCCTGCAGTGCAACGGTGTGAAAGCAAACAGCACAACTGCGCAGATAATTAAAGACCTACTGGCCATCAAGCAACCCTTGAAGTTTCCCTGGTACGTCCCACCCGCGTCGGCAGCCACACTGCGTCCCATTGAACATCCTCCCGCGCGACGCAGCCCCCAGAATCCCTCGATATCGTCGAAGCCAACCGAGGCTCCTGCAGGGGCCTCCACCAGCAACGAGACGGCCCCGCTCCGACGGAGTAGGCGGGTCATTGCGTTGCGCGCAGCGGTCGCGGGCGCGACTACCCAGGAGACACCCATGATCGATATGGGAGTTGGAACGAATGTATTTTCGTACCGCGGGGTGTACCAGCTCTCTGAACGAGCTCGGGAACTAGCTGCAGAGCAGTGGAACGATATTGATGAGTCGAGCTCTTCGGATGCTAGTTCCGGTGAGTCGCGTCGTCCTCGGAGCATTGCACTAGCTCACACCGGCGCGGGTAGATTTTGAAGGCCCGGCTTCGCCGTGGAAGCCCGGGAAGGTGTATCCTAAACCAGGTGCGCAAGCTATTTCGGTGAGAGAGTTGGTGGCTGATACGTGCGCCCAACGCAGAGGAGGATAGCAACGTACCTACCCTCCAGCCTGTCCCAGAGTGGCTTTGGCAGAGGGTCCGCGACAACGCCGGCGGAGTGAAAGATGCCACAGGCGATGACGCTTTCCTTTCGACTGGTCTGAGTCTGGCGTTGGCTACTGCGCCGTCGAACGCTTCGGAGGAAGAGGTGGACACCCACCTTGGAGAGATACACCGCGGGGAGGGCAGTGAGGGACTGGTTAAGGCCGCCCGGTTCGCCTACGAAGAAGCTGAATACATCCGGTAAGAGTGGTCAGCTCTTGTGGAGTACAAAACACTCACCATACCTCTGAAGGTCGGAGACCCCCACGAAGGGCAAGCGACGGGCGCGCGATGAAGACCAAGAAGCGTCGCCCGCCAGGCGCACCCGGCGGCGGGAGGCGTACCATATCTGACCGGGCAACGAAGAGCCATCCTAGGGTTGCCGAGACAGGACAAACCCACCTGATGTTGTGTTGTATGTGTTGTATCTTCTCCTGTATTCTCTTGATTTCCAAGGCGTAGGGCCGCCCTTTCTGTAAGACGTGTATGTCTCATGACCGAGCAGAGAATGAATGTATCAGGTCGCTGTTCAGTATCGCCTTGGACTGAGGAAGAACAGGAGAACCAGCGACCAGGTTACACGACACATTACCGCAAACGACTTGAAATTTCAGGAAGCGAACGAGGGTCGATGGCGGCTTTGCGAACATGTACCGTCATGGTGCACAGCAAGAAAATACGTAGCGGGACAAGTCACCGTGGCAATCCCAAGACCATCGACATACCTTCAGGAGAGCTTTTAGGCCTTTCAAAAACGTGAACATTGCGAACAGCGCGTCAGTGACGAAGGCGGTAGAGAAGATTGCAACATGTACGACGTCCGAAAACTGCCACGTTGTACTGACTGCGAGCAATTTAGCGTGCATGATACGTAGGCGAGCTTACCATCGTACTACCTGAGCGTAAATTGGTGCGTTCTGTAAGTCATGCATCGCTGTCTTTGGTGAGCTCTGGAATGTTTCCGGCGGCTGAAAGCAGTACGGGCGCAAGTCAGAGAGGCGTTCAAGAGAAACCTATTGCGGGCCTATCAGCCTCCGTCGCGGCGCTGGCGCAGTCTTCAAATTATTCCTCGGTATCACTTAAAACTACAATTATAAAACGCCCGACTTGCGTCACTAATTTTAATTAATGTCGATCAAGCCGCATGAAGGGTCTACGCGTCTACAGCACTTGTAAGCCTCGTGTATATTAATCCTCCTCCTCTGCTCCATCCGAATCGCTGCGTACGCGTACTTCTAACTGGACTTTGCTCTCGACATCTGCCTCATGCCACCAGACACCATGTCCGCTCTCGGTCTGCTCTCTTCGACAGTCTTCAGAGACCGCAACTAAATCAAGCGATGGCTTGATGCCGTCTCCTCAAGTGACCTCGACCGGGCTTCAGGGAAGCTTCGGCTACAGTCACTACTGAAAACGTGCGCACGTCGCTTCGCTCTGCTCTCTCACCGCGCCACGACGCCCGCCTGCCCACGGACGACGACGACTACCTGCGATGGCACCCATCCTGTGTTGCACCCGCCGCCGCCGTGACAGCGACTCGCAGGACGGGGTCAGGAAGAGGCGGCACCCGCGCCCGCTCGCCAGGCATCTGGGCATCTCGCTTGCAACGTGCGCCGTCCTCCTCGCCTCCTTCATCCTCTTCCTCCTCGTCGGCCTCTCGCTCCCCATCATCAAGAGCATATACCTCTTCACCATCACCTTCGCCACCAACCCGGACCAGCCCGTCACCTCCGTCGCGACCCAGCTCCGGCTTGGCGTGTGGGGGCTCTGCGCCCAGGGCGCGTTCGACTCCCCGGGCGGCGGCGAGTGCTTCGGGCCCATGCTCGGATACACGATCCCCGACCAGGTCCTCGAGCTCACCGGCTTCCCCGCGATCGCGCAAGACGTCGACAAGGCCGTCACCGTGCTGCTCGTGCTGCACCTCGTCGCAGCCGGGCTCGCGTTCGTCGGCGTGTTCACCTCACTCTTCCTCGAGTCCCACGCGATGTGCATCATCTCGCTCATCACGACGATTCTCAACCTCCTCGTCGGCCTCGTCGTGTTTGGCGTCGATCTCGCGCTCATCCTCGTCGGCAAGAGCCGCATCGGGCCGCTCACGGAGTTCAACTATGTCGCGAATTGGGGCCCGGCGCTGTGGATGGTCCTCGCAGGTGTCATCCTGAGCTTCGTGGGGATGATCCTAATGAGTGTAGTGGTGTGCGAGTGTTGTGGGGTCGGACGCAAGTATCACAAGCACCGCCATCACCACGGGCAGGAGAAGTGCTAAGCCGCGTTCAGTTTGTTGGAAAATACCCGAGTAAGTATCGAGTGTGAATTCTCACCGGTCTCCGATGCTCGTGCTGACTGGCCTGGCATCTCGGCAGGGATTTTGTGTATCTTTATCTGTTGTAACGACCTGTAACGACCCATTACGACGTTTGTGTAACCTTGTACCACTCTGCATCGCTGGATTCAGATTGTCAGGACTGCTGCCGATGACCCCGAATGCCTTGTTGTAGATCCTTCAGTTGGTGAGGCGGGCTACACGGTGTTCCAAATGTTTTACAATGTGCTGCTATCGATACAGGTAAGTCGATACAAGGTAAGAATGCGAATACTACGGCCACGAAAGGGCAGGGCACAGGTGAGCACTCCTCTTGACCACAGTCGCCCGCTTAAGGAAGGTTTCTCTTCCATCCACTAGCACTCACTATCCTCGGTGATTGCACCTAGGACTGGGACCGGGATCGCTGCGGTGGGCACAACTCTTCCCGTCGCTTTGGCGGGTGTCGCCAGTCGACGTGCTCTCTTCAGCTCGCGTTCCTCCGACTCGTCCAGTTTCTCAGCAGGAGTGCCATGACGACGCTTCTTGCCGTTGAGGTTCAGCTTACGATCCTCCGTCAGGTCGAGCAGCTCGGATACACGCACGTCCCTACGGTGCGCCGAAGATCAGAACAACACAAATCGTAGGAGCAGTAGCAACGCACTGGTCTTGAGAGTTCCGCCGGCATGCGTGTCGCCGCTCTATAAGCTCCGTCGCCTTAGCCCCGGGCGGTCTGCAAGAAACGTCGTCTCAGCGATACACCCACCACACAACAGACACTGAACACTCACAGCGGGAATTGCTCCCTAAAGGCATCCTCGTCGTCCGACAGCACCTCGACCTCACACCCCTCCTCGTCAAACCGGGTCGGCCGCACCCGATCCCAAATCTCCTCGTCCTTCCACTCCGAGCCCACCCCAGGATTCCAATACGCCAGATAATCATGCATGCGTATGCGCTGCGCGCGCTCCTGCCGCACGAGCGTGCGCAGGTTCGCCGCACTCCTGCAGGCGCGCTCCACGCACTCCTCGAACGCGTTCACCTCCGCCCAGCGCTCCTTGTGCTTCTTCGAGATGTCGGCGATGATGGCGACGGCGGTGCGCACCTGCTCCTCGGTCGCGCGCGGCTCCTCCGACTCGGCGCGCGCGGGCGCGGGCGAGGGCGAGGGCGCGCGGTTGGGAGGGGCGGTGGATGGTGTCCAGCCTGCGTCGGCGTCGGGGGGCATGTGGGGGTCGTGTACGGGGACCCAGGCTGGGCGGCCGGATGCGAAGGCGTCGGTCGACATTGTTTGGTCGTGGACGGGCGCGGCATGTATGGACACGGACGGCATCGTAGTGGTGGGCTGAGACGGGACAGCGACAGTGTCGGGTTGTGGAACAGGAGTTATGGGCCTGCGGGCCAAAGCACAAGCTTGTTAACGCTAGTAGGATGAGCCTGGCGTATTGTGGTACTCACGAGTGGGGGGCCCTGCTTGAGCTGGTTACACGAGCCGCGGGCTCAGCATGCATAGACACAGACATTTCTGCACGGCGGGGTTCATATCGTGACGAGCGACCGGTCTCGGTATGCGGCACAGATATCGCTTCCAAGGAGGTCAGTGATCAGCCTCAGAAACGAAGGGAGTGGACTCACCTAGCCCCGATCGTGCAACAGCAGCTGGTTCTTCTGCGGGCACACTCTTTCTTTTTGCCTGGCGCTTCTTCGTAGCCTTGGCCTTCGTAGCGTTCTTCTTCGGGCTCGGACAAACGGGTGGCTCGTCTGTCTTAACCCCCTGAGACGCGCCTTCGTCCGCAGGGTTCACGCGCACGTCGTCCTCGACTTTAATCACGTCCAGCCTAGCAGTGTCCCCGTCAGATATTCTTTGAATATGCGAAGGTGTGAGATGAAGCAACGAACGGCACTCCGCCGGGGAAGCGCGCCAGAAGCTGGGCGATCATGGCCTCAGTTTTGAGGTTCGCCTTGACGCCATGAGTCTAAAGACAGGTAAACAAATCAACACCTGTGTCTCAGTGGCGCGAAGACGCGCAGGAAAGTACTACATACCTTCGCGAGCTTCTGTAGTTCCGGGCGCTTCAGGGCCTTCAGTCCGACTGCGTTTATCGTCGACGTCATGTTAAGATATCCGGAAAATTCTTGGGGGGGAACGTTTGGAAGGCGTAGATAAGGTGGTGGTGGTGGTGTTGGAAAGGAAAGAGGTCGGTTGGTCTCAGCCCGGTTTTGTTGAAGGCCACCCGGGGGATGCCGGACCTAGGAGAACAAAGAACGAGTGGCACTGGCATCACGGTCCATGCGTAGCACAACCACGAGTTTCTGGTTCTTGTTTAAGCACCAGTTCAACATCGACGTGTCAAATTGCAGCTGAAGGCCTCGTGAAGGATAGATATGCAAAGCTTCGCTCCCTGGCAGAACGGTTTTCAGCTGGAGGTACACTCGGATCGGTGCAAGCCACATACCATGCACACATGGCCAGTACAACGACTTGAACAGGCCCTTGTGGATCCTTGTTCGTGGTCTTTAACACCCACAGCCCGTGGTCAGTGATAATGAACGGGGGGGAAGGATCAGAGGATCAGCGGGCGCAAGACCTTAGGGCGGGAGCTCCGAGGAGGTGAGTGCCACTGGACTTGGCAGAGGTAGGATGTCCATCGAAATTGAACCCTGTGGATGCCTACAGGATGTCTGTGTACAGTGTATCGTATGCATATTGACTTCATACGAAGACATCATACTGTCGAAGAATGGTCAAACCAACGACCAACGAGACGACGTTCTGCGATTGCATTCTGAGCAATAAGCGCTTAGCGCTGGTGAGCCCAAGTACTCCCGATCTCATCTTGTAGGCGTCTAATATACGACCAGTTGTGATGCACCGAAAGTTAGCATCATCACCTCCGACTACTAGCATCTACCCCCACCGAAAGACCAAGGCAACCGTCACGACAGCAAGCGATGGCGGTTCTGGTCAAGAGATGCAGCAGGCTTGGAAAACACCCCCGAGTTGTAGTATGGCCAGAGGCGGAGGACTAGGCTGCGCACTCCACTCATAAGGTTTGTAGTGTTGCCGCAGTAAGTACTTGTTGGCATCAAGAGAAATTATGACTTACTCCATCCGGTCGATAGCTGGGCAATATCCGGCAACGCCGGCGTATGCCCGTCATTTGTAAAGCTTGCGGCCCGGGAAGACCTTTCACTCGCAAGCAATGGAGGGCCGGCTTGTTACTGGCCTCTCCGGCCGTTCGGCCACTTCTGGGCCCACCATTTTCGGATATATGACTTTTGCAGCCTCCGCTCTTGGCACGGTCATACTGATTGGCATGTCACTCTTCGGACGCGACAAAGCTATCCAGCCAAGACTACTCTTCGGTCCGCGACTGTACTCGCTAGCTTATGTCAACTCGTTCGACCTACGAAATCTACGCACAGGATTTCGACCACAGCTTCGGCGAATGAACTGGGCGTTCGGACTTAATGGAGACGCTATGTGGGGTCAATGTTGCTGACGACATCGAACAAGTTGTCTTCGGCAGTGCGCTCCGCGCGTAGCTCGCTCGTCTTTTGCCCTTGTACCATCACTATCTTCCAACCGCCAATAATTCCCCCTTCCATCTCGCGGGTGCGGCAAGATGGTCAACTCTCTAACGCGCCAGGCAGGGCTCAAGCTCGGCCCCATCATCCTGGACGTTCTGGTCAAGCACTACTTCGAGCGGCTGTCGAAAGACCACGAAGCAAGTGATATGCCGAAGCTCATGCAGGAGGAGTTGTTGTACGACGAGGCCTTCAACATCGTCAAGGTGCGTCTGCGTACCTTGTCATTGCCTATTGCACGCCTCTAACGCTCTTTGCAGTCCTTCATGGAGGCCGCGACGAAGTAAGTAACAGATATATCTGCCGTCTCCCCCCGTTTAAATGATATGAACCCCCCTATAGGCATACTGTGGAAGAGCTGCAAGAGTTCTCAAATACGCGAACCCCCAGTCCACCTTGGGTTCACGTCGTTCGGTTGCTTGTCCCTATGCCGTGTTGCGACGAAGCCGCGACCTATCTTATCAAGGCTATGGGCGGCGAGGAGGTCACCAAACGAGTCGTAGGCGGGACGAAGTGGTGGCAAGTCCGGGGCCTCAAAGGGTGCGTACCGACCCTGAGTCGTATCATGGCACAGCCCAATCTGAATCCATCATTGTTACAGTATTGACGCCGAATGGATCGTCGCGAAGAAGGATTGGCAAGAAGCCAAGCGAAGACAGAAGGCGCGCGACGCGTCCACTGACGGTGGTACACCGTCGCTCGACGCGGCGGCGGCACAACAACCTCAGGAGATGCCTGAAACATACCAGCCAGAGATGGACGAAATGCGATGCATATTGTACGCGCACGGAGGTGAATATGGCGCCGACGTTAAGCACAGCACTGTCTCACTCTCTTCTTAGGTGGCTATTACTTCGGCAGCTTCGATCAGGAAAGGTTGGCGCAGATGGCTCCTACCAGTGGAGCGGCATATACTTACGCTTTTGTTAGATATGTCATGCAACGCCTCGCACGCAAAATCAATGGCCGAGTGTTCGGTGAGTACCGAACGGTACTATATGTTCAATCCTTTCCTAACGCGCATATAGCCATCAACTACCGACTTGCGCCGCAATATCCGTTCCCCTGTGCCCCTCAAGACTTCCTAGCGGCATGTAAGCACTCTCTAGCCAGTTCGAGACGCACTCTTAACATACACTAGACTTGTATTTGATCAGGCCACCACCCGGAGCACTGCACACGCCCGTGTTACCTTCTAACATTGTGTTTGCCGGAGACTCTGCCGGGGGCGGTCTATGCATAGCGTTACTACAGATCATTCGCGACTCTGGTTTACCTGCGCCCTCCGGGGCCGTTTTGGTATCTCCTTGGTGTGACCTTACTCACTCGTTCCCGAGCATTCACATCAACACCCCAACCGTATGTCCTCTGCAAGTATTTGTGGGTGGGAAACTAACATCGTCGCAGGATATCATCCCACCATACGGCCTGTCTTTCCACAAGCCGAGCACACTCTGGCCGCCCCCACCGGATGATCTCACCTTGCAAGTGCGGCAAAGCCTGCGCTCGCGTATCCGCGATGTCTTGCGTCATAAATCCAAGGACGGGAAAGACGTAAAGCAGCAGAGCGACCTGATTGCGGCGGAGAAGAAGAGTGCCCCGCCAGGAGCGACGATCCCCGACTACACGGTGCCGGTGACCGACAGCAACACCGGACGCTCGCTACATCTGGGTTCGGTGGGCACGCTCCCAGTGCCGCTGGGTGGGATGCGCACCCAACATATCTCGCTGGCGACGCCGCAGGGCGAGACGCTTTCCATTGACGGACAAATTCATATGTATGCGCCGAATTACCTTTTGACGCACCCCCTCGTGAGCCCGGTGGTTTCGTATCTCGGCGGGCTCCCGCCTATGCTTGTGATTGCGAGCGACAAGGAGGTTCTTCGGGACGAAATAATCTACTTGTGAGTGTGAACGACCTTGGACGTTTGTCTGGGCTATCACAGTGCTGACATTCGGTTATGAAGTGCGCATAAGGCCGCGCATCCAGAGCAGTACCCCGTGAAATCTGAGACGCGCCTGCTATATCCCGCTCTTGAAGGCATTGAGGAGCGACACAGCAAACCTTCTCAGGTCCATCTGCAGGTGTACGATGGTACGTCCTTGGCTCGTTTGTATCATACGCTGCAGCTTACAGTCGCAAAGATGCGGCGCATACTCTACCGGTGTTGTTCGCATTCACAACCCCTGGAAAGTACTGCTTCCGCGCGATGGCGGTGTTCATCAAGTACATCACCGGTATGCTGCCCGCACCGAACGGCGGTATGCCCACAGTGCTTGAAGATGCTTTCACAACTGCGTCGCCGTCGGGCTCACAGAGTAATCTCGCAGGTGTCCGCAGTAACGGACACACCGGTCAATCATCAAAGAGTCCCTCAGCTCCACCCTTCACCACTTCCCAATCCGATCCGTTGATTAGTTCACAAGCGCGTCCGGACACCGAACCCACCGACGGGTCTGTCGCGCATGCTAATGGCGGAGACAAGCCCAAAGCGAATGGTCTACCGCACAGAAAGGCCCCCGCAGGTGCAGATGGGAAGTCGGGAAGGCGGGCATTCAGTGCTCACGTCACGCGCGCGAGCGCATTCTTGCGCAGGCATCCATCGACAACATCAGGCGCGGGCTCCTCCGGCCAAGGACGAGATTCCAGCGGGTCGTCGGACGTTGCCGGTCCGCGCTTCCACGAGAAATCGGGCGGACCCGAGGGCCTGCGATATGCAGGAGAGCTAGACGTATATGACAACGGTTTGGTAAGTGTTTCTACTAGCATCCCGAAGGCAATTTGCGGGCCACGCTGAACCTCGCGCTGCCCACAGGACACGATGATCCGCGAGCGCGTGTCTACCCGCGGCGTCATCCGCGCGCTCGAGCCCGAGCCCGAGCTCAGCGCATTCAAGCTGCCGCCCGAGCTCGTCGGCGAGGTGTCTGAGCTCGCCTTGCGGAGGTACATCGACGGAGACACGAAGTTCTCGCGCAAGTTCGGGAAGACGGCAAAGGAGATCGAGAAGGCGCGCCGGCGGACGCTCGAGCGCGCGAAGCGGGACGCGATGCGCAACAAGGGCCAGCTTCACCCGTTCCTCAACGCCGAACACGAGCCGTTTGAGGGCGCCGAGGCGTCTGGGTCCGCGCAGGCTCCATCTGAGAAGGGCGGCGAGGGAGGCGGGAGGCGGACGGCGGGGCGCGAGGCGCCGCCGGGCAGCTGGGCGTGGGCGTGGGCGCTGGATGCGGACGAGCACCCGCCCCCCAGCAGTATCGTGGCGCGGCGGGATACGGAGGAGGCGCGGCGGCTCGCGAAGATCGCGGACCAGGCGGTGTTCATGGACGAGCACTCCGTCAGCGGGAACAACCTGTGGTCGCTCATCGTGAACTTCCTGACCGTCACCCCGGAGCGCGACGGACACAAACATCACCATACCAATGGACATGGACATGGACACGAGCACGGCCACCAGCATCCGAGCGCGGCGGAGAAGGGCAAGGCACCAGAACATGGTGGAGAGTATCCGGCTAGTCATGAGGGGGAGAATGGCGACGCAGTGGGCGGAGAGGGTGCCGCAAGAATTACGGCGAAGCAATCGAAGAGAGATCGATTCGTCTCCAAGTTCGCGCATCTGGTGACCGAACGGAAGAAGTCCCCTGGAGTGATCGCGGTCGCGCACGATCAAGCCGAACAATAACACGTCCCGCTACGTCCTTTCGTTAAACCTCAACTTGTTGTATACTTTAGAACTGAGACCGTTATACCATACTGTAAATCATACATGTTCGGAAATCCGTTATTAACCACCGTTCTCTCTCATTCACTCTTCCAACATATCTGTGCGGCATATTATCGCCCCAACGCCTCCGATATTCTTGTTTTTTATTCTGTTCGTGCGTGCATTGAACAGCTAACTAAATCATCAAATTCCGCTCGAGCTCTAGAGATACATGTTTCACAACAGGGGCGATCTTATGACTTCCACAACAGGCAGCACGGGGAGGATACAGTCCTATACAACATCAGGGGGCTTCATCAAGCTTCGTACGACTCCCGCCGTCGGACACGCCTGGCAGGAGACGAGTCCTCGTCTACGTCGCGTGCCCGACGTTTGCCCTTCGCGATGGTGTCAAACCTACAAACACACGGTCAGTGCTGGATCCCGCGCGAGCGCTGTTCACTCTTACCGCGGCTCCTCCTCTTCACAGGTGGGCTGGACGGCATCGGACCGCAAAGCCTCTCCCTCGCTACTCTTCCCCAAGGTCGTCTCCACTGCCTGGGTGTTCGTCTGCTGCTCCTCTGAGCTGGTCGTCTCCTTGGTCCAGGTCCCGTTCAGGAGCCGCGGGTCGGTTTTGACTTTGGCGAAAAACTCCGTCTCGAGTGCGCGACGGAGCTGGCAGAGCTGGCGCGCTTTCATCTTGACCTCGGCGGCCTTCCCCTCTGCGACATTAACCAGGGCCCCGAGCTCGCGAATGGACTGCTTGGCCTTCGCGTCGTCCTCAGCTAGCGGCGCGATGCGCGCGAGCGTAGCTCGCAGGTCGAGGAATCCCGGCCGATATACGGCAGACGTTGAAGGCGCGGCCAGGCCAGGCGACTGTAGACGAGCGTCGTTGCCTGTTGCATCTTCCACCGCCCCGGCGTTGTCGCGGGACGGCTGCCACTCTCGGACAGGCCGGAGGAGGAAGGACGGTCCGTTCCCGTCTCCATCTGCGTTGGGCGCAAATATCAACCACTGATTCTCTCGCCGTACAGGGAATGGCCTGCGCACCTGCATCCGCAAACACCTTGCCCGCCTTCCACGGCGAGGCGGGACCTTGAAAATCTACGCGCGCCGATGTGAGCTGATGCAATGCTCCGGGGACGACGCGACTCACCGGAACTGGCGTCCGAAGCGTTCGACTCGTCGTCGTCGTCCAATCCGTCCGCCCACTGATCCTCTGCAGCCAGGTTTTGGCTCCGGAAAGACGATTGAGCATCTCCTCGATAAGAGAATATGTTGGGGCCAAGCCCCATGTCGATCTCCTCCGCGCTCGAGTTCACAACGGCCGCACGCGGCGCGCGCACCCGCCGGCTGCGCCGCAGAGTCTGCTTGCGATCTTCTGAGGCCCTCCCAGGGCCCGACGTTATCGAGGGGTTCGCAGGGCTGCGTCGCGCGGGAGGATGTTCAATCGGACGCAGTGTGGCCGCCGACGCGGGTGGGACGTACCAGGGAAACTGCAAGGGTTGCTTGATGGCCAGTAGGTCTTTAATTATCTGCGCAGTTGTGCTGTTTGCTTTCACACCGTTAAACTGCAGAAAGGGGGGTGTTAGCTCACGCGTACCCTCGCGCGCGACCGCACGGCGGGCGGCGGCCACAACGCGCGACACACCTTCGCCAGTTCCTGCAGCCCGGCGCGTGTAAGGGCTTGCAGTGCGGCCTTATCCATGGTGGGTAGAGCGACTGTGTTGGTTGGCATTGTGTGATGGTAGGTGGAGGGGGGAAGATGGGAGGAGAGGGTGGGGGAGGAGAGGTAGTGGCTGAGAGCGGAATGGGAATCGGAGCACAGACGCGCAGCGGGGTTTGCCGAACCCGCGGCCCGTGCACCCTTTATTTCAACCTCCTCACCCTCCTGGAGGACTCACGATATCACGGTACGCTCGCAACCATATTATCAGCCGATAAAATATCTGATTTATGTGCTACGAGTAGAGCGACGCGGTGCGGGGGGTGGCACCGGCCGGGGGCACGTGAAGCGGTTCAACTCGCGCACCGCGTGGTTCGGTGTGGTTCTCTCAACTCGCGCTGTTGTGTCGCGCGTTACTGGTGCATATAATCCGCGTTCTTCTCACTCTTGTACTTTACGCGTGTCGAAACGCGGTGTAAACACGACGCGTCTCGATCACGTGATCGCGAGTGGCTCACGTTCAAATCTCGCCAGACACCACTACACTGTACAAACGCTGTGGACGACATGCTAGACTCTATGCATTGTTTCATTCACAACAGGCGAAAATGGAAAAATGTACAGCGTTTGGAGATCAACGCAACGGTGAACATTGCGCCGACATTACACTGGGTTGGGTGGATACTTCGGAGCTCGAGAGTACATGTGGAGGAAATAATGCATGCGTGCTCTTAGGCACGATATTGGGAGAGTACGAAATACACGTCGGGTCTGCACACAGTGGAGCGCGTTAGCAAACTACTGCCTTCGCGCGCAACTTCTTGTACTCTGACCCGTTCACGTTCCGCGTCACATTTAGTAGGAGGGGCATGATCGACGCGTAGTACTGCGCCGGGTTATTTTACCTCCATACGTGAGGAGGTGCTCGGCGAACGAGTGCAGATACAGGATCAGTTTGTCCTGCTCGACGCACATAAGCTGATCAGCGCGGCAGCGGCATGAGTGTAGACTCTTCATGAGCGCGTGGTGAGGCTCAGGAGGTCCGACGGATGAGATGGGATGTACCTGGGCTCGGGGACACTGGCCCGGGGATGCAACCGCGGGTGTCGACGACTGACCGGGCCCACATCGAGTTATTTGCCGACGTAGCGGACAATGGTGAGTAGCCGCTCGCGGAGGATACCAGTGGGGAGGAGGAGGAGGAGGAGGAGGAGGAGGAGGAGGTAGATTCAACCCAGGCCATCAGCGTGCACCTCCAACCTAACTACGTTACTGTACATCACGTGGTCAGGTAGCACACATCAGGTCCAGATTAAGATGCCGTCGATCAGTCAGCTATACGATTACTGTATTCTACCTGTATTTGACGTTAGCAAAGCTCTTCTCATGTACAAGTAACCGGTCTCTTCATCTGCCAAACACATCAGCCCTTGAAGTTGTAGGAAAACCGGCGTGAGTGTATGGCAGTGGTTCGAACGTAGATGACGCTGATGGCGGTGTTTAGGTCCTAGTTGGTACTAGAACCTCTAGCTAGCTCAACCCATCTAGTTACGTGTGGTGAGAGCGAGACGGCGAATGTATACTTGTTATGATTACCACCGTGGGACGTGGGATCGCCGGTCCGACTGGGTTCACGAAAATCGCAGAACCTGCTGACTGTCTTGCTTCGTCATCGTGGATTCTGCGCCACTGCACTTGATACATAAGTCCTCCGGCTGGGAGGACCATATAGCGCGTCTCAGCAATCTTCCCTCGGAGCCTGTGATCTGGAACCTGCCTCGCGTTGCTTGACTTCACTGAACACATAGCACGTCTCATCCGCGGCTTCGTCAATCATGAGTAACGGGGACTACATATATCCGCATGCGACCGGTCTGGCAGCCAAGACTGTTGAGCAACGCCAAGAGCCGCAGGATTTGGTGTTTTACGCGGGATGGGCGAGTACATTCTATGTACATCATGGCGTTCAAATATCGCTGAAAATAATCTTCGATGATTAGTTCTGCCCATACGTGCAACGTTCATGGATCGCACTGGAAGAGAGGGGAATTCCATACCAGTACAAGGAAGTCAACCCGTACAAGAAAGAGAAACACTTCCTTGGTACGTCCATACGCCGAATCTGGATCATTGAGCAGAGGGGCGATATGACTTCCGCAGACATCAACCCAAAGGGCCTCGTCCCCGCAATCGAATACAAAGGCAAGGCCATGTATGAGTCCCTCATCCTCTGCGAGTTCTTCGAAGACGCGTTCCCCGAACACAAGCCGCACCTTCTACCCGACGACCCCTTCGACCGCGCCTACGTCCGTCTCTGGACCGACCACGTTGCGAAGCAGATCGTCCCCGTTTTCATGCGTCTGGTCATGGCGCAGGAGCCAGAGAAGCAGAAGGAACACCTGGAAGACTATTACAAGGCATTGCGCACTCTGACAGAGAAAGTGAAGGGTCCATACTTCCTGGGCGAGCAGTTCAGCCTCGTCGATATCGCACTCGCACCTTGGATTGTCCGAGACTACATTCTTGCCGAGAATCGCGGTTACTCCAGAGAGGCCGCCGGGAGCGCGTGGAAAGCATACGCGGAGGCGCTGGAGACGCGAGACAGCGTCCGTCGGACCCAGAGCGTAAGTGACATCATGTGCGATCGATGCAATGCTTACAAGGAGTTAGGATTCGGAGCACTACGCAGAAATATACGCACGGTACCTCCGTAACGAGGCGCAGAGCGAGGCTGCCAAGGCCATCAGGGCGGGCAAACCGTTTTAAGGCTTGGGAGCGCGCGTCTTGCAGGACATCAATGAGTTGCGATTGTAGGGTAGGGCACGAGATTTTACTGTCACAAATGTGAGAGGGGCGTACAGATAGGTGACTTGCAGAGTATATGTTGTCGAAGAAGCTATGATCAATGCAAATTTCCAGTGCATGGAAGGCAGAAGGCGATGTGATGTTCCCAGAGCTTCGGGTATTCACTGAGCGCATACGAGATACGGTTATCTCCAGAACGAGTGTGAATACGTCTCCAAAGAACGTGCGGTATTGCCAGCATTCAAGACGATGCGGTTGCGATGCGGCGTGTGGCAAGATGGAGAACAGCTGTCCGCATTTGGATCTCGGAAGCTTTCAATCCTAACAAGAGCAAACAACGCCGCGGACGCCACGACATCAGAATATTGAATTCCCGCTAAAGCACTCCAGCCATTGCACAGTCATCTCGTTGGACGCTTATCTTCGTGCATATACCAATTTGATCCGAAAGTGTCCCATAACTCATCAAACACAACAATGCCGGATGTACAGAAGGCACAAACGCTCTACGATGGTGAGCTCACATATTTGTCATGCGCTTAAACCCACGCTAAAGTGCTCGCGCAGTAACGAAGTGGTGGTTTACCGTCGTACCTGTTGCGATCTTTCCAACTACATTCATCATCGACGCGCCTTTCGGAAGGTTCGCGCCTTCCAAGGACAGCATATTTCTCGTGGATGGTATGCCGATGAACTTGAGGCTGCATATAATAACCCTCTAATCAAGCTCCTTAACAGGCCTAAAATCGTGGATCTTCATGGAACTTATTTCTCCGGCCGCATTCGTATACTCCTTCTTGCGCTCCCCCCTCTCACCCATCGCGGCTGGGACAGCGCCTCCAATCACGCTCGCGCACCCGCCAACATTCCTCGCCGCTCTATTCCTAATCCACTATCTCAACCGTGCCATCGTTTCTCCTTTGCGCACGCCCTCGCGCTCGAAATCGCACATCTTCGTCCCCGCCTCGGCCGTAGCGTTCAATGTCGTCAACGGCTCCCTTCTCGGCGCATACCTCTCTTCGCCTGGCGCACAGTCGTTCCTCTCTGGCGCGTTCCAGCGCCCGGCATTCTGGATCGGGGTTGCGGTGTGGGCGGCAGGATTCGTGGGGAACATCGTGCACGACGAGATCCTGCTCAACCTCCGGCGCAAGGCTAAGACCACGAAGACCGCGCAGGCCGACGAGGACGACAACGCGAATGGGAAGAAGAAGAGCAAGGGCGAGCACTACGCGATCCCGCACGGACTGCTTTACCGCTTCATATCGTACCCTAACTACTTCTGCGAGTGGGCAGAGTGGCTCGGGTTCGCGGTTGCGGCGTCGCCCGCGCCTGCTATCGCGTCGCTGTCCGCGTTCGCGGCGACGATCAGCCCGCCGTGGCTGTTTGTGTTCTCGGAGGTGCTGTTGATGTTCCCGCGTGCGTGGAAGGGACATAAGTGGTACCACAACCGCTTCCCTGACTACCCGAAGGAGCGCAAGGCCGTCGTTCCGTTCCTGATCTGAGCAACAAGCTGGGCGTGGCGCGCGTTAAGAGTGGAAGGACTCAGGGACTCGGGGGCACCGATTGTTTTCTCGGGCGAACTGTTCGCCAGATGTTGAGACTTTGTATGCTGCGACTTGGGAATTATAATAGTCAAAGATAGCGAGCCTCTCAAGCCTCTCAGACCTGGAAGAGCATGGGAAGTCGGCATTCTAAAGGTGGCAGGACAGACTAGGTGGCTATGCAGAGCTTGAACGCCGTGAAGGGCGCACTGAGACCGACATTCTGCGACTAGTAGGATATATACATCTGAGAGATAGGCGTAGTGATGTAGAGAACCGGAACAGAACAGGAGACAGCGACGCGTGAGATGCTATTGATACAGGGGAGGCGGGGCGATGAGGGGGCAGAGTGACTGATGTACTGATGAGAGAGCGAAAGAGCTTGAGTACGGAAAGAAAGCAAATAGACAGATGTGGGGGACAAGACGAGCGGGGTGGATGGCCGGATGGGCACCCTGTCAGCGAATATGGAAAAGGGCGGCACGATCAGGGCCGCCTGGGAATAGAAGTAGAGACACGATGGCGGAGGAGGCGATGGTCCCAACATACGGTATAATGCAATCGCAGTGCGATCAGACTCGGATGCGGTTGCACTCGAGGGAACTAGGATTTGGTTTTTTTGCGTGTCCTGCCGCCGGCGTCGTTGCCAGCGACCTGCGAGGTGCGCTTCGAGCCGGTTGGAACGAGGTCGCCCGCGGGCTTCCAGTCTGGCGGGGGTTTCTTGTCCTCGACGGCGTCAGGGACCAGAGGCCATTCTTTGTCGAGAGCCTGTTCGATCGCTTTAAGCATGGGCTTATGAATCTCCAGATTCTTCGCCCACGTCTCGACGTTTCCCTGCTTATGAGCCTCCAGATTCTTCGCTTGCGCCCTGACGCCCCCCCGCCTTCTGACCTTGCGCTGGGATGGGGTCGCCTGTACATCTTTATGGACCGAGCGTCGTGATTTGGCGAGAATTCCGCTCTTCCCAGGGACCAAGCGCGCGGAGTCTTGAGAAAACGATAGTCCCTCGGTTGCATCACGCGCGGAATCTAAGGCATAGTGGGCCTTGAACCATTGAAGCAAGTGGGTGATTAATCCGTTGAGTGGGTAGTCGTCGGCGGTGTTCTGCTTCGAGGCGTCTGTCCAGAAGAACTTCAAGGTGGTGGCGGCCTTGCCACCGTTCTGGTCGGCGTCTTGGTAGCTAGATATGTTGAGGCGCCCCTCGGTCATCGCCCTGCTCTTTGCGTGTCCACAATGAGCCTGGCCCGACTTGGGATGAGGCGTGTAATCGTCGAAGTAGTCGTGCAGGCACTGAGGCACCATGTGATCGGGGAGGTTGTGAGGGAGCAGGCGGACTGCATGGTAGAGGATGACATGGAAAAACGACTCCAGCTCGTCTTGTACGGTGATCGTCCTTGCAGGATTGTTGAGTGCATGCACCGACAGGAACTGCCACGTCCCCTGATGACCGAGAGCATATGAGCGGATTTGATCGTGGCTGCGACATCAAACGACGTACCGTACGATCAGGCTGACGAGCGGTCTCGGTCTGGTCCGACAGTTTCTTCGACAACTCCCAGTCGTTCAGAAGCCCAATACAATCGCCATCGGAGTCCTGGTAGAGCAGGATATTCCCCGCGCTGATGTCGCGATGTATGATGCCCTTCTCATATGCTTCCGAGTGCGCTACAGAAGCTCACACCGCGTTAGCGAGTCGACAACATCAACACCATACAGATCGGCGCACCTGTGAGAGCACACCAGACCGCCTCAAGCAGCTCTACGCCGCTCTTCATCTTGTCCAGAGGCTTGCCCACCTCCTTGACAACGAGGCGGTAGTGCTGGTGAAGCTTGAGGGGCTTCTCACCGGGGTATTTCTCCTTCCAGAGGTCCACAGTGACGCTCGTGTTCTGATCGGGGACGTCACCGTGACAGAGGAGCGTCGGTACAAATCGGACTTTCTCCTGGTGCAGCGTCTGCAAGGTAGCCCCCTCCTTGTCGATGGCGACGCTGTCGACGCGCCACGCGTCCTTGAGAAACACGAGCGTGTTCTTCCGAGGCGTTGTGCCGCTCTTCTTCGTCGAACTATCGCCTTTGTCCGTGCCCTTGACATCTTCCCACTCCAGTGCGATGTAGCCACGGGTAGTACGACCAACCACACCCGCCGCTTTGAAGCACGGTTTCGCGACAAGGAAGTGGCGTTCGCGCGGCTTCGTCGTGCCGGCGCTCGACTCGTCATGGACCGTCAGCTTCCACCACGGATGCGCTTCGTCCAGCGTGTCCATGAATTGCTGTGGCACGTACTCTGGCACGTAGTCCTCCGGCACGCCGTTCGCATCGGCAGCGGCCGTCTTCCGCTTCGCTGCCCTGGTAGCGGCCTCGACCATCTCCTTGGCAGCGGCCTTCATCCGCTTCACCTCCTCGGATTCCGGCTTGAGACGAACCGCAGTCGGATCGTGACCACGCTCGCTGGGGCGCATGTCCGCGTAGTAACGAAGGAACTCCTCCAGCCACTCGCCATGGACCACGTAAGAGAACCTGTTCGTCACGACCAGCCCCGAGCGATCGAATCGCACGATACGTGCTTGCTGGCCGATGAACAGGATCATGTACTGGTGCGTCCGCTGCTGGCGGTTGAGGACGAGCTCGGCGTATGACAGGATCTGACCGAGAGCTTTACGACGTTTTTTGGCGTTAGTCTCGCCGTTGTTGTAGGAGTCGTCGAACGGATCGCCTTCACTAGGTCTCCTCTTGCACTCGATTATAATCTCGACCGTGGACCAGTCCGTCCGGCCCTTGATGTATTGGCCAGTCTGCTTCGGATCCCGCAGGCGGTCCACCTCGTCGTCGGGATAGAGCCCCATGTCGGCCTCTAGCTTGTCCGGGTCCGTCTGATCTGACTTGTACGCGGTCGCCATGAATGTGAAGCCCTTGCAGAGCGCCGCCTTGTTGAGTGTGGTCGTCTGTGGGTGGCGGAGTTAGCAAGTGTTCGGTTTGCTCCACACGCATTCAGAGAGAACTCACGAGCTGCCTGTACATCTTGTGCTCTGACGTGCATGCTTTGAGGCCGCTGAAGAGCGTCTTTGGCGCAGCGGGGACATTCTTCCGCGTCGAGCGTGCAGCGGCCTTTGAGACACCTCTTGGAGGCCGTTTGTACGGGACTTTTGGGCAGTCGGGGAAGAAGGCTTTCTTGAACTCATCGTATGGGATCGTCTGCATCTTCCCGTGCACGTTCGAGCGCAACTCGTTTCTCTTAGCGGGCAGGTCGCCTTGAGTCATCGAGAACTGGGTGTGTGCAATAAAGGCCTTTCTGGGCGAGTCATTGGTAACGTTAGAAGCCATGTTACAAGTCGTGATGGACACTGGAGAGGGAGCAGGGAGTGGTAGGAGAAGAGGATGCGTACCAGGTGCGCGGTTGGGTTTTATATGTTGAACTTGGCCACTGGTCGCGTCGCGCGTGGGAGTTTCTGAATCTTTCGTAATCAGTGCAGGACAATGGGACACGAGAGCGGGTGGCTCTCGCTTGGTCGTGGTGGTTGAGTTCAAGCTAATAAGCGCGCGCGCGTTCACTGGCGCCGGCCGCGGCGTCCACGCTGGTCCTGGGCGCTCCCACTCTCCTCGCCCCCGTGTGCTCGCTCTACGCCTCTTGCACACCAGGGGGCATCGCAGCAACAGCAGATATAGCGATAGAGTTTGCAGTCCCCCATCCATTGCATCGGGGCGCGAAGGGCGCAAAAGCGCGAATATTCGAGCCGGCGTCTCCGTGGCGGCCGCGTGCTTCCAATCGTGGCTGTGCACATTTGTACCAAGATCAACATGAACAACTCCGCGGGCCATTGTGCCGTCCTTTGATGTTCCGCAGCATCCATGCGCTGCATACCAGCCATGGCTGCGCCTGTGACCTCGCCGAAATGCCATTGGCAGTGAACATTGTTCTTCTTGGTTCCAAAATAGACCGGAAACCACTGACACTGGCAGTAGTGAAGCCAACTTACTGAAGTCAGACTCATAGTCAGGGCCCTAGTAGTAGTAGATTGGCTCCGAGTCCGACGAGTCATTGCCTTGGCGGACGAGGCTGATCAGTCTGATGGGGCAAGGACGACCACACCAACGAGTGACGAATGGCCGCAGAAGGTCAAGACCGAGTGATTCAAGTCATTGCTTCTGTTACGCTATCCTCTACTGCGCTCTTAGTCCTCGATGTTCCCGTTTATTTATGACGTAGCTTGGGTAGCCGTACTGAAAAAGCTTTTCCTCGCCAGCACTGGTGCTCCTGGTGACCCCGTCATCTCGGACATCTCGATGCATTCACAGTCGACCGCGCAACCACCCGCTCCGTCCAGCTCCACCAAATCACCGTCTAGCCCCACCGCACCTTCGACCGTTGGCAGAGGGCGACTCTTCGTATGTAACGCAGCCCCTAAACGGTAGTCGCGTTCCCTCCGGTGACGCTGAGTGTGTCGCTGCTCTCGGCCCGTTCCATATGGTGCTTGCCATTCTCGACCTTGACGTTGGCGACGGTAGATCGAATGCGCGCGAGCTGTCAGGAGTTGGTCGCTCTGGGTCTCCTACGCGGTCAAATCGGTGCGCGGTGCTTACTTGCAAAACGTCCGCCTGTACGGGCGCTGTTGGGCGCGAATTGCCCGTGCCCAGGGCGCTCATCCCGAACGTTCCAGCGTCGTAATCTCCAAACTGCCGCTCAGCCACTACATGTCTAGAATTGAGCCTGAAGCGAAACCGTAATAATTGGCCCGGTAGGTTCGATTGTCATATGTGCAGGTCAGCTTACACGGCAAGTACAGAGTTTACATAGCCTGCAGCGCGGAGTAAGTCTCCGAGATGATGTGGAGATTAATGAGCTCACATTTAGCAGAAACTATGCTGAGGCCTATGTAGATGAGTTTGTCGGGGTACACCAAGCTCTGTGTCATATATTGGTCAAATATCGTCGCCCAACAAAGGAATAGTCATCATGCTTACGAAGATCAGAGACAATAGGCTGATAATCCTGGAACACGAAGCACTGTCAACGCACGGTGCACATATATGCAAGGGGCTGCTCCTTACCCAGTCAAGAGACCTGAATTCATATCATTAGCGCGTTCTACTTAAGAATATACTTATAGTACAGTCAAACAACATACCGGTATTGACGGTATACACGATCAGAATATTGATAGTCGAGTCCGTGCTGTTCAAAACTCAAACGGGTTGTAGTCAGCAATTATGGCATGTACACACCTCTTGAAACCAGTACGCCGATGGTGAAGGACCCAAATCAGGGAGCTGGTGAGCACTACATCTGCGCAGAAAGCGCAACTGTACCCCGCAGTGACTAGCCACTATGTACAACACAGCTCAGCCCGGTGCGGGATTAGGCTCTCAGACCACTGGATAGTAGGGCACGCACAGCGAAAGCCGCCTCTGCGGCAAAGGAGGGTTGATGGAATCTGAAATTTGAGTTTCATTTCAAGAGAAAAGCACGATACTTATCAGGCGACGTACGCTTGCGTCGTCGCGACTGTCGACAAACCCTTAGTAACAGGAGGCTTCAACCGCGGATCATCTACTTACAGATGGAAAACCCTGTGATATTCCAACTCCTTCAGACACTTCCCAGACTCGGCGGTTGATTGCACCACCACTTACCGAGCCCTGCGATAACCACCATGATCTAACAGCGTGAAGTCACGATGTTCAACGACCACCAGATAAGAGGACTACAGCTGACATAACACATACCACAAGCACTAACAGCGGCCTGTAGACGCAGCCAACTAGCAAAATCGTGTTAGTGGTTCGTTATGCATATAAAAGACCAATCTACACACTCAAGTAAACTCGACGAAGGTAGAAACTATTCATATAGTCAGCCACCAAGTAAACTCTTCGCTGGTTCAAACCTACACTTACCCGTGGCAGACAAAGAGCACGGTCCCCTAGAAGGTTGCATATCAGCACCGGGGAGGCTCATGACAAGCATATACAACCCGAAAGCTCACAGTGACTACATAAAGGAGCTGAGAAGTTTCAAGTATCAATATGGAAGCATAAGTTCACCGAACCTCGCGGCGTAAGAACGTTGATGCGCACCCGTATAGACCTGTACGGTCAGGTCCCAACTAACACGATCAACTCGATTAGACAACAGGGCACTCCCACAACGCACCAGACTTCGTTGAGCAACGCCTTAGGGTCGAAGTAGCTCGTCGTCAGGTAATAATAGCTGTCCCAGATAGCGTCAATGTTTGTTCGCGTATCTCGAACACAGCCCGGACGAGAAAACACTGAACCATGGATGGATGGAAAGCACGGTATGGAAAGTTTCCAAAGATCTGATATGGTAAAAAATCAGATTGTGCACGTCGCTTCAGAAGTCGTGGTCCATACATCAAGACGGCCAAATATGCATACTGTCATGAGGAGACACGGAAGCGCATTTCCACGTTACATAGACATACCAGTGCTTTGAGGATAGGGACGTCGTTTGGATAGAGACGAAAGTAGCGATACGTCTGGTGACCCACTATTCAAGTTCCGTAAAGTCTAGATGGTGCAGAGGAATCAATAATGGCAGCATACAGCGTGTGGTACATCCACTGAACGAACATGAGTCCGACGCAAGTGCCTATAAGAATCGCACCAAATGTGTTGTCCAAGGCCGGGAACTTCGGCAGCGACACGAACGGGATAGTGCCGACAGCGGTTGCATTCGCAGCAGGAGAGGACATGGTTTGAGGATGATGTGAGTTTCCCCGCACCTTCAAGTTGCGGTTCATATAGCGTCGATGTAGGTTCCATCTCTGTGTGTACTAAGGGCCTGCTATCTCGGCCGATGTAGCAAACATAGACTCCCATCAGTCAGAACGCGAGTTCCACTGCGATGAACAATGAGAACGTACCAACTGGATCCGTGCCAATTCAGCGTTGGACATGCGTCGCGGCGGGGCCGGCCGTGCACAACCAAGTTACCACGTTTCATATCGACGCTCCTACTATATAGAAGTATCGGCGCTGTGAATGGAGGTCTCTGTGGAGCGGAACGTCGATGCTCTGTTAATGTGGTCTTCTGTGCGCTCACAATACTTAGGGAGCTTGCTCGCCATCGCGGTGTCGGTCACACGAGGGGAATGAGAACTGACATCTTCGAAGCCTTGAGGCATGAATGCATGATGTATGAGACGCGCACACTTAGTGGGGATCATGCGTTAGTTCGAATCAAGGGCGCAATGCCGCAATGAGACTCAAACGCATGTCACTGGTCTCAGACCGAACCAGCACCAGAGTGACACAACTACTCACTGACGTCCGTTTAAGCCTGGGGAGTGTATTTAGCACTTCGAGCTCTTGCCCGCATCGAAAGCTCTACATAATCAGTGCGTGTCCTACTGATTTAGATTAGCGGGCCAATACAGGTACTGATTATAATCAGCTACCCATTATATATAGCACTGCGTCGCAGTGCTGCTCCCATCGTCGAATGTTTGGTAGCCGCGAGAAGCAAGATGTACTAGCGCGTTCATGAGCTTACGTGTCGCGTTCATCTTACATGCCCATCACCTGTGTAGCTGTGCAGCGCTACGAACATATGTGCATTATCTCCCGCGAATAGAGCATCAGTACGGTATACATAGCGAATCATCTAGCTCGTAGCAAGCACGTATCGACCCCTATTGGCCCCATTCAGCGTGCGTCATTGTGACATCGACAGAGAGAAGCGCGTACGAAGTGACCAAACGCCGTGCATCCTCCCTGGCTCACCGGCGTGCGCCATACCGTGCCTTGCGACCGAAGTCGAAGGGGACGTACTTGTACTTAATCATGTGCCTACGATAGCGGTCAGGGAAAGCAGTAGCGCAGGGATAAGAACGGAGACTTACTGTATTTGCCGGCGCATCGTGAGGAGGAAGAGCACGAACCAGTACACAACAAGGATCGGCCAGTAGACGGGTACGTCGAACATCTCGAAGAACGAGCAGACGATCGCGACGAAGGTCGCGCGTGTCGCCGATAACCTGCAAAGTGTGAGAATTGCTCTGCTTTCGTTTACGACAAGTGAAAAGTACGGAGACTGGATGATATCCGTCCGCGGCGAGACAGGCGGATTGTGACCAGTTTGGTCTACATATTCTGCTGGCAGTTTGGACAGAAATGTAGGTCGACAGGGATAGTAGTGACCGGCAGTGTCTCTCGTTCGTGCAGTTTAGCACACAAGCACACATAGGACGCCACCGCGGGTTCGAAGGCAATGAGCGGCTACGAGATTCCAAGCTTGTATGGGGAGCCACCCCCAGTCGCGCGCGAGCAGATAGCCATGCATGGAAGCCAGTGTTCTTGTGATAGAAGCTTGGAATATAAAATAACGCACCAGAACTGCCACTCTGGCAACCTCCGTACAAATGGCCGGAATTCGTCATCTCGCGAGGAGGGAAGAGGGGATGTGGATTCCTCCCCGCCTTCTTCTATCTCGTCTGCAAGGAGATCGTCTTGTAGTGAGGGGTCGAACCTGGGCTGGAGGAAGGCGAGGAACAGGTTCAGGAGGTAGATCGCATGGGCGTCTGGAGAAGGGTTTGAGATTAGGCTGTTTCTTGAACAGGAGCATGGTCAAACTACGCACAGGCCACTATGTATATGGTCAGCACTAAACAACGGGTATAGAAGTCGTGCGAGACGTACCAATATACCACTATGGAGGCACGGATTGAAGAGACGCCAGAGTCGTCAATTTCACTATACATATGGACAGCCGTACAGCGTAGCCGTGGACTCACCCCTTGCGCAAACACAATCCTCAACATAAACAAGAGACCCAAGCCAGCGGTCCCCAACCAGCGGTACAACACGAACGGAGTGACACGGTCGAGCCATTGCTGGTATGTCCGCTGCCCCTTTGCCAAGTAATTCGTAAGCGGTTCCATTGGGCCTGAAGATTCTGCGTCTGAAGAGGCCATCATTTTTGATGTCTTCAATACCGAGAGGAGTTCGGGGTGAAGAGAGGGAGGGGAGTCTGGAGAGCGGAATGGGGACGCGGGACGAGGGTGTAGGAGGCGTACTCGTGTCCAGCGCGCAGTTGGCGCGCAGGTCTGCGGCGTCTGCCGGCACTTTTAACTTTAAATGGCACGTGCGCGCATATTAATGGCAAATTTATTGAAACAACCTCTCGTTCCAAACGGTGACGCTGCGTTTCACTCTGCTTGCTCACACATGATAGCAGCAGGATTCAAGACATCGAATCAGCGCATAGTCTCTGAGCGTGTCTGGAGGACTTCCGCCAGCGCTATTTGACGAAGGATCGTAGCGAAATCTTGTCCGAATCTAATGGATCGGCTCTCGCGGCCCGCGCCAGGTCGCGAGACCACGACTTCCGCCACCGTCATGGCGGCATTCTTCCGAGTAAACCAAACGGCTTCCTGAAGTGCGAGCAAGCCAACTTCGTTATGAGCGTTCACGTCGATGGGGTGCGTTATTCAGCGGGGTGTCTATTACCGCGCGGCCATGATCTGACGAATACATTCAGAATCAGAAATCTACCTCCGGCACTCCGGAAGCCATAATCCACATGGAGGCGCACATCCTTGCTGAGCTTGCCACTCATCGAGTGAAACATGGAGATCAAAAACTAGCAATCCCTCCTCTCATAGTCGGCGTACAAGGCCCGCAGGGCAGCGGCAAGACGTACTTGACGTCCCTCCTCCGGGGCAGCCTACAAGCGCAACCACACAACCTCTCCGTTGCGGTTCTCTCCCTAGATGACCTGTATCTTCCTCACGAAGGACTCGCCCATTTAGCCGCGGAACACTCCAATAACGCTCTACTCCAAGGTCGTGGGCAACCTGGCACCCACGACGTGCCCCTCGGAACAGAGCTTCTGAACAAGCTCAAGCACATCAATGACCCGAATGCCCCTAGCGCTGAGGTGGAACTTCCCAGCTTCGACAAGAGTCTATTCAATGGTGAAGGGGATCGCGCCCCCCATGGCCCCGTTGTGCGCTCACCGGTAGACGTCGTGCTCTTCGAAGGCTGGTGTGTCGGATTCTACCCGATCTCGCGGGACGAGGCCGAGCGGCGCTTCACGGCTCCGGTGGTCGGACTGGGGGACGACTTTCTGCGCAGGAAGGGGTATCGCTTGGACGATATACTCGATGTGAACGAGCGATTGAAGAGTTACGTCTCATGGTGGGGACTCTTTGATGCGTTTATCCAGGTGAGCTAGTTTTGTACTCGCCTCACGCCGGCTATATCCCTGATTGCGACGTCGAGAAGATAAGGCCGCCAGACGAGCATCCTTACTCTTTTATATACAAATGGCGGCTACAGCAAGAACACCACATGAAGGCGCGTAACGGCGGCAAGGGCATGTCCGATGCCCAAGTCGAAGGGTAAGATACCATATTCTTCTACTAGCTGTACAATAACAATCACTCTCTGTAGATTCGTGGACCGCTACATCCCGGGCTATCTGTTCTTCGGAGATGGAGTAACCGGGGGATATGAGCTGGTCCCGGGGAGGAGAACACTACCTCCTTGGTCTGACCATGGACTCTGCGTGAAGATTGGTGAGAATAGGGAAGTGGTCCACGTTGGTCGGTTCTAAGCGGTCGAGGCGCGACGGGAGATTATCATGACGAGTCACAGGCTTGTGCGAGGTTATAGGAAACCACTCGTCACCGAGCCTGATGTTATGCGCTTTGAGGAATTTTAGTTGGAGATCCGAGGTAGTATCAATGTCGCCCGTGTGAAGGCGAAATATTTCAGGAGTTGCCTTTTTGAGAGGACGCACTCGAGCGCCTAATTGGAACTCCCGCCAACTCCCGGCTTGCAAGCTTGATCTTACACAACACTCTCGTCATCGCCTCTTCGTCTTCAGGCCACTGTCTCTCGGTTTCTTCTTTTCTAATTTCTGGCAGACGCTATCATGCCACTCATTGAAGTGAGTGATTCTGCTGATACTCGTGTGTCGACGTTCTTACTGATGGCATGCACCTCTATCGTACTCGCACCGTGCACCATTCGACTCATGTCGCATTTGGGGCCGACACGACAAGGTCATCGCTAACGACCGTCTGGGGCGCAAAGGTGTGTAATTATATGTGTGAATTACGCACATTCGCTCAAAACGCTCCGTTTCTTAAAGTTCGCGTCAAGTGCAGCCCCGATGACACCGTCGGTGACCTCAAGCGGCTCATCGCCGCGCAGACGGGCACAGATCACAGCAAGATCCAGCTGAAGAAGTGGTAAGCTCTCCCCCCTTGTCGCCTCCCATATGTCACCCTCGCACCACCTCCCCCTTGTTTCACCTCCCCCTCGTTTGATTGTGTTATGCCTCGATTCTCACCTCCCGACAGGTACACGATCTACAAGGACCACATCACGTTGGGAGACTACGAGATCCACGACGGGATGAGTCTCGAGATGTACTAGACTGCGTGCTCTCCCAGCCCATCGTCACTCCGTTCGCCTGCCGCCTGGTTTTGCTCGCCCCGCCCCCCGCCTGCCGCTTAGGTCAAGTTTTATCGTGAATGTGCCGGTATTCGGATATGTATCAATACAAGTTATAGTGTGCCCCTAGTATGCAACGGGAGTTGCTGTGTCCATGTAGGACTTTCTTCCAGGCTTTGGGGAGCAACAGAACCCCTCCATATGATCCGCCCTCTCCCCTTCCTTCTGAGTTACGTATGCCTTCCTAGGGATACATTACCTCTCAGAAGGGATGATAATGCAGAAGGGATGATAATGGCTCGGTATATGGAGCGGAACTCTATATAGCCGTCCATTCATTCTGCGTGGTCTGGTACCACGAACTTTGCGTGTGCTACAACGATTAGGTGAGTTCTAGCACTTACATGTTTGGGAAAGAAGATGTTCGCATTGGTTTCTGCAGATCCAACGGACAAGTGTCGGAAGAGTGGCAGGCACCATCGACCTTACGTGTTCGCTCTCCGGTTCGCCGAACAGAGTCTGGGTTTGAGCGTGAGGTTTGCTCGTGCATCTTAACGAGGTTTCGACATATCATTTTCAACGCTTGGCGGGTGCTTTATACTCCCTGAGGGAACCTCTCAGCCTTCTTGAATGCCTTGACGCGCTGAATTGCGACATTGTGCATAGTATCCCTTTGCCTAAGTTGCAATCCCTTCAGCAGCATATATATCGCGCACCAGGGTACGCACTCTATATGGTCGCTCAGCCAATTAAATCGGCGGTACGTTCCACTGTCCCCATTTAGCTACCTTTTTTTGCGGTTCACCTATGTTCGATGCAGATGTGGAGGACGGCGCACACTGCCTATTAGTGCGCACGATCATTGTCGAAGGTATCGGCTTGTACGGCGAGGCCGAACACCACCGGCCCCACTCTTCCCATCCGCTTTTTAAAAATCTTCTAATGCGGCGATTTATTACTAGGCGAAGTGCAGATCGCTTTGAACTCTAGCGTCAGAAAACTGACCCGTATATTAGTGAGCTGCTTGGACGCCGTCCGTCAGGACATAGACTTACATCTCTGCTCCTGTTAGCTTTTACAGCTTCAACCGATCGTTGTCTAGTTCGGATTCAAGTAAATCTGCAGAGTCTCAGAATGTATCGTCTGTATCAACCGTCGTAGGTCACCAACGCACATATTGCGATGGCAGTAACCGCATGGTTGGGACACTGACGTCACTAGTAGACATAAGGAATAGGATTTCAATCCCGCAGAAGGCGACGGGGGCACGATATTAGAGTGGCTTACAATCGCGAGGCAGGACATCAACCTCGAAAACAATCAGTGACATGCTATTGCCCTTTCTTTGTGCAGGACAATGCGGCCACGGCGTTGGCTAATCCCGTGACAAACAATTGGCGGAGTTCGTCCGGCGCGTTTGTGGTTGTTGACAGCAATAAACAAAATCAACGCGAACCTGGACGCGCGCCGCGGACGTGAAAGCGCGCAAACGTTCTCCTCTTCCGGCCACCATCTCCCCCAAGTGGTCTCCACCCCACCCCATCCCAACCCAACGCCACCATTCTGCTGCGTGTATACGATGAACAGGGACGCACTTAACAAGCTCAAGCGCACCGACGTCCAGAAACTCGCTAAGGTGCGTCTTGTTGTGGCGGTGTGGCAACTCGGGGCTGACGGCTGGGCGTGCAGCGAGATGGCGTCAAGGCGGTCGGAAAGACGGCGGCGATGATCGATAACCTCCTTAAGAAGCACCATCCCCTCCTGGTTCCCTAGTGAGTGCCCAGACGGCGGATACTTCGCGCGCACCACTGACGCGAGGTCGCGACGTGCCATCATAGCATGGACTCCATCCCAGCGACGTCAGAGAGAGAGGCCATATCGAGGAAGATTATGCGCCGCCAAGGGATGGTGCCCATGGCGCCAGAGGCTGCACCTACCTCCGTTCGGCGCAGCCCGCGCAAGGCAGCTGCAGCAGAAGCAGGACTCGAGGTGGCCGCGGGCGTGCCAAATGCGCCGAGTGGCCCGGTTGCGTCGAACTCGAGGGTGGAGGCAGAGCCTGCACCACACCATGCGGAAGACGATGTTGGATTCGAGGATATGCCTGAGTCTATCTCCTGCGCGCCGCTCAACCGCAGGACGGGCCGTGTCGCTCCTCAAGCTGCCAAGACTGGGGAAATGTCTAAGCATGACGAAGCGGCAGTGGTACCAAAGCCCGCCACTCTCGCACCTCCCACAGGAGGTACGTCGTCGACCAGACTCCGCTCAGCTATTCGGGCACGTCTGATCGCAGATTCCTTAGATGTACACCCCATTCCAGAGCCGGCGCTGGCGCGCGGCCTGGGTCATCAATTCGACCGCGCAACTGGTAAGCCGCCTCTCGTACCTCCGTCTCCTTCCCCCGACCTTGACCTGTCTCTATGTAGTTCCTTCAACTCAGCCCAACGTGGGGCACGCGATAGGCACACAGCTACCTTGGGCCTCCCCCCTTGGCGAACAACGGAACACCCAGGCGCCGTTTAGCGAAGCGGTGGGAACAGGTATAATTTTTGGTTTCTGGCACGGCCCGATGATTTGGCTTATACTTCTTCACCGTGGTAGCCCCAACGATGGGTACTGGAGCACCTCTCTTCCGTCCACCGCGCGTCTTCTTCCCGCCCACTCAATCCCAGCGAGCGGCGATGCAGGAGCGCGCCGCCCAGATGACGGCTGCAGCGGACCCCACGACGCAATATTCGCCGCTCTTCAACAACGCGTTGCGCTCTCCCATAGGCCGTCATCGTAAACCCGCTGCACGGCCTCTGTACAGCGACAACTTGACCCAGAGAAGGGCGGTATCCCCGAGACCGGCGGTTCACGACGTCGCTATACGTGAGGTTCGCGGGGCGATGTCCAGGATCATGCCTCTGGTGGGAGAGAACGCGAAGATGCGGGATGGGATGCGAGAGCTGAAGATCATCGTCGACGCCACGGAGAAGAACGTCGCCGACCTGCGTATGAAGGCGCAGAAGCTCCAGAGGCTGCGTATCGCTATGGAGCAGCATGTGTTGCCGGTCTTGAAGAGCGACCCGCGTGTACTCAGGGGGACCTGGACGAGGCCAGCGGCGGAGGTGAACGAGTCTGACGCGGAGGATGATGAGATGAAGGAGGTGGAGGAGGTGGAGGAGATGACGTCCAGGGAGGTCTCCGAATTTGACCTTCCGTAAGAAAGGAGAAGGCATGTGCGGCGGTACGTTGTGCTTCAGCGTGGATGCAATGAACACTACTGACCTACGGATTATTCAAGATTTGCGCTCAGCTATGCTTTCAGGGGCGCACGCTCGAGGGTGAGTATGATCAATATAGCTTCATGATGATGGCCAGAGTGAGCGGTAGAGGGGTAACAGACATAATGTCATTGCAACTAGCACCCAATCGAGTGACAAGTCGGTGTAATGTCCTGGTGCTAGTCTTGTTCTCAGTATCCCTTTTCATCCTGTATACTGTATTGTACGACACTTCTATCACGGACTATGTATAACTTCTGCTACAGTGAGATTTTACAAGGTCGGACGTCGTTCGGGGCTCACCACCGTTAGGAGACCCAGAGCGACCAACTCCTGACAGCTCGCGCGCATTCGATCTACCGTCGCCAACGTCAAGGTCGAGAATGGCAAGCACCATATGGAACGGGCCGAGAGCAGCGACACACTCAGCGTCACCGGAGGGAACGCGACTACCGTTTAGGGGCTGCGTTACATACGAAGAGTCGCCCTCTGCCAACGGTCGAAGGTGCGGTGGGGCTAGACGGTGATTTGGTGGAGCTGGACGGAGCGGGTGGTTGCGCGGTCGACTGTGAATGCATCGAGATGTCCGAGATGACGGGGTCACCAGGAGCACCAGTGCTGGCGAGGAAAAGCTTTTTCAGTACGGCTACCCAAGCTACGTCATAAATAAACGGGAACATCGAGGACTAAGAGCGCAGTAGAGGATAGCGTAACAGAAGCAATGACTTGAATCACTCGGTCTTGACCTTCTGCGGCCATTCGTCACTCGTTGGTGTGGTCGTCCTTGCCCCATCAGACTGATCAGCCTCGTCCGCCAAGGCAATGACTCGTCGGACTCGGAGCCAATCTACTACTACTAGGGCCCTGACTATGAGTCTGACTTCAGTAAGTTGGCTTCACTACTGCCAGTGTCAGTGGTTTCCGGTCTATTTTGGAACCAAGAAGAACAATGTTCACTGCCAATGGCATTTCGGCGAGGTCACAGGCGCAGCCATGGCTGGTATGCAGCGCATGGATGCTGCGGAACATCAAAGGACGGCACAATGGCCCGCGGAGTTGTTCATGTTGATCTTGGTACAAATGTGCACAGCCACGATTGGAAGCACGCGGCCGCCACGGAGACGCCGGCTCGAATATTCGCGCTTTTGCGCCCTTCGCGCCCCGATGCAATGGATGGGGGACTGCATACTCTATCGCTATAGCTGCTGTTGCTGCGATGCCCCCTGGTGTGCAAGAGGCGTAGAACGAGTACACGGGGGCGAGGAGAGTGGGAGCGCCTAGGACCAGCGGACGCCGCGGCCGGCGCCTGTAAATGTGCGCGCGCTTATTAGCTTGAACTCAACCACCACGACCAAGCGAGAGCCACCCGCTCTCGCGTCCCATTGTCCTGCACTGATTACGAAAGATTCAGAAACTCCCACGCGCGACGCGACCAGTGGCCAAGTTCAACATATAAAACCCAACCGCGCACCTGGTATGCATCCTCTTCCCCTACCACTCCCTGCTCCCTCTCCAGTGTCCATCACGACTTGTAACATGGCTTCTAACGTTACCAATGACTCGCCCAGAAAGGCCTTTATTATAAATAGCCCATTCTCGATGACCCAAGGCGACCTGCCCGCTAAGAGAATCGAGTTGCGCTCGAACGTGCACGGGAAGATACAGTCGATCCCGTACGATGAGTTCAAGAAGACCTTCTTCCCCGACCTCCCGAAACCGTTGTACAAACGGCCTCAAAGAGGTGTCTCGAAGGCCGCTGCACCCTCGAAGCCGAAGAAGGCCCCCGCTGGGCCAAAGCCGCTCTTCAACAGCACGGAGGCATACAAATTGGAGCGCGACATGTACGCACAGCTTGTAAGTTCTCTCTGAACGCGATCAGGGCAGACCGGACATCTACTAACTCCGCCGCCCGCAGACGAGCGCACTCAACAAGGCGGCGCTCTGCAAGGGCTTCACATTCATGGCGACCGCGTACAAGTCAGATCCGACGGACCCGGGCAAGCTAGAGGCCGACATTGGGCTCTACCCGGACGACACGGTGAAACGCCTGCGGGATCCGAAGCAGAGAGGCGGATACATCAAGGGCCGGACGGACTGGTCGACGATCGAGATTATAATCGAGTGCAAGAAGGCAGCTACCGAAACCGATCCGTTCGACGAAACCTACGACAACGACGAGGCCAGCGCCGTAAAGCGTCGTGAAGCTCTCGGTCAGATACTGTCGTACGCCGAACTCGTCCTCAACCGCCAGCAGCGGACGCACCAGTACATGATCCTCTTCATCGGCGTGAATGCGCGTATCGTGCGGATCGATCGCTCGGGGCTGGTCGTGACGAACAGGTTCTCGTACGTGAACAACACGACGCTGGTGGAGTTCCTTCGTGCCTACGGGGAAATGCGCCCCAGCGAGCGTGGTCACGATCCGACTGCGGTTCGTCTCAAGCCGGAATCCGAGGAGGTGAAGCGGATGAAGGCCGCTGCCAAGGAGATGGTCGAGGCCGCTACCAGGGCAGCGAAGCGGAAGACGGCCGCTGCCGATGCGAACGGCGTGCCGGAGGACTACGTGCCAGAGTACGTGCCACAGCAATTCATGGACACGCTGGACGAAGCGCATCCGTGGTGGAAGCTGACGGTCCATGACGAGTCGAGCGCCGGCACGACGAAGCCGCGCGAACGCCACTTCCTTGTCGCGAAACCGTGCTTCAACGCAGCGGGTGTTGTTGGTCGTACTACCCGTGGCTACATCGCACTGGAGTGGGAGGATGACAAGGGCGCGGAAGAAGAGGGCAGTTCGACGGAGAAGACCGGCACAACGCCTCGGACGAACACGCTCGTGTTTCTCAAGGACGCGTGGCGCGTCGACAGCGTCGCCATCGACAAGGAGGGGGCTACCTTGCAGGTGCTGCACGAGGAGAAAGTTCCATTTGTACCGACGCTCCTCTGTCACGGTGACGTCCCCGATCAGAACACGAGCGTCACTGTGGACCTCTGGGAGAAGAACTGTTCGGAGAGGAAGCCCCTCAAGCCCCTCAAGCTTCACCAGCATTACCGCCTCGTTGTCAAGGAGGTGGGCAAGCCTCTGGACAAGATCAAGAGTGGCTTTCACCTGCTTTCGGCGGTCTACTGTGCTCTCCTAGGTGCGCCGGTTCGTAGGCTGCTGATGATATCGACTTGCTAACGCATGAATCACTGCAGCGCACTCGAAGGCATATGAGAAGGGCATCATCCATCGCGACATCAGTGCGGGAAACATCCTGCTCTACGAGGACTCGCGCGGCCGTTTGATAGGGCTTCTGAACGACTGGGAGTTGTCGAAGAAACTGTCGGACCAGACCGAGACGGGTCGTCAGCCTGATCGCACGGTACGTCGTTTGATCTCGCGGCCACGATTAAAGCCGCTCATACGCTCTCGGTCGTCAGGGGACGTGGCAGTTCCTGTCGGTGCATGCACTCAACATTCCTTTCAAGACGATCACCGTACAAGACGAGCTGGAGTCGTTTTTCCATGTCATCCTCTACCATGCTGTCCGCCTGCTCCCTCATAGCATCCCCGACCACATGGTGCCTCAGTTCCTGCACGACTACTTCGACGATTGCACGCCTCACCCCAACTCAGGCCAGGCTCATTGTGGACACGCAAAGAGGGGTGCGATCAGCGCGGGGTCCCTCGATATATCTAGCTACCAACACGTCGAGAAGAACACTGTCCAGCCCAACGCCCTCTTACAATTCTTTTGGACGGACGAGTCGAAGCAGGTCACTGCCGAGGACTATCCGCTCAACGAATTCATCGCCACTCTGCTTTCATGGTTCGCGGCCTACTATTCCTTGCATTCGTCCAAGAAACTCCCCGCACCAGCACGCCGCGTGGGTACGGACCTTGCGAAAAACGAATATCTCGCGATGCTACGATCAGAGCTCGATGGCGGTGTACCGGCGGCTCCATCCGACCAGCCCAAGGTCGAAAAGGTCGAAAAACAGGGAGACGCCGAGACGCTGGCGAAGAATCTGGAGATTCATAAGCACATGCTGAACGCGATCTTGGAGGCTCTCGGCAAAGACTGGCCTCAGGTCCCTGACGCCGTCAAGGACAAGAAACCCCCGTTCAACTGGAAGTCCGCCGCCGACCTCGTTCGAACCGGCTCGAAGCGCACCTCGCATCTCGCTGGCAACGACGCCAGCGGCAGGACACGCAAAAAAACCAAAGCCTAGTTCCCTCGAGTGCAACCCCATCCGAGTCTGATCGCACTGCGATTGCGTTCTACCGTATGTTGTGACCATCGCCTCCTCCGCCATTGTGTCTCTACTGCCATTCCCAGGCGGCCCTGATCGTGCCGCCCTTTTCAATATTCACTACCGGGGTGCCCATCCGGACATCTCCCCCCCTCGTCTTGTCCCCTACATCTGTCCATTTGCTTTTTTTCCCGTACTCCAGCTCTTGCGCTCTCTCATCAGTCCATCAGTCACTCTGCCCCCTCATCGCCCTGCCTCCCCTGTATCAATAACATCTCACGCGTCGCCGTCTCCTGTTCTGTTCCGGTTCTCTACATTGCTATGCCTATCTCTCAGATGTATATATCCTACTAGTCACATAATGTCGGTCTCAGTGCGCCCCTCACGGCGTCGAGCGAGTCGTTCCACTGGTCGAGGGCCCCACTTTCTGCGACATCGAAATAGGAATGGATGATGACACTGACGGAGTAGTAGTGCACGCGTGGCCCGGCAACTTTCCTCCTAACCGATGGGTCGAAACTCATCAACACTATGATGAGGTACCAGAGTACCTGAGAGGTTGACTGTGGTGAAATACAAGTGGTAAATGAACGACGGCATTCCAAGCTGCAGACGCGCGCGGCAAGCGGCCAACTTCGTTATATAAACAGCACTGGCAGCCGCCCATACAGTGGCACGCATCCTCTTCTCCTCCTCCCCACTGCCTCTCCAATGTCTACCATGACCTCTCGGAGGTAATCACTCTACTAGTCGCGGCATCACAGTGTCGGTTCGCCCCCACGGTATCCAACGAATCGTACCACCTGTCGACGACAAGTGCTGAGGCACGATATTACGTGCGCGTTCAGTGATTATGCCGAAGGCATATCACGCGATATAGCCGGACTAGGGAGACGTGACTCTATCGCGCGTGCGCAAAAATTCACTCACTCACTCACTCACTCACTCTCAGAGTCTCACTCTGAACACCAATTACGGCTGCCGGTGTTGCCTCCGCGTACATACAAGAGCGAGTGTGATCCTGTGTGCTCTGCCTTAACACCACGCTGCAAGGTGCTCTGGCCACATATTTGGTCACTTGGACGGTTTGGCAGAAGTCGCAGCATGGCGTACATCAATCGACGCACGTCCCGAACAGCCGCTTGTGACAGTGGTGGTTGAGTCGCCGATATAAGGCCCAACGCTTTGTGGCTGACCTCTCGCAGTGACTGCAGACGAGCAGGAGGACCAAAAATAATCACGCGCAGACATCGGCGGGGACCTGAAGTCATCCACTCACACAAATCAACCGATTCAAGGATACTGGAAGGACCCACCTTGCGATGAATAGCAGGCCCGGAGGTAGTTGGAGATGAGGTCGAAGACACGCCATCTGGCTTGCTCGCCTCCGGGACAGGGGCGGTGTACCTCACATCGCAAGAATGTCGCCGGCATGATATGTATCCAATCTAGAGTCTGAATCCCCGAACCATTATCAGCGAACTGGTCGCCCGTATTGATCATCTGTCTATTAGACTCTTGTTGACAGCCAGAGCTTGGACGCACCCCAAACCTTTGTGATGGAAGCGAGACGGATTTGGATCGTTCCTGGCTCAACGCTGCTTGCTGTATCTTCGTGCTGCAGGTTACATGCAGCTTCAAAGCTTCACCTCTTGGAGGACGCATGCGCAAAGGCTCCAAGGGATACCGAAAGAGACGGCCGCGTGACATCGTGGACACGCACCTATCCGCTTCAGGCTCTGGCGTAACCTTGGAAAGAGCTTCTTGATCCTCCATAACGATAGGATGTGTGCAGGTGAGGTACTTCTGCTCGGCCTCCACGGCCTTCTCCTGGTAAATATTTAGCTGCATATGGCGTACATCTTCGCTGAAGCGTGAAAGCTGACGTACCTGCGTGCGGCGAGCATCCCTACTGACCCAAGGGGACCTGACACGGGGCATTCCTGTCCCTAGGGCTATCCGCAGCTGCTTCTACAGCATGTGGTTGCCCTTATACAGTGACGGAGCTGGGACGCGAGGCCAGGCGGGCGTGGAATCGATCGCAGACACTGAAGTACGTTTGGGGGTGTCGTGTCCTGGCTTCATTCTGTTCTTGAGCCTCTTCAGGGCGACGTGATGGGCTTGGCCCGGCCACCACACATATATAAACCCATTGCGTACCTTTAGTCACTTCCCCACCCACTACAATCTCTACCCCTCACTACTGCTACCACCACCACCACCACAAACCTTATTGTTCAACAACATGGCTGACTCCTGCGCCTGTCAGAATGCTTGCAAGTGGGTGGAGACCTCACTACTGTACGATGCAATACAGCGCGATACTCACCCGCCCGTCACAGTGCGTGTGGCCCCTCCGGTTCCGGCTGTGCATGCCCCTCCGGCAAATGCAGCTGCGCCAACTGCGTGAACCGTGCCACCGCCGTAAGCACCCGCGCTTTGTGTACGCATACGAGGCTCGAACTCACCACCATCGGGATCACAGTGTGGCTGCGAGGGCACCAGCGAGTGCGTGTGTGCCAAGCAGGGCAAGGATTGCTCGTGCGGCAAGTAGGCCGACCGCCGTCCACGACTGGGGCTATTCGTACTCGACTTCTCTGGGAGTCTCAGGGTTGACGCGGGTTGATATGGCCGCCATTGGTTTACTGGAGACATGTGTAGCAGTAGTCGGTGTTAGCGCGCAGGACAGCGAGTGTACCATGTTATGACGATATGACTCTCAGTGTACGCAAGGTCCGCAGGCCGCGTTGTTAGTCGGTCCGACTAGGTGGATACTGCTATTAGTGTCAGCCGATACAAGACTGATGTGTGTACGAGACCCACCAGCTCTAGATGGGATACGACGATGCTTGGCAATATATGTCGGCCCCTAGTGGGATTGTTCCTTGCAATAATATGGCGGTCAGATGGGCACGCTCGCTTACACCGTTACGGGTCCCGGCTTCTCCGTAATGTTACCCAAATAGCTCGGCGTGCGGGGACATCGAACCTCGTGACCTTCTTCCAGCCGCAGGACGGATGCTGTATGCTGAAGAACACAGTCTATATGACCGCTGTCAACACATAGAGAAGCAAAGGGACTACGGCCGTCCATCCAAACTCAATTGCTTATCTACAACTACGCACATTCAGACCAACATCGCTCACAATGACAAGCAGAAACGTACCAATCACAATCGCCGGGTATACCACACCCCGCCACCTCAAGGCAACACAAGCACGTACGCCTCGTGCCCCTTCGCGACCCGCACTTCCTTCCCATCCCCGTCCTCGATCCGCTCAGGTCGTCCATCCCACCGCACGTCCACGATCTCCACCTCGTCGCCCTCCGTCTGCACCGCGTCCGCCCCGCCCGCGCCCGGCGGCGGCGTGCCGCCCGCGAGCTGCACCGCACTGCGCCGGTCGAGCACCTTGACGCGCGGGATGCGCACGAGACCGCACTGCAGCGGGATCAGGTTCCACGTGAGCGCGTCCTCCTGCCCAGGGAGGAGCACGGGCATGCGTCCGTGCCGGAGCCCGGCGACGACGAACGCGTCGGCCGTGTCGGGCTCGAGCTGCACCGTGGCGGTCGCGGTGCGCGTCGGGTGCCGGTTGCGCAGCGTGAGGCGCAGGGGGATGGGCGTGTGGAGGCGCGCGGTCGTCGGCGCGTCGAGGAGTGCGATGAGCCCGTCGGAGGGGGGACAGAGTGGGGGGAGGGGGAAGCGCGTTGATGAGCGCGAGCCGTGACTTCCGTCTCGGAGGAGCCTGGGGGACACATGCATGAGATGCGTCGTTCGTGCGACTGTGGAAGGTAGACTTGCCTTCTCCAGGTGACCTCGTAGTCTCCGGGGCCAGGGATGGTCTCCTCCGGATGCTCCTCATCCGGGATGACGCTGACCCGGCATCTATCGCACAGCTCGTCGCCAGCGAGCCACTCTGCGCACATGAGCCACCGGGCCTGGCACAGCGCGGGATTCACGCACCTCCGCTGAAGTCGTCTTGATCCACCGAACAGTCAATAACTTCTGCGAGTTCATCATCCTGCAGGTATACTTAACGCGGGAATGCCTTGAAGAGTGTATTGTGCGAACTAACCTTACGATGCAATACCACATCCTCGATGACCAGGCCCGAGGGTGCGATGATCGAGACGACACTCGTGACCAAGGCCTCAACCGCCGCCGCCTCGTCCCTATGCCCGCCTTCGAACGTCGCCAGGTCCGCCAGCCCTGGCTGGGGCTTGGTCGGCCGCTTATATGTGACGGCATGCTCGATCCGCACGGGTTGCGTCACGTCAATCGTAAGCGTACGCAGAGTCTCGCTTCTGTCGACGGTCGAAGGTGCGGTGGGGCTAGTCGGCGATTTGGGAGAGGTGGGCGAGACGGGCAGCTGCGCGGTCGAATGCGATTGCACCGAGATGTCGATGACGCGGTCCCCAGGGGCACCGGTGTTAGCGAGGAACAGCTTTTTCAGCACGGTTACCCCCGGGGCGAGCACACCACATGCGACAGCCTTGAGCAAACTGGTAGAACGCTGGTCGTCCATCGCGATGTGGTTCACTGTATAATGTGCTGTATCAGTACCCGCAGGATATGGCAACAGCCCATAGTGGGTTGCTCACCTGCTTCGTCAATCTCCGTAGGCTGTAACAGAACATCGAGCACCACATCCAGCTCCCTGTCATCCTGATTCGTGATGTTGATCTCGATCGGGAACTCCTCCCCTATATACGCTGGCCCCTCGTGCGAAATCGCGACCTGCACTTGGTGGGGGCGATAGCGAACCTTCACCCCCGAGTGATCCTGGCGGCGAATCGGAACGAAGCGCGGTGGATTGAGCGCAGAGAGCCAGCGGGCGGCGATGAGCGCGTGCTCGTCCCTGGTGGCCTCGGGCACGATGGGCACTTCTATCCACCAGCTGTTCACTTTAATCGTGAATACCAGCTTGGAAACCTGTTGCCACTCGGTCAGCATCACGATTTCGAAAGCAGCGAGAACGAGCGCGTACTGTGATGTGCATGGGCAGGGGGGACGAAACAATTCCAGTGAACACAATCGTCGATTGGGGGCCCCATCGCAATACAGCCTGCTTCTCGATCGGTTCAGCGACCACAGGAGACACAACCAGTAGTCCCAAGTCAAACCGTTGCACAGAGGGAATACCGGCATCCAGATCAGGTTGCAGGTGTTCAACCACGACGGGCGGCACGTCCGCGTTGAAGTGAATGGCGAGCTGAGTGAACGGTATTGACGACAAAGAGACGTGTGTTTGAGATGACAGGAGAATCTGGAACGGCGCCTGCTCGCCGACGTTGATTTCAGAATCCCAGAATACTACTGATACATCCACTGCAGAGGTTTTCCTGAGCCATTAGCCGCTCACGATGTCTTTAGGCACTTACGGATAGGTTTGGAGTCAGAGAGATCCACGACGACAGGCTCCTCAGTACTAGCAGGCACGGTGCTCTGCACCGACACCGATGATCAGCGCTAGTCATACACGTGAAACAGAGACCAACCTTGAGCACGGCAAGGAGGTCTTCCTGCAACGCATCGCGGTCATCTGCAGAGGCATTCGTACCTACATAGTATATGTCCACTTAATGGTCAATAGCGCTATGAAGTGACGTCGGACGAACCGTAAGCCAGCATTTCAGTCAATAGCTTCACACTAAGCTCCATGTCGCCGAGCTGTTGTGCACAAGCATACCACTGCGAGAGCAACGGGTGGAGGAGCGACTCCCAGCTCTCCTTGCGGTACGTCTTAGCGATGCGCTCGAAGAACCTGATACGGGATGAGACATCAGAATAACTCCTATGATATACGTCGCCTACGAACCTAACAGCCATGTCGAATTTGCCTGACTCGTAGTATGTCTGAGCAATACGGTACGCAATCCACAGTGTCAGGCGTCCTAGATTCTGTACGCCTTGTGGGCTCCACTTCTTGAATAGCTCATATGCGCGAGTGTACAGCTGTATGAGCATGTCGTGAGTATGGCACGAGCATGACGAGGCGTGTGATGCTGACCTCCAAGACGATAGCCAGGTGATCTACCTTCCTTTCATTGACGAATCCGGGCGAATTCGACTGCTGGCCATCTCCCTGGATGTAACGTCAGAAGGCCCGTTGCACTAACGAGTGCATATACACTACCTCAGACTCAACCGCTAGGAGGAATCGCTCTCGTCGTCGTTCTGTGCACCGCGCAGCCATATAGTAATAGAAGCCCGGGTGTTGCAGAGCCTGGTTCGGATTGATACCAAGTACCCGCATCACGTCGAGTCCCATCTGCGACGCCTCCAGAGATTGCCCCGCAAGGACTGCAGGCGAGGGTGTAGGAGTCGGATAGGCAGACGGGATCTTGAGGGTGGAGCGTGTACCTTGCTCAAGTAGCTCAGCAAACACACGATGTCTGCGTTGGCCGTGTCAACCCAGAGTTTCAGTGGGTGAGGTAGACGACTCACTGGCGGGCGAGCCAACTCCAAAACTCAAACGTTTCTTCACCAATGCCCCAACCACGTGAGAAATCAGCAAACTTCCGCATGTGGCTATTCTGGTGCGACAGAGCGAGCGCATGTTCGTTGTTGTACAAGTACAACTTCACAATCTTGTTGCACGATTGTATTTACTATCAGACGGAGTGTGTACAAGCAGGGGCTACGTACCTTGACGTTGATACAGTCTGCCAATACTTTAGCTTCAGCCCATCGCTTGGTGCGGGGAGGCAGAATGGCAGTGGAGCCGAACATTATGATGAGCGTCGAATACGCGTCCTGATAATGCCTGAAGTTTCTCAGACAAATCGCACAACCGTACAAGACGTCCCACTTACTTCAGCGCAACCTGATCCTCTCCTCGGAACTCGGCAAAACACGCCATCTTATACTCGTATCGGACGGTCCATCCTTCGGGACGAAGCGGTCGCGCCACACCTGCGCTGGCCATCGGGGACAGCGGAAGTTGGTAAGAGGTAGCCTGGGAATGCCTATTGCGCTTCCTCCTAACACGCTTCGAGTGGTTTGTGTAGTAGTCCAGGGCAGGCTCCCATAAGGCGTCTTGCAAACTGTTTGATGGAGGTCTGCAGTCTGCAATTTGCTTGAATTATGCGACATACCTGCGCACAAATTCACCAATCTCAGCAGGAGAGACCGGGCTGAGGACGAATAACGCGGCGCGGGGATCCAACCCGCTCTGTCTCCTAATAAAGGTAAGCCGCCCGTCCAAGGTTGGGTCGTCTATTATCCCGTTAGTGGTGTGAATAGTAGCTGGAGCCAGCATATTCACCCACCAAGCATTCGTCGGCTGGCCATAAGTACGACTGTTAGTTTCAAGCCACGCTCGTTCGTGCTCTTCTTTCTTTGAGCGATTTCCGCTGAAAGCTCAGTATCGCGTCGTTTCTCCTCAACTTCGCGGTCTCGCTCTGTTTGGCCGGTTTGGGGCGGCGGAGACTCGTATATGCGCATGAACATGACGAAGACAGAGGGGAGCAGGTTCATATGCTTGCGAATCCATATGGGTGCGATAATGCCGTCAGGGTACAGCGGTGATGTAGGGGTGAGGGGTGACACAGGAGAGTGGGACGAGTTGTACTGGGGGTGATCTGGTTGGACTGTTTTGCGGGGCGGGAATGGGATATCCTACGGTGTTGTCACATACTGACTTCAATCAACGGTCAAGGACGCGCACCTTGTCGACAAGCACGATATGGAAGGTCTTAGACTTCTCCGGCTGCCAAATGGCAATCTTTCTCTGCGCTCGCAACGCGTCCCTCAGTCTGAGTGCGAGCACCTGGAAGGAGTCTTGTCGCGGTGGCTGCTGAGCCGACGGCGTTGGAGGTGTATCCGTCGGTGGCTGCGGAGTCTGCGGCGTCTGTGCGTCGAGTCCGGCGACGAACATTACGGGTGCCAGCTGATAGAGCAGCTCTGGTGGGTACGAATTCATCCTGGGCAACACACTGCAGGTGATTCACTTCCGAGCTGTATGGGATGTCTGTATTCCGAGTACGTAGCTATAAGTATTAGCAGGAGATCTGGGGTCCTTGAACGTACAGGAGTCCGCGCCAGTTTATGTGATGTCGATGAGCATCAACGAACGAGTCCCGGACAGAGAGTGCAGAGTAATACGGGAGTGGAGGGGGTGTACTATGATGCATAGTACATCATTGAAGGAAGTCGTTGCCGGCTACCGTCACCCACGCCACAATCTAAATGTAATGTGGTTACAGCTCCTTCTCGTAACTCCCGCTTAGCTCAGCTGGTAGAGCGCGTCACTAGTATTATCTCCTGATACAAAAACCAAATGACGAGGTCAGTCGTTCAAGTCGGCTAGCGGGAAATTATTTTGCTGGTTTCCCGTCCGCCGATCTATCGTCCTACGAAATCCTTGCAGCACATGTATATATATGTATAGCACTTATTCATAATTAGAGCAGTATATATACTACGGACATGATACCTACCAGTACGAGCGGGTACTACTACTGCCCCCGTAGCGGGGCGGCTGCAGCGGTAGGTGCCGGTGCTCTGTATTCACGCCATCGTTGCAGCTTTCTACGTATATATTCAATCATCGTGAATTTACCATGTGGCCGCGCTCTGACCATGGACTTTCGATTACTTGTTCCCGCGACGTCCGCAGCGCGCGTTTGAATTCAACCGACTCAACATTAGATTTTTGCTCATGCAGAGCGTCCTCTGGAATTTTTACACGAATCGCGGCATACGTATAGCATCCCTCACAGAGCCGTACACCTACTAAGCGAACAACCGCGACCCTGCTCCCACAGGTTTGATGATTCCCGCGTCCTGCAACGCGGCGAAGAGGTTGAACAGCATAAGGTCCTGAGACAATCCGCGTTAGGTCCAGGTAGCAAATCGGACAACGGGAGCCACTTACACATCCCTTCGCAGTCACGAAGCTCAGTGTAACGGGGAGGAATTCTGTTTGCCCAGTGACGGTCGAATTGAAAGGTGCCTCACCGACTACGTGAGGCAGTCAGCACAGGATCTCAACTCCAGATACCAGCCACACAGGACTCACTAGGCACGACCATGTCCGGGACCTCCCCATGGACGGCGATTCTCCCCGACGAGAATCCAATGGGCGCTGTGGGGGCGCTGTGGGAGAAGCACGTTAGCGATCACACTTCACAGCGACCCGGGCAAAGACATACCTGATGTAACGGTTCCTATAGTTAGTTCCGCCGGAGCTCTGAGGGTAGAGGAAGATCGCGTCCGCGCACGTCTTCGGATCGCCCGCCTTGACGACCTTGCTCGCGAACCAGTCCATGAAGATCGTTTTGTTCGCCAAGGCCTCCTCTTTGCGTCCGGCCGGCAGTGCGCGGCCGTACCCCCAGCGAGCGAGCGGCGCGGGGTTGACAAAGGGCGTCCGCCCGCCATTGGCGGCGCCGAAGTCTGCGAAGAACGGGTCCGCGACGAGCGCGATCTGGTCGAGGGTGATGAGGTCCGCGTATGTCGTCGACAGCAACGCTTGCAACGTCGGCGCCGAGACGTTCGCAGGCTTCGTGGCGTTCCACATGCCGGCCAGCGAAGTTTCGGTCCGTGTGGTGTTCAAGAAGCCTTCGAGCCTAGTGATGAACGTGTTGAACGTCGCGCTAGCCGTGCCGGCAGCGGGAGGGTTCGTCAGGAAGCTACTACCGAAGAAGTCTGTGGGGAAGATGATCTTCTTGGGGAACTGCGAGAACTGTAATGACAGGTCAGCACCTGAAGGCCGCAATGATACTGCCTGTGACTGACCGAAGTGAAGTTCTGATACCACCATTGACCAGCGGTCGCCCATTTCTTGGCGTCCCTAGAGAAGATCCCCGCCGTGTCCAACTCGGGCGAGAGCGGCATCACATCGTCCAAGCTGACGGCGCCATGCGAGGGGCGATTCCCAAACACGCCGTTCGCGCCAGCCGGGCCGCGCATCGATCCTCCAGTGTCGCTCCCGACAGCAAAGTCCAACCACGGGTACGCCGCGGTCGCCGTCCCGGGCCCCGTTGACGAGCTGCTCCCGTCCTGGTAGCCGTCCCCGCGCGGGTTGTAGGGCGCGTGGAGGTCGACCCAGTCGTCCGTCGCCGTCTCCCCGTTCGCGAACTGCGACGTCTTCGCCTTGCCCACGAGCACCATCCCGCCGTCGAGCAGCCGCTGGATGGCTGGGGCAGTCTGCGTCTTGGGCGCGTACAGCTGCCAGAACGCGCGGTTGCCGCACCCGGTGCGCAGCCCTTTGATGTCGAAGATGTCCTTCACGGCAAGACGGAACCCGGCGAGCGGCTTCGCGGCGGTGGGGGTGAAGTACAACCGCGAGAGGACGCCGATGGTCTCTGTTGCCGCACCCGGAGCCCGGGCAGAGAGAATCTGGTAGCCGCCGTCGCCGTCGGGCACCGTTCCGTACAGGAAAGACTGGTTTTCGTCGTTGTATAGACGGTAAGCTGCGCGATTATTCAGATACAAGTCCCTGAACGCTGACATGACGCGGGATCTGACCTTCGAAGATGTTGCCGGTCGCTGGCTCCAAGAAGTATGGCCCCGACGGAAGCGGCGTCTTCAGATCGACACCGAGCAAGAAGCTTTTGGAACGCAGCACAAACTCGATGCCGAATTTCTTCTGCGCGCTCACGAGGGATGTTGCCGGTATCCCGCGTGTGCCATTGAAAGTAACGTACACGCCTGTTTCACAGCGCACAAGTATGTCAGCGTACGTCACGACTACAGACTGCTGAAGGCATACCTGTCAAGAACGCTTCGCTCCAGACGTCATCGCGGGCAGACCATATTGACACGGTATCCTCCAACGCCTTCTCGTCGAACACCAACTTCGAAGTCGGGATCACCGAAAAAGGAATCAGGCCTCCGGACGCGGGCTTGACAAGAAGTGCCGCATTGCTCAGCGTCGACACCGGGGTCGGCGGCACGAAGTACGAGACATTGCCCAGAGTCAGCGTCCGTCCGGTGTGTTGGATGTTGACTTGGACGGCCGTAACGGCACTGAGGGTCGCGAGGCCGATGGCGAAGCCCGCGAGAACGCCGTTGAGCTGCATCTTCATCGTCGGACACGCGTCGGATGAGAGGCCAGCGAGCCAGGCGACGCGCGCCCGTCTTTATACCCCGCAGCGGGACGGCTTGACGGCGTGGGCGGCGCGCGAGCCCGGAGTCATGAACCATTTTGAACGGTGGCGGCTATCGACAGTACGGCATAACGGTCTTGCACCTCGTCCTTCGCGCCTTCCAAGCTCTTCCAAGGCGCTCGGTCATGAATCCGATGGGACACCGTATCGGCAACATTACATTGTGCGGCCGCGGTTCAGCGAGATAAGGACGCAAAGCCTGAGTAAATCCGGGCTTATCGTCTATCGCCCACGAGGGGCTGATATGATACCTCGAACTCGTCGGTCTTCCGCGATCGCGTTTCACAACGTGACCGCGTTCAGCTGTGTCAACACTGCGGGCCGGTCTGCGTTCCTGTGGCATCCGAACGTGGGCTACCAAAATGAAGTAGCATTAGTCAGCAGGGTTTCGGCATAGCGTTCGACGCGTAGAATTGCTTCGTACCTGCAATCAGAGAACATGAAAGCACAGCGTAATATGTGCAACGCAAAGGAATGTCTAACTCGAATATTGATATACGTCTACGACGTGAGGCGAGACGTGGGTCTTGGCACGCGCCACGATCTCTACTCAGTGACGTCCAATACACACCTCAAAGCCATTCCAAACCCCACACGTGGTGTAGTGTGTAGGAGTCATCAAACGAGCATAGTAAAACGGCGATACATGACCAAGATAGCCAAAGGCATTTGCTTGTCATACCTCGGATATCAGTTCGTAGCATAAAGAATCCACAAAGAGCTGTTCTTGACAGTTTCTATACGCACATTTTAACATGCGGTGCTCACAACTGTGCTGCAGATGTGATTGAGCACGCATACGGCCTCGCTAGACGGCCAAAGCCTTTTGTCTACGCAGCTCATAGAAAAGCGTACCGTGCAAACAGGAGCGATCCAACTCACCAGAAGCCGCCGTATTCCTCGCCCTCGCCTCCCCGATCCACACACACCAGAAGAATGACATTCATCGACGTGATGAAGGCGGCCTTCGACTTTGTCTTCGGGCTCCAGCTCGAAACTCGTGAGTGACGCAGCTCCGGGGCAAGCCGAGGCGGCTAAACTAACGTTGCAAGAGCAGTTCTTCCTCCAGAGGACGAAAGACGGGACGTGGGCGCGAGTGACAGCACACCTGCGCCGCGATATCTCGACGAGGAGCTGGGGGCGCTTGCGCTCCCTCAGCCGTATTTTTCGCTCACTGGTCAAGTGCCAACGCGTATCATCTCAGTGTGGCGATAGAGCGGTGTGGCGAGACGCCTAGAGTCGAATTTACTGTCATCAGCAATGTTGTACGAACGCGAAGACCTTTTACTCTAACCTCTGTCCGACGCGTCTGCGTTTTACCGTCTTGGGTGAACCCTTTATACAGTCCTCGCAATGCTTGGCTATGATAGATTGTCGTGACGTCGTCCCAAGAGGATGCTGGTGTGTCGTCGATTTACCTCAGCATTGTCGCTCCGACTCAGCAGGAAGAGACCGAATTTCCTCCCATGTCGAAGCGAATTTGCCGAAGAAGCCGCATCCAGCTGTGGGCATACCTTGGCAACGGTCCTTGTCAGCTCATGCTTGGATGGCAGGCTTCAGGTATTCCTCTGCAGCGTGCGTTGTTCGTATACACCGCAGACGTTGACGAGCAGCAATAACATGAACAAGGTGGTGGTCGGCAACAAAGGCGGAAGCCGACGGGCGCTTGTAATATCCACGTGTATTCTTCCGCATTTGGCATTCCCTTTGCAACGATTCACGAATACCAGAACACGGTCTCCTCCCTCCCGCCGCTTAAGTACAAGGGACTGTCCAAAAAGAAATTGACTAGCGATGATCACACAGATAAATAGAACAGGCCACCATCAAGGCCCCACCGTTCGTTGACCGACCTCCTGCGCGCCCTAACGTGTCCTAACGTCTCTCGGACGAGTCCACTTCTGCCGTCACCGTCCGCAGGCCATATACCACACACTCGAGATACCACCCACCAGCTTATTTTTATCAGTCAACCGCACAATTCATGATGTACGCACGCGCCATCCAGACCCTCACTCTCGTTTTTGCTCTCTCCATCGCTTTCGGTATGTTCCATAGCACCTGGCCGTACTCCCTCATCAGACGTACTGATTGACAGCCAACCTCTCAGTGTCTGCATCCCCTGCTCCTATAGATCCCCTCCAGGCGAACGTCATCGCTGAGAACAGGAATATGGGGTGCTCGGGCCCCCAGGGCTGCGTCGGTGTAAGTTGTATCTTGAATGCCAGCTCGATACTTGCTAGACAGAGGCTAACTACTGAGCCGCCAGGCCAACGGCACCGCTAACATAGTACTAGCTACCTCCGGAGCATCACCTGCACTCGGCTCCACACCGCAGGCCGTAGCTCTTGGCGTCATTGCAGCGGGAGGTCTCTCCGTCCTGGCCTTCCTATAAATCGTGCCGTGATATGTACTACCTCAATTGTGGAAGAGGGGTGCGGCTTCCTCTACAGGAGCAAATTTACCCACCGCCGTGTCGATTGTCCATAGGGACTGCAGCTTGGACTGCCATCATTCGTTTAGCACATGTATCGTATCACAGTCAACGTCTCAGATTCTCTGGTACATCATCACAGTTTTAATGAGCCCCGATCCAGCGACTGAGAGAAAAGTTACCAGGCCACGCGTGCACTATTACTCCGTCAGTTTTCAGAAAATGGGAATAATTATCGAGTGCGCACAAATATTCTGCCTGGGTACTGGTCGTCGACCAGAGGAACGACACCGTAAAAGGCATACTGAGACCGACATTCTGCGACTAGTAGGATATATACATCTGAGAGATAGGTATAGTAATGTAGAGAACCGGAACAGGACAGGAGACGGCGACGCATGAGATGTTATTGATACAGGGGAGGCAGGGCGATGAGGGGGCAGAGTGACTGATGGACTGATGAGAGAGCGAAAGAGCTGGAGTACGGGAAAAAAAGCAAATGGACAGATGCGGGGGACAAGACGAGGGGGGGGGATGTCCGGATGGGCACCCTGGCAGCGAATATGGAAAAGGGCGGCACGATCAGGGCCGCCTGGGAATGGCAGTAGAGACACAATGGCGGAGGAGGCGATGGTCCCAACATACGGTATAGCGCAATCGCAGGTGCGATCAGACTCGGATGGGGTTGCACTCGAGGGAACTAGGCTTTGGTTTTTTTGCGTGTCCTGCCGCTGGCGTCGTTGCCAGCGAGATGCGAAGTGCGCTTCGAGCCGGTTCGAACGAGGTCGGCGGCGGGCTTCCAGCCGAACGGGGGTTTCTTGTCCTTGACGGCGTCAGGGACCTGAGGCCATTGTTTCTTGAGAGTTTGTTTCATCACGTCTAGCATTGCCTGATGAGTCTCCAGATTCTTCGCCCGCGTCTCGACGTTTCCCTGCTTTTCGACCTTTTCGACCTTGGGCTGGGATGAGTTCGCTGTTGCACCGCTATTGAGCTCGACCTCTTCTTCCCGTTTCTCTTCCTTTTCCTGTTCCTTTTCTTCTTCCTCAAATAGCATCGCGAGATATTCGTTTTTCGCAGGGTCCGTAGCCACGCGGCGTGCTGGTGCGGCGAGTTTCTTGGACGAATGCAAGGAATAGTAGGCCGCGAACCATGAAAGCAGAGTGGCGATGAATTCGTTGAGCGGATAGTCCTCGGCAGTGACCTGCTTCGACTCGTCCGTCCAAAAGAATTGTAAGAGGGCGTTGGGCTGGACAGTGTTCTTCTCGACGTGTTGGTAGCTAGATATGTCGAGGGACCCCGCACGGATCGCACTCCTCTTTGCGTGTCCACAATGAGCCTCGCCTGACATGGGGTCAGGCGTGCAATCGTCGAAGTAGTCGTGCAGGAACTGAGGCACCATGTGGTCGGGGATGCTATGAGGGAGCAGGCGGACAGCATGGTAGAGGATGACATGGAAAAATGACTCCAGCTCGTCTTGTACGGCGATCGTCCTTGCAGGATTGTTGAGTGCATGCACCGACAGGAACTGCCACGTCCCCTGATGACCGAGAGCATATGAGCGGATTTGATCGTGGCCGCGAGGTCAAACGACGTACCGTGCGATCAGGCTGACGACCCGTCTCGGTCTGGTCCGACAGTTTCTTCGACAACTCCCAGTCGTTCAGAAGCCCTACCAAACGGCCGCGCGAGTCCTCGTAGAGCAGGATGTTTCCCGCACTGATGTCGCGATGGATGATGCCCTTCTCATATGCCTTCGAGTGTGCTGCAGTGATTCATGCGTTAGCAAGTCGATATCATCAGCGACCTACGAACCGGCGCACCTAGGAGAGCACAGTAGACCGCCGAAAGCAGGTCAAAGCCACTCTTGATCTTGTCCAGAGGCTTGCCCACCTCCTTGACAACGAGGCGGTAGTGCTGGTGATGCTTGAGGGGCTTGAGGGGCTTCCTCTCCGAACAGTTCTTCTCCCAGAGGTCCACGGTGACGCTCGTGTTCTGATCGGGGACGTCACCGTGACAGACGAGCGTCGGTACAAATCGGACTTTCTCCTTGTGCAGCACCTGCAAGGTAGCCCCCTCCTTGTCGATGGCGACGCTGTCGACGCGCCACGCGTCCTTGAGAAACACGAGCGTGTTCTTCCGAGGCGTTGTGCCGGTCTTCTCCGTCGAGCTGCCCTCTTCTTCCGCGCCCTTGTCATTCTCCCACTCCAGTGCGATGTAGCCACGGGTAGTACGACCAACCACACCCGCCGCTTTGAAGCACGGTTTCGCGACAAGGAAATGGCGTTCGCGCGGCTTCGTCGTGCCGGCGCTCGACTCGTCGTTGACCGTCAGCTTCCACCACGGATACGCTTCGTCCAGCGTGTCCTTGAATTGCTGTGGCACGTACTCTGGCACGTAGTCCTCCGCCACGTTGTCTTGATTGGCAGTGGCCGTCTTCCGCTTCGCTGCCTTGGTAGCGGCCTCGACCATCTCCTTGGCAGCGGCCTTCATCCGCTTCACCTCCTCGGATTCCGGCTTGAGACGAACCGCAGTCGGGTCGTGACCGCGCTCGCTGGGGTGCATTTCCCCGTAGGCACGAAGGAACTCCACCAGCGTCTTGTTGTTCACGTACGAGAACCTGTTCGTCACGACCAGCCCCGAGCGATCGATCCGCACGATACGCGCATTCACGCCGATGAAGAGGATCATGTACTGGTGCGTCCGCTGCTGGCGGTTGAGGACGAGTTCGGCGTACGACAGGATCTGACCGAGAGCTTCACGACGCTTTACGGCGTTGGCCTCGTCGTTGTCGTAGGTTTCGTCGAACGGATCGGTTTCGGTAGCTGCCTTCTTGCACTCGATTATAATCTCGATCGTCGACCAGTCCGTCCGGCCCTTGATGTATCCGCCTCTCTGCTTCGGATCCCGCAGGCGTTTCACCGTGTCGTCCGGGTAGAGCCCAATGTCGGCCTCTAGCTTGCCCGGGTCCGTCGGATCTGACTTGTACGCGGTCGCCATGAATGTGAAGCCCTTGCAGAGCGCCGCCTTGTTGAGTGCGCTCGTCTGTGGGCGGCGGAGTTAGTGGATGTCCGGTCTGCCCTGATCGCGTTCAGAGAGAACTTACAAGCTGCGCGTACATGTCGCGCTCCAATTTGTATGCCTCCGTGCTGTTGAAGAGCGGCTTTGGCCCAGCGGGGGCCTTCTTCGGCTTCGAGGGTGCAGCGGCCTTTGAGACACCTCTTTGAGGCCGTTTGTACAACGGTTTCGGGAGGTCGGGGAAGAAGGTCTTCTTGAACTCATCGTACGGGATCGACTGTATCTTCCCGTGCACGTTCGAGCGCAACTCGATTCTCTTAGCGGGCAGGTCCCCTTGGGTCATCGAGAATGGGCTGTTTATAATAAAGGCCTTTCTGGGCGAGTCATTGGTAACGTTAGAAGCCATGTTACAAGTCGTGATGGACACTGGAGAGGGAGCAGGGAGTGGTAGGAGAAGAGGATGCGTACCAGGTGCGCGGTTGGGTTTTATATGTTGAACTTGGCCACTGGTCGCGTCGCGCGTGGGAGTTTCTGAATCTTTCGTAATCAGTGCAGGACAATGGGACACGAGAGCGGGTGGCTCTCGCTTGGTCGTGGTGGTTGAGTTCAAGCTAATAAGCGCGCGCGCGTTCACTGGCGCCGGCCGCGGCGTCCACGCTGGTCTTGGGCGCTCCCACTCTCCTCGCCCCCGTGTACTCGCTCTACGCCTCTTGCACACCAGGGGGCATCGCAGCAATAGCAGCTATAGCGATAGAGTATGCAGTCCCCCATCCATTGCATCGGGGCGCGAAGGGCGCAAAAGCGCGAATATTCGAGCCGGCGTCTCCGTGGCGGCCGCGTGCTTCCAATCGTGGCTGTGCACATTGGGACCAAGATCAACATGAACAACTCCGCGGGCCATTGTGCCGTCCTTTGATGTTCCGCAGCATCCATGCCTCACCTCCCAGCCATGGCTGAGGCGTGTCACCTCATACATATACTGCCACCGAATACGTGAACGCTGTACCGAATGATACCAGCAGTACTCGTACAATCGTGGACAAATCAAAACACCACTAGTACTAAGTACTATGTAACACAAGTGTATCGCTGCCTTGATGTGTCAAAGCAGCTCTCCGCTCATTGTACGCTTGTTCCATGACTCTATTCCATAGTCTGGGGACACGTGGATAAAAGGCGGTACGTCCGTGTAGCCTACCGGGGACAGCTTGTGCTAGTACCTCGTTGACTGCAAGCGTGATGTGGGCCGCTTGGTCCTGGGAGTGCTCCGCTTTGACTTCCAGTCTCCGCCCTTTATCAAACATCCGTGGCCACTCCCTTCCTCATCCCCAGCTTCAACGCTTATTGCCATCTCGTGTCCCCATCACCCTCCCAAAGTCCTCGCTTGTCATGCCTGACCGCGTCCCAACAATTGCCCTCCCGCCTGACCTGGAGGCGGAGCTCCACGATTACGGGGATTGTGAGTAAATAAAGATATCCTCCTGCCGGACACGCGCTGACCGTCCCCATTGTCCAGTGGAATTTGATACCGAGTGTGCAGTCAGATCCCGCATGCTCGCGGAGCACCACAAGCAGATGAGGGCTATGCGTCGGAACCCCCTCCGTTTCTTGCGCAATTTGGCCAACCTGGCCGTGTTTGCCATCGTGTACATCCTCGGTCTGCATGCCCTCATCGCGCTCCTAGGGCTATTTCTTCTCCCGCTGGCAGTACTCTACTACCACCAGGCGTCGGGTCAGGACACCTCACCTCCGCGCCGTTTCGTCCCGCGTCGGGACGCCAAAGGGCACCCGAGACTCCGACACACTCCACATACCTGCACGCCTACCATCCCAGCGTGTTGGAGCTACGTACAAGTGCTCGTCGGAGGGTTCTTCCTCCATTACGCATACTCCGCTGGTCTCCTCCCGGGCGTACGTCGGCACCCCTCCCTTCCACTTTTTCCGACACACTCTGACTGATCGATTTCGCTTTTTACAGATGGGAGAACGCACACGTAAGATGCTGTTTAGTGGCATCCCCGTCGCATGGCACGAGCCTTGGTGGCCTCTCGCGATTGCGGCCGTCGTATGGCTCGTCACGCCGCCGTCTGTGGAGCATGCACCGCCGAGGAAGACCGTCCAGCAACACATGGACGACTATTGCTCACATGTACAGTGGCCGTTGAGCTCGCCGCGTCTTCGTCGTCCGTGAGGGCGGCATCGTGCACGGGTCGTCCCCCGTTGATCGTAGTACTCGCCTGTCAAGTCACGAAAGGTTCAGGGCGTCCATGTCCCTTCGTCTTTCTATATGCCATATATCGCAATTACTAGTATGATACGGATTTCTGTTGTTCTTCGCTCGCGCATGTCATATCGTTCCACGCATTCCGCACAGAAGACCACTTGAAGGAACGACCATCATATGGGAGTCGGAAGCGCTCGGCGCCAGGTTCAATTTGTTCAAGTGAACAACTTGAATATCGTGATCGTGATCGTATATAGCGTTATATTAATAACGGAGGTGAACGCAATTCCATTCAAACCCTTCTGTCGAAATATTCATGCAAAACTGACGTAGTGACAGCCGGCGGAGCCTGAAGTCGAATAACAGTGCGAGGGGACAACATTACGAAGAATATACAGGGTAGTACTTGCGGCCGGGCATGCGAAGGATGATAGCACTGGGAAGTCCGAAGATGTCGAGACCGCAATAGAAAGTAGTAACTAGGGCTAGTGATATGCATTCAGTCATCCGGCGGTTTGAGAAACTTGGACCATCAATATGATGGGCGTTGTACAGGTGGGAAGAGCTTGGGGGCGCGGCTTCCGTCTATGAACTTGTAGGAGAGCATGACGGCGCGGTCAATCGCCACGCCGGGCAGGCCGCGATGTCAGCCTCGAAGCATCACCGCGCAGACAATGAGCTTGGATAGGGACCGTAAAGAACCTGAGAAGGAGAAGCTGTCCTGTTGGGGTTTTTGAGCGATATAATGCATGCATACGAGAATATATACATACGTAGGAACTCCTATACTGAGATCGACGGTGCCGTAGGCGGAGACGAGCTCAAACACTACCGTGATGGCCTAGTTGTGACATCAATTATCCCCATGCATGATCCAAGATATACACTGCGAATAGCGAAGATGGTGAGCCAGTTGTTCATAGATTTGTCTTCCAGTCCGTCCCTCTGCAGTACAAATACATCAGTTACATTCTCTAGAGGCGCAACGGCCAGCGCCCACCATGTGTCCATCCCCCAGGCATAATCAGCGTCAAACCTTCGGAGGTGGCGCACCGAATGATAGCTGCTTGCGTGCGTACATGGCGGCCAGGTGGCGACTCTACACTACTAGTATAGCACGCCGGTTTCCGGTCTAGCTAGAGGCGTCCTCGGAAGAGAGCTCGTCTTCATCATCTACTGGCATGAAAACGCCAAGCGTGGTACTAGTCCGGTCCAACTACCGAGATGTCAGTGATTCTACCAGGCTAGTATTCCGCTGACTCGATTATCAATATTTCAATATTTGTCGATCATTGTTGATCTAGTAGTCCGGACGGACGGCGGATGATATCTTTCATTCGTTCAACTACAGACCCTGGAGGAACTTGACACTGTACTTATCCTGAGACCTGTCCACACCCAGCATCAAGCGATGTGAGTAAACAGCTCTTGAACATGGTGGAGGTCAAGCGCAGAAAATGAAGCGCTAAATTTTTACCCCGCAGCACTTACCCGCCATCATGTCTGCGTACGGCGCCATCACTGCCCGCTCGTCCTCGTCTCTTCCTTCCACAGCATGGAAGTTGTTGTCCAAACGTGAAAATGCGCCGAAATACCTCACATTGCACAACCTCACGATCGCGGCCGCCGTCAACCACCATGGGTTAATCGATTTCCTCCACAGCGTGTTTGCCGCTGAGCTCGAGGACGGCCGGACGTATCCTCAAGAGATACTACCCGGAGAGTCGTACACACGCGCGCAATTCGAGGCGTACTTCTTCGCCGCCGACATCCTCGTCGCAGTACTCGCACTTCCCTCCTCGGATGGTGCGGTAGATGTACTCGCTGGGCCGGACGGCACTCAGGTCCAAATTGGGCTTGCAGAGGCCGTAGGCGGCCGCACATGGGAAGAGTCCATCGCAGGCTGCTACTACGTGAGTGCACCCTCAAAGAAGTGTCTTCTCCGCGCGGGGCTCGAGGGTAATAGGCAGATCGAGCGCCGCCTGGATGTGTCCTGATGCGTCGATGATCATTATCGCTGAACAGCTCTACCACATAGGTGAAGCCGAATTACCCTGGTCGGTCGTCGCATGTGAGTCACCCGAATATACCTATTCTCCTTGCCTTTTTGTGCCCTATTCTCTTCGGCGATGGGCGCGATCAGCATCTTCGTTACTCTGCCCTTGCGAAGCTTGATGTTGTGTTTCAATGGGAGGAGCCGCTGTGAACAGTCTGAATAAGTCCAGAGAACGAACTATGTGAGGTGACTCGGTGGTTCACAGCCCATGTTTGCCACAGAGGAAACGTTAGTGTGCCCCGCTCTGATCGCCCTATTCCTGCAATGCTACCAGTTTACGCTAGTCGTGGTCACTTTATTCAACCTGTCATTGCTCCAGATTTGCAACGCCGGTTTCCTAGTCCCTCCCTCGCAGCGTGGGCACGGCATTGGCACGGTCCTCGCTCGCTCGTATCTTCATTACGGTCCAAGGCTAGGGTATGAAGCAAGCGTCTTCAACCTTGTATACGTGAACAACGTCGCTAGCGTCAAGTCAGTGCTTGTGCATTCGTACGTGCGTCGTCCGCTGATGCTCCATATCCCTCGTAGGCTCTGGGAAGGATTGAACTTCGAGAAAGCCGGGCGCATCCCTCGAGCTGGCCGCCTCAGGACAGCAGACGGCCAAGGCGAGGAGTATGTGGACGCCTGGGTGTTCTACCGTCGGTTCGACCCCCCAGGTCTATAGCCTCCGCATCCGGCGTTGTCGGGTCACCAATGGTGAATGGAACGTAGGTGAACGTCTCGGTAATGGCGCGCTCCCGCCTTACCTCCGAGTATCTCAACCACATCGAAGCGACTACGGACGCGGCACTTTTAACTGTACCCCTGCGCCCGCACTCGCTGCGAAGGCTTATCGCTTCCGCTGCCCCATTCCTATGATATCGGAGTGTCTGCCTATCCCCAACCGTTCCCTCTGTCTTCTTCTCCCGCCACGTGGGTTTTCACAGCGCCATCGGAACTAAAAAAACCATAGTCTGATGGCGCTGTGTGTCCTCTCGCCAGGCGACTACGAGCCTCTGCCTATACATCTGGCGCCATCCGGTCCGCCTTCGTGCCCCATCCGTACACACACACTGCTAGAGCCGTGCACAGTACGAGTCATTCGCCGCAGCCCGTTGCCTATTCGCGGTTTAGTCTCCGTGCACAACCACACGAAAGGCATGACACGCCCGCCGCCATGTCTTCCTCTGTCCGAAGTCGAGCCTCGGTTCTCAGAACTCGACAAACCGTCTGATGTGGAACCGCACTGCGCTTCTCAGAGGTTCTCTGTCGTCGCTCATCGCGCAACGTGCTCACAGGCTTGCGCACATGGCTTCCATGCACATTCCTGTGCCACTCCAGTGTCCTCTTCTCCCGCCGGCGGAGATATAGCGTGCATCGCGAAAGATATCGAGCGCAATGCGCACGTCGGTGCACATCGCGCCGTCACGTAAGTGGCATCCGTGCGCGTTTGCGTATACCGTCAACCGGTGCGTCTCTGACTCTTCGCCTGCGTGTCCTGGAGGCTTTTGTCGGCAGTCGCGCAGGCGCGCGAGCACGCATGCGCGCTGACACCGGTAATGCGCCTGCGCATACATCATGATGTCCTGTAGTTCCTGAGCAACATATTATTATCAGAACGCGTCGGCGGTGGCGCGGCGCGAGGCTGTTCTACCTGCGGTGCAGGGCCGGTAGGTCCTGGGCACGTACTTGTGCTCTGCACGCTTCCCGAACCTCACCGGTATTCTCCAGTCCTCGCAGGATGTCACATGGACTATTGCCAAGGTGCTGTTCCAAGTTACACAGTCCGACTCCCAATGATCACTCTAGATGACGGCGCCTTTGTCGTTGTCGTTGGGCCTACGCCAGTGCTCAAACATCGGGCTGCCATCATGCATCAACCATCCGGACAAACGGTCTCCATGCCGGGCCCCTACGGCGTCGAGCGGACTGCTTTCCAATACCTGAATGCCTGTACGACGCCCGCTTTTCAGCACTCATCATCGGGCATCCGTCACGTCTGCCATATTTGCATTAATTTTACTCGTACACACTAGCGATCACCCCGCCGGTCGTCTCCGATCGAACGCGGAGGTGAGGAGTCTAGTGCCGCAAATTCTTGATATCGTGGATGACCGCTCGGAGGCTGAAACGATCATACTGGATTCGTATGCAGCACATAATTGGACGCACACGAGACTCGGAGGGACCCCCGGGTGGTCCACGGTCCATGGGACACTCGCGGGATGTGCACGCCCACCGCATCCAGCCGTAGCCAATCTCAGCAATGACTAGTTCATACCAGAGGGATAGCGACGGACGCCTTCGACGGCATTTCAGGATGTCGTAAAGGTGAGTCTCTAGGTAATCTGTATCCGGAGATCCTAGACCTGGGCTGGCTGATCAACATTGTCCCCAGCTAAACAAGCAGTATACGAGTCTACTTACACTCGCGAGGTTATGCAGCCTATTATATTACCATGCGGAGCTCGACCACGGGCTTGCAGCCTATTACACTACCACCATTGCGGGCACGAATACCGGTCTCAAGGACTGGGCCACTAGAACGCAAACATCTTCAAGACGTCAACGTCCAACACACGCCGGGACGAATGGTCCAAGCATTCCCACCCGTGCTCGTCCACGCACAATACCGCTGCCCCCCAAGGCTCGTTGTGCCCCTCTCGGCTGGACACGCGTCCAGTGGCAGTCCTTCGCGAGAGGAACATGTGGACGCCGTCGTGCTTCGCCCGGAGAACGTAGCCTGATATGTAAGTGCGCACAACAGCCTAACGCTATGCGTTGTCCTAGCCATACCACGGGCAGGGCGTTCTCCCATGCACGAGGCGGCGCGTCTGACGCGTATTCTGCACCTCGCCGCCCCTGCGTTAATGCGCCTCGTACCCAGGGACTGGCTGCAGTTGGTTCCACATTGGTGGCCCGCGCCTGCCGGCTGGCTGCACCGCGAGGCACCCCATCCCTCCTTGCACACGCGCGAGAGTCAAGTCATGAAGGCCGAAACGTAACAGAACGCACTTCGTGAGTGCGACTTCCCTCGCTACGCGCAGGAGATGGGGCGTCTGCTGCGGGGGATGCCGGTGATAATGCATAATGCCGGAGGGAGTGCTGTTGCTGCGGTCTAGAGAAGTGCGAAGTCAGGAGTAGCGAGACGTTGAGCGTCGTCCGATCAAGCACGGCGTGTCTAATATTTGGCTGGTCCAAGGCGTGTTGAGCTGCGTTTCTTCTTTGGGCTCGCATAACTTGTGCTCTTTCTTCATGCGTAGGATTGCTGGGGTATCCAGGTATCCCTATATTCCAACGCTGACCCACGTCAAAGGAGATTACGCGGACACAGCGGCCTTCGCTGTCCAACGTACTTGCAGCCTCGCCTCCAACGAAGCAAAGAACACCGCGCCAGCTTTCACACGCAACCACAGCTGTCATAGCCGGCCACAACGTGATCAAGGGGGAGGAAGGCAGCCTCTGGATCCGAGGACGCACTCCGGTGTTCTGCCTGCCGTCGCGCAGCTATCAGCAGCAGCGCACCCTCCCAAGTACTGGGATCGGTGCCGTCACGGTCGCAGAGGGTGAGGTAAGTTGCACGAGGCTTCGCTGTCGCCTGAGATTGGGAGAATAATCGGGTTCTGTTCGAAGAAGTGCCGCGGAGACCGCAGACGTACGTGAGGAGCGCGAGCGGCGTGTGGACGTTCGCGTAGCCGCATGTTGCCGTATGTCGTACCAGGGCCAAGACGTCAGTGCACGAAGATTGCGGTGCGGCTGATCTACGCGATGGCTGGTCAGTGGATGTGGATAACCTTTCCAAACTATCCTTACTGCACATTAGCCGTTTGCTCACGCGTCGCGCGAGAGTGCTTGTCCTCACCTCCTTAAAACTTCCAGTGATCATGCCACCCAAGACACGACTTCTACATCTCGCGCGCGATGCCATGCACCATCCACAGGTCACTTCGACGCGCGAACGGAGCGCCAGCAGGGAAAGATATATCCCAAAGCGCCAGGACCGCCCGCTACAGTCTCCATCCCCACTCGAGGCACAACAAGCGCCCCATCCGACACGCTGCACAATGAAGCGTGATGTACTGAACGCCCAGCGCGCAGACGTCGCGGACACGCGCGCAGCCCCCCACGCAGTCAGAAGTTCCAGAAGCACCCCCGACAGGCGAAATGGAGACACGCGCACACCGCGAGCCAGATCACGGCACGAACGCGAGGTCGGGGCTCCGATCAGCAACATTGCTCGTCGGGCGGGTGTGCTAAGTAGTGCTGCCGCGCGCCGTCGCGCGACGCCCACAAGTCGCGTGTATCAGTAGCATCTGGAAGAACACTCTGTGCATACATTGACACCTTTGGCGCGCGCGGCGTTCCGTACCGTACCCGCTCTCCTCCGCTCTGCGTCCGCATTGCACACACAGAGAGGGGATCACAGTTGCAGTTACAGTACCGTCGCGCCTGTTTTCGATGCACACTGTGTTCATGACATACGAAACAAGGCGAATCTGGAGTATGAGCCACTGGGTTGACGCTAGCACCATCACCTCCTCGCGCCGCTGTCCCCCCAGTCACACAAGGTCCAAAAACTCGACAGCGACGCGCGGAGACGAGGCTGTGCACCCCGCGCTGCGCAGACAAGACGCGGTGCGCGTATGACCGCAACGTGCACCGCGCCCGCCCAAGAAGACGAGCAATGCATAGAACGGCGCACCTCCCCGGCAGCCAACCTTATCAGGCGACCACAAGTGCATTGCCCGAAGCGGCGCGGGCCCTTCGTCCCGCGCGTGCCTCGCGCCGCGCGGCGGAGCGAGGGCGTTCTCGCCTCGTGCGCCGCGCACGCCTATTCCGGCCGCGACATTGTCCGTGCAATGTTCCCGCCAGAAGAGGGCCGTGGGCGTGGGCGCGCGGGGAGGCGATGGAGCGCGATTCGATTTCCATGTCCGCGCGCCGTGCACCACGGTCTAGCCGAGCCTGCCCCATCCGTGGCGCGCACGGACTGCTGTGTCGCGGAGGCTGTTTGGGCGAGTGCAATGCATGGATGATGATCGCGCGGGGCCGTCCAGGTTTCGTGCATGGGGAGCGGCGCTCTTGTCATAGGGCACGCGCGAGCTCTGGAGCTCCGCCGCGATGTCCTGTTTGGTGTCGCGCGCATCATCAGCATCATCGTTGAGCATTGGACGGGTGTACTTACTGTGTGCAATGTCGACCGCACGTTCGCGCGCGGCCCAACGTTCGCGAGCGCGGCCACAGTCCATGGGAGCGCTGCAAATGGAGACCGCCGGAGACCGGGCGGGGCCTCGGCGTCGGCGATGCGGCGAACAAATAGTTTTCGGGCGGATTTCAGAAAACAATGGGCCCGAAGCGGCTCAGTTCGGCGCATCCGGATAATCAAGGCTGGGAAGGTTCGGTGGTCCCGGGATGCAATGCCGCAACAGCCTCCGTCGCTGAGGGACCCACATCTGTCGTCGCTGTCGAGGGGGCCACACGAGGACGGACGCGACGTAGAGAAGAGAAATGATGCCGCGCAGGATCAGCGCACGGATCCCAGTCTGTCAACACCCTCGCCCTCGCCATTCGTTCTTCCGGACGCTCGTGCGCATTAAAGGCAGCCCTGACGCTTCTCGAGGCGCCGTGCGGGCGCTTGTGGCCTCGATATGTTTGCCTGCCCTCGGACGCTGGTGGACGCATCAGACGTTGTAATGATGGACATTATCCGGATGACCGGTGTGGTCAATGTTGCACATCACCACCTATCATGAGATGGACCGGTACGGACGTACCGCGGCTGCGTGCCATGCATTCGCGCCCGGCACAGTGACAGCAGCATGAACCGACGGCAATCCGTGTGCACGATAGAGTATAGCACCGAAGCACTTGCACGCTGCGTTCCTTCCGTGCATCAGCACGACGGGCGTCGTTCACGAGGCACTGACTCCGGGTCTGCGTCCCGGTTCCTACACGTCTTATGAGTGCATACGCGCGAGGAACGAGCGTGCAGCCAGGCCGACAGCCGTCGGCTCGCATCCCGCGCTCCGCGACCATGCATCGCGCAGCGGGGGGCGTCCCGGGCCCTCGAAGTCTAACCACACCGTAAGTCCTCTGCACACCGGGGGCCCTGGCGAAGCTGATTGCATGTGCAGACCCTGGATCAATCAGAGAGAACAGAATCCGCGCGAGAGGCATCTATGACGCCCGCCGCGGCACACGGGGAGTCGCGCTCGCCTCCGCTCCGAGTGTCTTCTGCCAGCCGGCTCTTCCGATAGAACGACATGAGGCGTCTCGAAGGCCGCGCTGTGAGAGCCGTTCAATGGCAGAGTCGCGACCGTGGTATCCGCCGGCGCTTTTCCCGCACATTTGTCCAAGGCTCTGCGCGGGCCCTGTCATGCGATCTCAGCAGATCCGCTGCACTGGCCGAAACTACCGCATGCGGGAGCGACAATCGCCATCCATACAGACTGTCCGTGCTGACAGTGCTGCCAGAACTATAGCGTCGGGTCGTCTAGATAGATGGCATCTCGTCGTTAGAATTGGCCAGCCATACAGCGTCCGAGGACGAGCGACTGATAACGCCCTGTTCTGTATCCCGCAGCATCCTGTGGCGAAAGAGAACAGGGTGCTTGCTCACCAGAAGCTGCCGTCGGAGTGAAAACGACTGGTCCGGCTGGTTACGCGGCATTGCGTCCCTACTCATCATATGCCGCCCCAGAAGACCATCAGACCTCACAGGCATGCACAGGCCCGGCCTGGACACAACAGGGCATGGCACGGAGGGCATGCCTCGGAATGTCTGCACAACCGACGTGGAGACGCTGATGAATGATGAAGTCTGCGGCAAACCGTACTTCGTGTTGTTAGCTGCATTCAATGGGCATGAGCGCCAGTCTATTCGCGGTGCAGAAAAACTCACCAAAACCCGGATTTTTACAACCGCTGCACCTCGACTGCTCAGCCTGGCCAGCAGCGGTACCCTCGACGTGCCCACGGCAAGCAGATCGCGGTTAGTCGGGATAGATTCGATGTGCGATGGAATGAATGCGTCCAAGTCTAATTCCACGTGTATGTGGTTGAGAAGCAAGCACCAAGCGCCGGCGTCGCCGTGATGGTTACCGACGACGACTAGAAACCCGGCGATGCGGTGCACGTCAATTAACCCACCCCCACCCGCCCAGCTAAATGTCTTCAGCACCGTCCGCGATCGCGTTCACCCGCGGGGGCCTGAGCACGTTCATGCGCAATTTATTATCGCGCCCGACGCGCCCTGTGGCGGCGACACCACACCACTCGGCGCATGCACGCGCTAGCGCGGGGCAGAGGGCGCGCTCTCGCCGAGCTCGAACCACACGTCCCGCCGAACCCGTCTGATGATAATTGATTCTCCCCGCACACGCTGCACGGTCTCAGGGCGTCGCGCACGTCGCGGTCAGCCGTCGCACCCGTCGCACCCCCCAACGCATGAGACTGTCCAAACGCGGCGACCTCCTGGCGCATCTGACCAACACGAGGCTCGCGCGTCATGATCCAACACCTCCTAGGCCAAAGCGGGAGGTTCCAAGTTGAACGTCCAACCAGGACCAGAACCAGAACCGCAGCCACGCGCAGGGCGGGGCACTGCAGGATTCTGATACGACGCGGCGGCACGTAGTGTACCGGGCAGAATTGTTTTGGGTTTATCTGCCGGCACAAATGGCAGAATGGCTATTGCCGGGGCCGGCATAATTTGGCAGATACATAGACGCCCAAACTTTCGCCAGTCTCGTTGGGGGACGTGAGGAGGCGCTAGCACACTGTCTCTACCACCAGTAAAGCTATCTAGGCCACTCCAGCCAACGCTATGAGATCATCTATTTCCCAGTCATCATCAGCGTCCTCATCTCCCTCTGGCAGTGGCGCCCGTCCTCGAAAGTCGGGGAATAGCGCCCGTGTCCACCTTGTTGAGGCAAGCGCCCAGAGTAATGCCTCTCGCAATTGACTCTCAGCACTCGGAATTTAGTAGCGGAACTGTGCAGAAACTAAAATTTCTCTACCAGAACATACGCATACAATTAAAGATGATATATGTGAGGTCTCCTGTGGCTTTACGCCGGCAGCAACGCCTATTCGCCGTCCGGGCGCTTGGTATTCTGCCGCCTTTTGCCCGGGCCATGGGCCGGCAAAACGGCAGATGCCGGTTGGCATTTGCCCTGGGCAGAATGGCAGCATTCTGCCGCGAACACTAGCGGCACGGCGTGTCGAGGTACGTCCATCCGTGAACTTGAAGTGACGGCCCGTCTCTGATATGCGTGCCCGCTGCGACCCTCGACAGCTGCGGGACGCGACCGGGAGCGCATGGTCGGCACGGCGCGACCTCGGGCGAGGCTAGCGTCCCTTAGCGTGCATAGTAAGTTGGCAGCCCTGACTACAGCCAAAACTAGCTCATCAGAACCCTGCCAGGCCTCAATATTGATAGCTCCACCCCCGGTTGTGGACGAAAGCAGAAACCGGCGGGATCGCCTCGGACTCGGACGCACCCTAATCGCGCGCTCGTAATATTAATGGCGCACTCGGGCCTCGGGAGTCGGGAGCTCGCGTCGGCCGGGGGACTGCACCGGTCGCGCCTCGCAATGCGTGCGCCCCACAACGTTTGCGACGCGTTGCGCATTGCGCGATGCGATAGCGCAAAGCGCGTCCTCTATCGCCCTATCCTATCCGCCCCACAGCCGGCCGAGTCCCGACGCGCCCCGCGGCGCCTCATATTGCGCGCCGCCGCCCGCCCGAGTCCCGATTCCGAGCCAATTCAGCTTTACGCTGTTCAGGTTCGTCTTCATCCTGTCTTTCTGAAGTCCTACTTGAGTTGAACCTTCAAAGCACTGACTAATTCTGTCCACAGTCACTTAACACCCTACCAGTCGACCCCAGCACCTACCCCAGACGGCCCCCAACGACTCACCCAATCGCACGCACTCACTGCAGCCCGATCCCGCCGTCGATCCCGATCGCGCTCGTGCCCACTCCCCGCCCTGGGGCAGCGGGCACTGGCGGGAGAACCCTCGGCGCGCGCGTGCCGCCTCGCGCTGTACGGTGCGCCTCGTTCGCACTGCGCAGTCCGCGCGGGCCAACTTGGCATTTGTGGCCGGTATACCCGTGTAGGGCGTGGAGCGAGCACGTACGCTTGGCTGTGCCGGGACAGGCTTGCGACAGGCTTGCGGTTTTGCCACGGCTTGGCGGGGTACAGTGAGGGTACTCGGGATGCTGCAAACGGCGGGTCATGCAGACGTGATGCTAATAGTGATACTCAATCTGAAGTGCTACGACTCGGAGGAGGAATCAAGTTACCGAGTTCAACACAACATGAACAGTACGTATGTACACATCGCGCCTCCCTCGCGCACGCCTCCCTCGCGCACCCCAACCTCCTCCGTCCCCATCGGCCCACCACACACCAACCACACACCCACATCACCCAGTACACCACCACACGCCCAGTCCACATCCCATAATCTCCCACATCATACATCCCACCTCCATTTATCGGATGGTCGGATGGTGGCGCCTCCCTGGGCCCCTTCCCAGCCCTTCCCTCCCCTGCCCTCCGGCACACCGGCCCCGGACGCCGGGCGTGCTTGGTTCCGCGCGCGCCGACGTCGCGCACGCGAGGCCGCGCGATACGCTGGATCGCGACGGGCCCGGGGCGATCGGGGAGATTCAGCTTGTCAGGAGGTGGCTGGTGGTTGGATGGGCGGGGAACGTGCTCGCGCGCGCGCGCGCGTGATACGTGCGTGAGTTACTGAGTACAGAGTCAAGATCGCGCCATTGGCATGTCGCGCGCGCGCAGGGCGTTCACGAACACCTCCTACCAAGTCCACTCGCGTATACACAGTACTACACACCTCACTCACCTCGCACACCCAAACCACACACCATTGCAGCCCCATCCGCATAACTGCGCAAACCACGGACTCTCGGAAGCAAATCCCTCCCTCCCTCAGCCCCTCTCCCTCTCCCTCGCGCGCGCCCGTCGCACCCCACCCTCCGCATCCGCGCCCCGCCCTCGCAACCGGCCGTCCCGCCCCACCCAGGGCCCAGCGATCGCGCTCCCGTCGCGCGCCGCTCGAGTGCTTCGAGCGTTAGCGCGATCGGGGCACGCGAGGGGCGCCTATACCTTTGAGCTGCTGTAAGTAGTAGTTGTAAGCTGCAATAGGGAATTCGCGAGCCGGCCGCCCCGCGCGCGGGCAGGATTGCAGTCCGGACTGGCGGTGGAGCTCGGAGACGAGCAACGTCGCACGCGCGCGCGGGAGGTCCCGAGCCAGGGCCCGAGGCCGAGGACGCGAGCTTCGAGTCGGGATTCGGACTGGATGCAGCTCGATTGGGGAGTGTAGCGTGGACCGCGACCGGCCGGGCGCGGGTGCGAGGAGAATTGGACGCGAAGAGAATCAGCGGGAGAGAATGGGGAAGGAGGATGGTCTCTGGGACCACTATGCGTACGAGCTAGGCGTGGTGCATGGTAGTCCTCGCGACGGGACGGGAGACGGGAGACGTACGCGTGCGCGCGAAGGTGAGTACAAAAGGACTGTTGTACGGTAGTGTAGATACTCGCAGAAGCGGATTAATGTGTACGCGCTTGGATGTACAAAAGGCCTCATGCAGTAGTATGAAACCATAGACTGTAGTATGAGGTAAGTGACAAGGAACGCAAGGCAGCATAATAGACACTGCACAATACGCGGCTTACACGCGCGCGTAGCTACAATAGCCCGTCCACCTCCACCTCCACACGGTCTTCGAGCTTGCAATTGCCTCTGAGGCGACCGCAAACAACGCTCCCCAAACAACCACTTTCGTCCTTTCACAACCGGGTATCCATTCACTCATCTCCATCTACTACCAGCCACATTCTCGAACCCATCGTCCCACAGCCATGATCTTTTTTTCAAGCTTCAAGCTCTCGCTCTCGCACGCAAAAAGAGTTCAGCGAAGCATCTTATTTTACTGCCATGCCTCTGTAGCCTATGCCTAGTAGCCTACGTAGCCTACGGAGCCTACGATCCTATGTATCAAGCCAAAGCCGAGCCATGCGGGGAATATGAATATGCGTGCGTGCGTGGTAGTGTACAACATGTGTGCGTGCGTGCGGTATCTTGTCTTGGATTGTGCGGGGAGTGTTCGGTCTTGTGGGGAAAGCATGAGAAGGGGGGCAGACGGGGGGCAGCGGAGGGGTGAGGGAAGGGGGCGGGGTGCGAGAAGGAGAAGGGGTGAGGCGGGGGAAGGGGAGCAGTGGAGGGCGAGAAGGGAGGGGGCAACGGAACGGAAGAAGGGGGTGCGTATATGTGTGACGGGGGTGGTATCTGGGCGAGCGAGCACGGGCATGGACCAATAGAGACGGACGATATAGACGAGACGGTATCAGATAGTCGAGTCGAGACGCGCGAGAGGGAGCCATGAGAGGGAAGAGGCGCGAGAGGGAGAGGAAGAGGAAAGAAAGCAATAATGGTTAGCGGCCATGCGTGCGGGGACTGTATGCGGACGTGCGGCGAATCGGGGTCGGTACGGGAGTCGGGAGTCGGGGCTTGAGCTTGAGGCGGGCGGTGGGCGGTCAAGAGAAGAGATGAGGTGGGGAGGGGGGAGGGGAGCAGAGTCCGAGGGGGGGGGGGGGGGCAAGCAGAGTGGAGCGGGTCGCGGGTGGGCCATGCAAGAGTCGTCGTCGTCGTCGTTTTCATCCTCCTCATCCTCATCATCCTCATCAACACCCCCTCCTGCCACACCTCCTACCAAACACAAGGCGCAGGCCTCGCGAAAATATCGCCCCCCCTCGCCCTCTTCAACACCGGCGGCGCGCCCCTCCCTCCTCCCTGCCCCTGCCCTTGCCCGCCCTGTCCCTGGCCAGCGCCCGCCCCAGGCGGCGGCGCACTCGCCGCGCCGCCGCCCATGCCCATGATACTATGCATGTTCTGCGCGCCCTGCGCCGCGCCCGTGCCCTCGCCCGCAGCTGCGAACGTCCCGGGCGCGCCAATGCTTCCAATACCGCCCATCCCGCCCATCCCGCTCGCGACGCCCGCGCCGCCGACACCGCCAGCGCCGACACTCCCCACCCCTCCAGAGGTACCGGGGGCGGGCGGATTAGAGGAAACACGCACGGAGCGGTCCTCGTACCCGAGCGGCGTGCTGGGCGGCGCGGAGGACGCGGGGGAGGTGCTGGTGGACATGCTGCTCTCGGGCGTGTCGGGCGTCGTTGGCGCTGTGTGGAGGGTGATTTGGTGCGGGGGGTGTTGTGCGGGGTGTTGTTGGTGGTGCGGGGGTTGGTGCTGTTGGTGCGAGGAATTTGAGGGGTGCGAGGAGGAGGGGGGGTGCGATTGTTGTTGGGAGGAATGTGGTGGTGGGGGGTGCGAGAGGTATTGCTGTGGGTCGATATGGGAGGAATGTTGCTGTTGTTGCGAGGGGTGGGAGGAAGACGGTTGTGAGGGATGAGGTTGCGGGCGGAAGTTGGGCGCGGATGAGGACGCGGACGAGGCGGAGGCGGGGGAGGGCCGCTGCGACGCGGGCTGGGAGACGGGGGAGGGGCGGCCGCCGGGGCCGTACGGGTTCCCCGCGTGCACGGGCACGGGCGGGGGCAATGGCTTCGGCGGGCTCGTCGACGGGCCGTGCGTGGGATTCGTCGTGAACACGGGCGGGGGCGCGCCGCCCTGCGGCGCACTATACGGCGTCGTGCTCGGCACGGGGCTCGGCGCGGGGCTCGCAAGCACATACGTCGGGTACGGCCCGTGGCCCTTGAAGTCGCGCCTTACCTTCGCCTCGAACTCGGCGAGCGCCTGCGGGTCGATGTTGAGCTGCCACTCGAGGTAGGAGCACATCTCGCGCTCCATCTGGTTCACCTCGCGCAGCGCGAACATGCCCTGGCCGACGATCGCCCACGACTTGTTCGAGTACGTGTCGTCGCAGATGACCTTGCTCGCGAGCATGAACGCGCTGATGAAGAGGCGGTGGCCGGACGACCCGCGCGCGGCGGGGAAGCGCGCCTTGAGGCGCTGCAGCAGGTAGAGCGCGGCGAAGGTCACGCTCGCGTGCAGGCGCGTGCGGTGCAGCGCGTACGCGATGAAGTTCGCGAGCGGCGGCGCGGGCGCGGGCGGCGCGCCCGACGCGAGCGGCGGCAGGTCCGGGCACGCAAACAAATGCGTGACGAAGCGCGCGCACAGCTTCGCGCTGTCCTCGTGCCCGTAGTACGGGTCCGGCTGGGGTCGCTAGGTGAGCATGTGTGTGCGCGTGCGTGGGGGAGGGTGCTCACGACGGCGGGGTGGGCGCGGGGGGCGCCTGGGGCGAGCTTGTTCGGCCTGCGGAAGGGGGAGGCGCCGTGGCGGGGATTGGAGGCCATGGGGGCGGCGGGGACAAAGGAGGGGCAGAGGAGGCGCTGGGGGGACGGGCCTATAAGCACTCGCACACGCGCACGTACCGAAGGGGCAAGGCGAGCGAGGCGCACCGTCCCAGACTCGACGCGCGCCGGCCAACAACACGCCCCGCCCGCCCTTCTGATCCGGGCCCCGGCCCCGCCTTCCACCAGATCACTCACCGTGCGACTTTCCCGATCCGGGCGCGACGAGCCTGGCCGGTCCAACAGCGGGCGCAGCGGGCACACAGAGAGCAGCAGACGGCACGGACAGCACAGACGGAACACAGAGGGGTGCGGCGGGCGGCGAGGAGGGCGAGGGGACGGGAGCGGGGCGCGAGGAGGAGGGCGGCGGTGGCGGGGTGGGCAGGAGGAGTATATATGCTCCAGCCAGCAGCAGCCCCTCCGTCCCCGGCGCCTCCCAGCTCGCGGTCGTCAGGAACCCACAGATCGCGATCGGGCCTGCCTGCCTGCGCCCCGGGGGACCCTCCCTTTCCCGGCCGCCCGAGAGACCAGTCTCCGCCGAATCTGCCCGGCCCCTCGTCCCCGCTCCCGGCGTCCTCCCGCGGGCCTCGCCTGCCTGCCACCTCCTGCCTCCGCATACTCAACGCCAGCTCGATATCGTGGCCCGCGCACGCGAGAGAGAAACCGCGCGCGCGCTCCTCCGCCCGGCCGCCGCGAAAACTCGCAGCCGTCGACTGTGCACTCGCCCCGCCCCGTTCACAGTGCCAGCACAGCCCGCGCCGCTTTTTTTGCGCGCGCCTCGCCTCGCCTCCGTGTCTGGCGGCGGGTGTTTCCACTCTTGCAATGGCATCTCTTGCATTTTTTTTGTTGGCGCGACTGCGTGCCCGGCGGCGACGGCGTGGCGGGGCTCGCTATCCGCGCCGCAGTGCGTGCCAGCTGTGATCCTTCGCTTTGCGACGCGACGCGACGACGGCAACTGAGCCGGATCGCGTGCGTGCGTGCGTGCAATTGTCCATGTCCTGTCCTGTCCTGTCCTGTCCTTGTCGACTCCTGTCCTTGTCATGGAATGTTTGCGTTTGGGGCTCGAATATTTGACACGCATCGATATATTCGCCTCGGCGACACAGCACGCTGCCCGTCCCCGTCCCGCCGTGATCTGCCGTGCCGTGATGTTATCCGTCCCCGCTCCACCCTACACCTTATACACTGTGCAACGCATTCGCGTCCGGTCCACCCATGGCCAGGTACGAAGACGCACCGCCGGGCGTCACGTAGAACCGTATCCCAGGACAAGGTTCGCTCGGCACCCGGAGCAGCGCGAACTTTGACCTTTGCACAGCCCGCCTGTCAACAACTTGGTCGGACTCGGAGGAAGTTTTGGAGCTGGGGTCGGAGAGGGTATGTGGCGCGACGACTTTGACTCTGGGTCTAGCAATTTCTATAGGTGGGTGCGGTGCCTCGTATCCTTACTCAGCAGCGCCAGCAGTCGCGAAGTCGTCGTCGGGTCGGACAATCCACTGCAGTCTGCGAGCTCGAGGTCGGGCCCGCGCAGGCGCCGTGCCGCGCTCGGCGTATATTCAAGGTTCCGAGCTGCATGACCGTGGTATGAAGCGTCCGCGTCGAGGGCCGGTGGAGCTCTGAAAGCGAACTTGGCTTGGTGCAGGTGAAGGTAAGCCCGTTCGCATGTGCAATGCGTACAGGCTGGCCAAGCAAGGACTCGAACTCGAGCTCCGTCCGAGCCTCGACCCGGAGGACGAGCTCGCCGACCCGACGCGCCCTTCCTCCTTGCTCCTCCCTCCTTCTCGGAGTCTTGGTAGCATGCATATGCACAGCCCCGCCCGAGCAACCCTCCGGTACCTTGGTATGCCCCGAGCCGCGCTCTGCGAACGGGCGGGGCGGGTGCAGGTCGCGTCTGAGATCTGAGTCTCCGGGCTACGACGCACCCGCACCCGCCTCGAACGTCTTCAGAGCTCTCGCGCAGACGCTAAAGTTGCATTCACGGAGCGAGCCAAGTCAGCGCGATGTACATCAAGTCAAACAAGTCAAACAAGTCAAACAAGTCAAACAAGTCACGCTGAAGCACGTCTCCGCCCCTACACGCGCCTCCCGCCCTCCTCCGACTTCCCGCCCCCGCCAGCCGCCCTCGGGTGCGTACCACCATCTGCACGTCCTCTCCCTATGCATGTCTTGATTGTCGAAACGTTGAGTAGTGAATGTTCGGTGCTCGACATCCACCTGACAGGCAGAGGGGACGCCGCCGTCACCCGCACCCCGCTGATGCCGATGCCGATGCGGACCCCGATGCACGTCGGGCGGCGCGCGCCGTGGTCCGCGGCGCACGGGGCGGCGCTGGGCGTGCGTTCCTCGTGCCATCGCTGCGTGCGTGCGTGCGTGCGGGAAACTAGCACGTTGTCAGCGATCATCGCAGAGTGGGGAGGAGGAGGGGGATGTGCTGCGAGCCTGCAAACCCGCAGGCCGCTACGTCCGCGCTACGTCCGCGCTACGCGGCTCACCTTCCTGAACTCAGCACCGTCCCATCTGCAGGCCTCATCCAGACACTGACTCCGCGGCTCCTAGGGTGCTCGCTGGAACCCCAGGATGCTGCAGAGTCTCCTAGGGTTCCGCCACCGCAACACACACGAACGCTTTCGCGTCTTTTGTCCTCCCGATCCAGGTTCAACTTGCAGCACACACTCTCAGGCCGGAGTGGACACACAATGCGCACTGCCAGGATCCTCGGAAGACGGCGCTTAGTGCCCGTTCTCACTATCCGGATACCTGTCCCTCCCCTTCTCCCCCTTTCCCCTCCCGATGCAGGCCTGAACATCCACCACCCCCCGCGCAGATCCGACGCACCAGGCACTAGCCCCTCCTGCGGGTAGGGAAGCAGGGAAGCACGGCACATCACGGCGCGATTCATGAATACATATGCACGAACGCACGAACGCGCGACAGGCAGGGAACTTGGAAGCCGCGCGCGCGCGTATCGGAGCGGTACCTCCGCGGCCCCCTGGGCGCACGTGCCGCGCGGAACGCGCGAAGAACTCGGAGGGCGGCTCGGAGGCTCGGAGGCTCGGAGGCTCGGAGGCTCGGGGTCTGTGCGCGGGACAACGACGAGAGCGGTGCCTTAGCTCACGCGCACGGACCGCGGTGTCCGTTCGACCTCGAGCTCGGGCGTCGGAGGTGCGGAGGAGGTGAGGTATCGCGTCGTGTCCTGTATGGCGCTGATGGGCCCACGCCCGCGTACATACTGGCACGCGCGCGAGGAAGGACGAACCAGCGAACGAGACCGGACGCTGCTCGTGATCGCAACTCCCGTAAGTGAAGTTGAATGTGAACGGGAATCATTATCATTATCATTAATCACGCTCGCGTTCGCGTAGAGCAGGAGTCGGTGCAGGATTCACCGGGATCGCTCGTCGCTGTTCGCGCGCGGGGCAATCATTCTCAACACCGACAACGCCAACCACCGAGGTCCGCCGTTGACATCCACAAGCTACAGCCCGCTGGCATTGTGGCAAGAATGCCGGAGGAGCACAGCATCGCCCCAGCGAGACGCCCTGATCGCTAAGTTCCCTGTTCACCCTGTCTTAACTCTGGAGCATTCTCATCGTTAAGGTGCGATGTACAACGCCCACCACCGACGTCGTCTCGAGTTTCGACAGCCCACGGTCAGTGTCGCATCACCGATACCCGCACGAATTGGCAACATGTAGGTGTATTCAAATGACGCGTCGCGCCTCGCAGACAGGAGGTGTCGGTGGAGGCGCCGCCGCCGCCGCCAACCCCGAGCCCCTGCCATGCCGCGCGCGTTCGAATGGGTGTGCACTGTGCAGCTCCTGATTTGCACCCTCAGCCTCAGGAGCCCCAAGGGTGAGGAGGTGAGACACACCCGGGATCAAGATCGGACGAGCTGAACACCGCTCTGATTATGATACTCATACACAGGTCTGCCGCCGTCCAATGTTCATGCCACACGGGCTCACAAGTTACACCGCGATCAATATCACTGGCCATTGCAATATCGCCCGACGGCGGACGCCCACCGGGGCCTGGCGCGGACGCCCAAGCGCCCAAGCGCTCCGGGATCGTCGTGTGCATGTAACCTGCATGTACACATCCGAGCGGCAAATGTGACATCATCCGCCCAACTCGAACGCTCAACTTGAACTCCATTCCCGCGCCTCCGTCCAACGTCAACTCCCCATACCCAGTCTGAGTAACGCCCACCTCCACCACAGCCGCCAGCCGCCAACCACCAGCACCACGCCCCGGGCCCGAAGTGCCGATGATCAGCAGGGCCGCCCTGAGCCTCCATCGTACGTCAACAACCCACCCCCACCGGTACCCGCGCAGCGCGAAACGCCAGCCCGTCGCGCGCGGGCGCTCCGCTCTGGAAGCGCGCGCTCCGTCCGTCTTCCAGGCAACCGCACGCCCCGAGTCGTCCACTCCTGGATTCCAAGCCGCAAGCCGCAACATCATGCCTTGTCTCACTGTGAAGCCGCATCCCGGGTGAGGTGAGGTGCCCTGTGCCCTGGGGCTTTCACCTGACGTGTTCGCGTCTGTGCCAAGGCGAGAGGAGAGGAGAGGAGACGCGGGAGGTAAGTGAGTGGCTGGTTCGAGTTCGGGTCTCGAGTTTCAAGTTTCAAGTCAGCGGGACGAGGCGGCGAAGGGGTAAAGTGGACTTCCCATCCCGTCTCCGTCTCGTCTCCGCCTCCGCCTCCGCTCCGAACCAGGAGGTCCCATCTCGACACTTCGCAGCACTCGCACCGGCGGCCGTCGCGGGACTGGTACGGCATCCGGACGTGAACACGGAGGACGGCATCGGCTCGCGGGACACACCAACGGAGACCGGAACGCGGCAAACGGCAAACGGGACACGGAGGACGAGACTCGGAGAACGGGAGGCCTCCCCCCCAGTGGTTGTAGTACGTACCACCGCGGACCGCAATTGGCCACACTCAGGCCCGGTCTCCTGACAGTCACCGGCCGCACCCCCATCGCACCCCTGGCCTCGCAGGTCATCCTCCTTCGCCAAGCTGTACTCGCGCTCGGCAAGCCTGGGGACTTTACGTTTCGCGCCCATTTCCTGAGGAGACGCACTCGCTGTATTACGCGCATGTCGGAGCGGCCCCGCATGCCCCGGATTTCGAGGGCCCGGCCTACACTGCTTGGGCAACACGCCCCGCGATCGCACACACCCCGCGCGTCGTGCGCAGAAGACATGGCACCACACGAGACACACCACACGATATCGAGCGAAATGAAGTTATCGCAGCCCGGCCATCTCCCCCGCGTCTCCGCGTCTCCACCCCCTCCCACTACACATCGCGCGTAGCGAGTGCGGCACGAAGCACGAAGCACGAAGCCGCATCGTGCATGGCAATATCACGCTACCGCACACGCCGGGGCACCGCAGGCTTGAGAAATTCCGACACATTGATGAGTCAAGTGTACGTGTACGGGGGCACGCGCTGCGCTGCCAGTATCCGCGTACGTGCGATATATGGCCCTGGGTGCCGGCACTCATATGGGGAGATGCAGGGTGAAGCGTGATGATGACGCTGTTGTCTTCGCGCTGGAGGCACACGTTGAACATACATTCGCTTGTTTTACTGGCAGCGCGAGCCGTTCCGTGCCGCGGGAGGCCGCGGGTCGTAGCCGAGCCACGTGGAGAAATAGTACCAGGAAGTGCGACGGATTGCCCACCTACACTTTCGACACGGGCACGGATCGATTCCAGTTCATGGCGAGTCGGACCGTGCGTGGTCTTCCCTATTGCATCTAAACTAGTACTGAATCTACTGATAGTGATAGGGTGCTATACAGGCTTACAGCCCGCTGCTCGACCCCCGCCCATGTGAGCTCCGTCCCCCTTCTTCGGCACCGGTGCGCCCAGGAAGTACTACATCTGCCAAGTTCTCGCTCCGGGCCCACTCCTCCACTCCATTCAATCTCCAATACTCAAAGGACGGGGGACCACCCCACCCACGGCGACCGCCGGATCTCCCCTGGCTCATTCGAGCTCCGATATGCCGCGAACGTGCACGCACCAGAAAGAGCCCCATGGCCAGCACGGTTCCCCAGCCCAGCCTCCTCGCACTCTTCCTCTATCACCTTCCCAGTGCACATCATACCCACGCGTAAACGGAATATAGGCACCCGGGGAGTCCTGCCTCGCTCTCCCAGCTCTCGGGCCCACGCCGACTCCGCCGCGGTGCTTCAACCTGAAGTGCGGCCAACGCTTCCTAGGGAGGCCCGAGGTGTTAGCGTGTACGGACGCCACCCTGTGATCGCAGAACGGTCCACGGAAGATCGGTGCTCGCCTTCGCCGCCGCTTCGACCGCTGCCGCGCGGGCCTCAGGCTCAGGGTCCTCGCACATCGCCTTCGCAGCCGCTCGCACAACTGCCGTACTAGTGGGCTGCTGGCACGCTCGGAATAGAGGCGCTGCGCGCCGCGGTGCGGCGATGAAGCACGTATCGCGCGCGCGCAGCCCCGAGGGCCCTACACACGATCGAGGTGTGCGTTTCGCCCAGTGTGCACAGCTGCGTCGAAGTGTGCGATGTAGCTGTGTAGCGCGGGCGTGCGCACGCTTGAGGATCTCCCATGGACCTCCCGCAATCCTCGGGGACCGCCTGGTAAGTAGTAGGTCCGTGGCCGGCGTGCCTCCCCGAGGTGCTTCTTGTGCGCGTGTGCCATTCGGCACGGATGCGCGGATGCGCGAGCGTAGGAAGTTGGTGTGAAGCTTGAGCTTTCCCTCTGCCTTGGATCCGTATCGTCATGCGGCTCCGTACTGCCTCCTCCTCTCTCTCCCCTCGGGCATCGTACGCACCATGTTCTTCTTCGCCGTGGTCCGCACTGTCAATGAAATTCCACCCCTCGTCATGCAGGATACGCCGACTCCCGTGCCCCATGCACTGCAAGATAGCATGTCCTACAGAACTCAAATCGCGGCCCTACCTTACTCCCAGGTGGACCCAACACATACCGGTACGCTGGTCATCGCAATCACCTTCCAGCAGGTTTGGATTCAGTCAAGCCAGGACTTCCAGCTCGTTCTCGTGCGCCCGCGCCCAGCTGCTGACCCGGGCAGATGACGTCAATGGGCCGCATTGAGTGCGCGCGCGTGCACGGTGCGTCTTCCTCGTCCCGCCGCTCCTCCACTCGTCCGCGCGGGGTTAGTAAGTCCACAACGAAACTGTCGAAGAGCGCAGCAGCGATGACGCGATGGCGCGATGCGCTGCACCGCCCCGCGAGACACTGCGAGAACATTGTCGTCCGCGAGCTTATAGCATCTCCATGCGGTCTCAACGGCTCACAGAGTTCCGACCGCTGATGCACGCATCATCGAGCTATCCCCCGGCCGAACTCTCCTGCGCAGGCTGCTCCGGCCGGCCGGATCTGGACAAAACGTCGAGCGGTGGAAGCAATGTCGCATAACGCGCCGGCGCATCTCTACAGATACAAGCCACGCCGGAGCCCCTGCCTCCGTCGCCTTTCGAATCAGACGCGCGCGGCCGGTGGAAGAAGATGCGGGGCGCGCACGGGTGGGCGCGGGATAGACGACGGCCAAATAGTGCCAGCAGCCACTCGTGCACCGCGTCCGGAGACCGCTGCACGCCGCCTGGAGACTCGGACACGGAGACCATGCTCATGGACGCGCGTCGACACGGACACGGATGTCTCAGAGGACACGGCCTCGCCGGCGTTCGCGGGCTGCGCGTTCGTGTCATCTCGTGGGCGCGCCGTTTCGTGTGCGAGCGTGGACGTGCGGCGGGCGGCGGCGACTGCGGAAGTGTATCTGCCTGCTCACCTGGTGGTCTGCGTGGATACTGCTCGCTCTGTGTCCACCTATCCGCGCGCTGTCTGTCTCGGGCTGAAGCCTCTGGATCGCCGGGGGCGTATGGCGTGTTCGACGTGTCTGGCGTTGACTAGGGGCTTTCTCCTCGGGCTGGCCATCTAGAGATCCGTCTGTCACACGCCGGTGTCTATCCTACTGCCGCACGTCTGGATGCTCGGTCTTGCGTGTGTCCAGCTGTCGCGCGTCGTGTAGCTGCCGTCGCTCGCGAGACCGTATTCTCTGGATCTGGCTCTCAGCGTTCTCACCGCGCAGCTCCCACGTGCCTGCCACGGGCTACTGGCACCGATGTCAGTAATCCGCCGTCTTTCACAGAGGATCAGAACGATCACACGCGTGCATATGTGTATCTCGCACGACACTCGTACTTGCAGCCGCAGGAGTCTCGGCACGCGCACCCTACTACGCATCGCCCGCCCACTCGAGGCCAACTTGATACCCTCTATCCACGAGTCCGTATGCGAGCCCTGTGCATCCTGTACGTCCACTTGTTTATCAATCACGACCTGACCACCTTTCACAGGAAACGATCGCATATGCGCGTATGTGTATCGCGCACAACCCATCAGTGTACTTGCACATCGCATTGCCGACTCAACCATACCCACGACCCTCAGCGCGTCTGGACACTTGACACACTGCACTAGGAGCTCTTCACTCTCGTACGTCGACTTCTCTATGGTCACCCGCCCTCGAAGACGCGACACCCAGCGTCCAATACGGCTGCGGTCAACCCCTGCCTCATCCCAATACCCCATTCCCCTTCATCCCTACCACGCTGTTCCCAAACCTCGCGAACACGCCCCCCAAGGACAACTCGATTCTCAATATTCTGATCGTCCCCCCGCTCTGCCTCCGCCTACCATGATACTTCGTCACGCGCATGTACAGCTCTCACCACAACGTGCTCGAGACTCGCAGCGCACTCAGGGGCTCACCGCGCTTCCCGAAAACGTGGATACCGCGCGCCAGGCTTCTCTCGGGGAGATCACTGCGTCTAACACTTTCTTGGAGCTGCGTGCTGCCGCCGGGTCCAGGTGACAACTGGCATCCTTGCCCATCTGACCACATCGCGTTCTGCCCGAGTCTATGTCTGTAGTATGGACCACGCGCGCCGCTCGATGATCTATATTCAACAGTTAATCGGGGCTGCGCCAACATCATGTCTCCGGCGGTCTCGGATTCGACGGACGACTGAATGGGTGGTCGCGATATGTGGTCCTGTGGTCGAAATACGACATCCCGCCGCCGTGTTTTCGTTCTAGACGTGTGGTTGGCGTGAGGCGGGTCGATTTGCCAATCCTATTCTGTTAACTGCTGCTTATCGTCAATCATAGCGTCAATCGACAGCGCGTTTTCCGTGACCACATTTTTATTGCTGGCGTCTCGTACGACAGCTGAACGCTAGTCATTCTCTAGTGGAAGCATATACACATTCTGAACCAACTTGAAGGTCTAGGGCTCGACAAGGACACATCGTCTACGGCAGCCAGGTTGTCGGCACCGTTCAGCGTTTCAACGTCAACCGCCTCCGACTGGGACCGCACTTCCAAGTGCCCCCGCTCGAAATTCGATCCCGACACACGCACAAAAGCAACCGGACGAGCGACGTTCCATTCCCCACGTTCGGCGTTCACATCCACCGCCGGTGCGATACGAATGAGCATTCTCAATTATGCGCCCTTCGATGGTGTGACTCGACTGGCAATCCAACAGAACACGAGAAGTCCACCCGTCGGCGTCTTGAGCTCGAGTTCCCCACGATCGCGTCTTCGAGCCCTAACGATGTTCATCAGAGCGTTCTGCAGATTCTAACTAAAGGATGGCGGCGACTGAAGGTAAGAAAGTGCCCGAGGCCTGTTCATCAGAGCATTCCACAGGTACCGAGCTGGATTCCACTGGCGGCTGGCGGCAATAACGTCTCCTAGTCCGAGCGTGTTTGAAATGTTTGAAATGTGTGTTCTGTAGCTTCTGCGCGTTCTTACCGCCGGCATGGTACTCGTCCTTCCATTTATCCGTCAGTCCTCCCAGGTGCGTTTCAGCCCGTCGAGAGCGTGCCTCATGCCAGTACACCGGGCTCACGAGGAGTCGTACGCTACCTTCCCAGCATTCCACGGCCTGGAGAGGACTTCCTGCAGGCGCGCCGTCGAACGCCGTCCTCTCCGCGGCCAAATTCCACGCGTCTCCGGCCTATACGTATGATCATATCAGTCCACCGAGGACGAGCTTGACGTCCCGGCGTGCCGCGTTTATATGCCCACCATGCACGAGCCCTGTCTCGTACGCCGTAAGCACCACACTCGAAGCTTGAGCATGAGCGTACGTAGCGTGACTCGGTGACGGACCGGGAAGGCGAGTGGAGAGCTTCGCCGCTTTACTTCACCACAGCGGGGGTAGCGGGGGACGGACGTCCCTCGTCTGACTCGAATTGGGCCGGACGGTGAAAGTTAGTTTGGTGGGCGTGTGAGCACAGCCCGGGCCATACTAGCTTTGGGTGGAAAAGTCCGTCTCGAGCGAGCTAGGGCTGCATAGCGCATAGGTGCTGTCTGTCCAGTGTCGGTGTGTGTCCCGTAACCGTTCGGCTACCTGAGCACTGTGCCTGTCATGGATGCGGACAGTGACTCTACCTCGACTACCCGACTACCCGACGTCTGAGTGGCACATATTGAGCATCGCTATACGCTCCGTGGCGTGATCTTCCCGTGCGCAACCTACCCTGAGGCCTGATGCCTGATTCAGGGTTGGTATAGCCTGTAAGAGTTGGCATCTGCTATAAACGGTGGCCGAGGCTCCCAGCAATTGCACACGACGGTCTTGCACTCGTCCGAGAACGGGAACGGCCGTCCCTGCGGCGGCGTGGCCGCCTGCGACCCACGGCACACCATCCTCCACCGGCATTCTTCCACAAATTGATCGACACGGACAGCGTGTGCGCACCTGGAATCCGTGTATGCCTGCGCGGCAACCACAACGGACAGCTCTTTCCACGCCATCCGCCTAGAGCCATTGTGTGAACGCAGCAGCGGTGCCCTAAGTTAGATTCCGTATTGTGCCCTATTATGCGCTGCCGCCCAATATTGTCCCCTCAATCCGCCGAGCGCGCACGGTCTTGACCGCTAAAACCGCTGGGGAGGCGTCTGAGTGGGCGTAGAGCGGCGGCGCGACGTTCTGCCGCCACGGAGGGTATAGTACGGGACGGCGTGTAGGGTGGATGCGTCACTGGGTGGTTCTTACCAGGACCCATCAGGTTCTACACAATACACGTTGGACGCCTTTCAGGCTGCAGAAACATGTAGCGACCCGGACACGTTTTGGTGTGAACGATTCGAGGGGGACATGAGGAACGACACTCACGTCTGGATGCCGTAGCCCTGGGCGCCGTGGGGTTAGAGCCCTGAGCCGAGCGGATACGTCCATATCGTGGACATCGGCCGAACACGTCGACATCTACACCCGTGAGCGAGCAGCGCAGGGACGGGAAGAGGTACAGCCCTGACCTGCGATCGCAATAAACGAGCCACCTCGTCCGCGCACACGTTTCGACGCGACACACTGTATCCACCTGGGTTCTTTCCGCGGCATCCCATCTGATCGTAGCCGACATCTCACGCGTACTGGGATCACGCTTGCACGCTGTATCCGCGTGTGGACCCACATGCACCCATCACATGTCACCTTCGACGTCCCGCCGTATCTTTGCGTCCGTATACAGGTAGAGGTCTCGAAATACGGGTGTCACTAGCCCGTGGGTTAGTTGGCGTTTAGCCACTGCGGGGACTGTGCACTGAGATGTAGTTGCTTGACTGCCTCACAAGTCTACTTTCATGTAGGTGGGACAACCAAGTCAATTCAACATTGTGCGGGCTGAGCAGTAGCCTCACCGATGAATCGATGACCGGGGATCGATATCCACCGGTCGCAGCGTTCCAACCATGATGCTACAGGTGAAATTTCCATGGAGCCGTTGTACCTAGTCAAGCAACGCGCGGGTGTTTTGTCATACCAAGATTCCGACCCATCGGGAATTCTTCGAGAGCTGTTTGAGATATTGGGTGCTTTTGCGTACATGGATCAGTGGATAGGAACAAGCAGCTGCACGATCTAGACGACCTAGATTTGGTCCAGTCCTTGTGGGCGCTAACATTATTTCAGCTCCGCTTCGCTGGACTTTGCAAGCTCCGACTTTCGCGGAGTTTTAAACCTTGCTCTTCCTTCTCCACGACGCTGAAAAAAACATCTTCGTCCAAGTGCTGCGCGAACGCGCATGGTATCACACACTGCCGGTGCACTATGTCAGCACGGAAGGACTATGTGAGGATATAGACACGCTCACGAGAATGCCACTCAGGTACCGCGCAGATTGGTATGGACACACTGAAAGCGCGACAGGCCGTCTTGGCCCATGTGCTCATCGAAAGCCGCATCGCACCGCAAGCGAGATCCGGACCTAGTGCGTTCGAAAGCCAAATACCAAGATGCCACGAGAAGACGCGTCTACGATATGGCGAGATGAACAACCGCCAGCAGGTCAGCAGGGCCATGACATTTGAGCCTGCGGTTTGCAGAACCCTGCAGAACCTTGGTGCCGTCCACGAGGCCGCGTTCCCCTCGGAAAGACTGGTGGAGACATGACTTGGGACAGTCGTCCACAATCGCACTACAAACGCGTGGAGAGGAACGACCGTACTGGGAGTTACGTCGCGCTCGGACCCCTGCCGAACCCGCTCCGAAGGCTTGTGAACAGTGTTATATGACCGTGCGATGCTGACGAAGCTGAAAGCGCTTGATGTGAAAATGCACTGCTACTCTCTGGCGGCACTCGGCGACGTGTTCATTACCGTTAGTGGCTGCTGCGTCGCCTGGGACTCCAAAAGGCTGTACGGGGGAGTGCGTTCAACTTCAAGGGTCCACATCAGAGTCACGTTGTTTTGAACCCGAGCCAAAGCCTCAAGGATTTCACGGGGTAAGGATTGTGCGCCCCGGGTCAACCTTTCAAAGATTTGGGGCACTAGGGGACCCACGGAACCGCCTGCAAGCGCAGTCACGGGTACGTTATTACTCTCGTGGTTTCCGTTCCGGTCGCACACAGCTGAGATTGACCCTGGTGCAGTACATCGTGCGTACCGTGCAGCTAGATGCGAGTGTGGTGGCTCATTTCAAACTTCACGGCATTCACCAGCGAAGGAACAAATCGGTCGAGCTCTGGGACTGGTCTGCCGTTTCGACTGCCACGAGCGGCCTTCCTCCTGTACACCCTTCGTCGCTTCGATTGGGGCGGTAAGAACGGATATTCATGTTCTTTCCCGCTCACTACGTATTACCAGGGGCCTGAACCGCGGTTTTACATGGCGCTTGGGTAAGCTTTGGGCAAACTCACCGGGTTTCTAATACGTTCTTGAAGCGCCTACAGGCGTCTAGTCTCTACCCTATTAAACGCCCCAAGGATGAACGCGCCCTGAGCGCTTCCGAAGATGTTCTTAATGTTCCCAACAGCCTTTCCGCTCTCACGAGAAATGGGTAAGTTTTCTTGCAGGATCCCACTCTCAGCGCCCTACTGTTGCTTAACTTCGTTTCGCCACTTATAATACTGGTTTTGAACTGCCAGGAATCCTGCGCCGCAGCAGTGTCGACCTCGAAATGCCATCCCACACCGGTGCGCTCGGCACGATGCGCCGAACAGGGTGTGATCAGACCGGACCGAACGTACACCAACTAGTACGTTTCGTGCCACACTGTGGTCGGATGCTATACCTGCAGCACACCTCTGCGTCTCCTGTATCAGCCAGGACACCAGGAATGCAGTGGCTTCGACACTGCGACATCAATCAGAACTCAATCCTCGGGCCGCCTACCATGCTACCGTGCCGACGACTTGCCCATAAATCTAGCTTCTATTCTCAGCACCATGGGGTCGAAGCCTCAGAATCCAAATCCGCGTAACCTGCCGCTGTTGGCCTCCCAGGCGATGTCAACACACACATACAACATCGAGCGAAACTTTCCCGATTCCGCCGGTGAATGGATGACGCCATAATCGCTACGACGGCTGTCTCGAAGGCCGGGTCGCCGACTCCGCCTACAAATTCCTCGTCCCGACATGCTTGGGAGTCTCCTTCCACTTGACGTCACGGTCGCGCATCGATGCGGAGGTACAAGCCCTTATAGTGCTGGGCTCTCGCTTGTGCGTACCAACCTTCCTTTTTGGACATACAACGCCCATGTGCCGCGCTGATCTTCCTGGCGAGTGTACTGTACGCCACATCTCCGATGAATCGCTTAGGCGAAGGCAAGATCATCGGACCATCTAGAACCTCGCAGCCGCGCGATGCATGAGCATGGCTATTGGGCGGGCCTTGACCTCGCCGACATTGGGTGCTCCGATGATGTCGAAGGCCTTCATCAGCGCGCTCCCGGAATCTCTCTTCTATAGGCGTGCTATCAGCATCATTCCAAGTACGCCTGCAGAACCACTGTCCGGTTCCACGCTAATCACTCCGGGTGCAGCTACGCCGGGCCTGCGATACGCAGCGCATGAAGGCGTGCCGCCTTCCTTTGCATCATTGTAGTGGCACTACTATATTGCAAGCTCCGCGATGATGCCCAGTACTCTCCCCTCATCGTATGGCTTGACAGCTCTTATACCCTTCCCGTTCTTTTGCTGCTGATTAGTGTGGCGTCATTGCCCAGGTCCATCCCAAGTCTCGTCGTATCAGAGCGGGACCGAAGATCACCTGGTGTGCTAACAACGAATGCATTGGTGTTGCCCGAATTTGCCAGGCGGCGGGAGCCCCATTCATGACGTCGTCAAGTCCTCGGACATGTCTGTAGATGTTCCATCCCAGCTGTCTCACATATACAGGCGATTGCGCCACCCTCGCCGTTCTATGGAGATACGTGGGGGCGCATACGTCCAACACAACCCTGTTGCCCTTTGTGGATCTTGTTGTTCTCTCGAAATGTGCACCTCCGTCGGTGCGGCGCGGTGTTTCAAAGTCGAGTAACATATCCCTTCCTTCAGGGCATCAATGAATATTTCCAACAGCCCACGCAGAACCCGAAGGCATCGGACACCCCTTCCTGCCCTTTGTACATATGTCCAGCCCACTACATCGGCGATATTTGGGTTCAGAACCCTGTGGTCCAGGCCCCCTTCCCTGCATCCATCACTCTACACGGGTTCTCGAGTGAACCTACGCGCTACGCGCCGTCGCGGCAGAAGCGCAACCAATCACTGGGCGAGGCCATCGCGGACGCATTCCACACTTGCCTGTGGACGCCTCGGAATCGGATTGGTCACTCATCCCGTACACCCCTCTCGAAGCAAGGCACGTAGACTTGCGGAATCCCTGGTCATGCGGAAAAAGAACTGCTGGGACGCCCGTCTCCGCAGCTAGACTCCGAAGGATCACCATGTTCTTGTTCTCGCGGTTTAGATGCGCGCCGCGCGGCCTGCCTTATAGAGTCGTCAGTCGACCTCTGCCTTACCGGTTACCTGCAACAGTAGAGACCGCGCTGCCGCCATACGCCCTGATCGGGTAAACGCGCGAATACTAGTAGCAGGGTTGCGAGGAATATGATCGTTGTCTGCATCGGTAGCGACGCCGCGCAGGAAGCCAAGATTAATTCAGCGAACACAGGAATTCCTCCTTGGACAGATGCGATGTCCACCGTGCCCACTATGACTGCCTCTCCGGCCATCTTCTCTTGATAGGGCACATACCCCATGGTCGCCACCGCCGCAAGGACTCAGTATCCCGGAAACGGTGCTCTGCGGGACTTCGGATATCTGCGACACGGACGGAGACCTCCCCGGCCATCCAGCTCCGCGAGCGCACGTCCTCTCGTGGGAGATGCCGCATAGATGAGAAGCGTTCGAAATACCCCGGGGACACGTTCGGCGAGTCAAGTGGCACCATGGCGTGGCGGTGGCACGGTTATGCATGCGCGGACGCAGTAGACGGAACAGATGATAGGCCTCTCCGGACGCGTCGCCACGATGCGCCTCGTACCCATCTACCGACTGAACTGCACGGCGAGGAGCAACATGAACAGCTGGCTTCCGTGGTCGACGCGCGGGCCCTGGCCTGGACACGGGCACACGCAGCTGTCCAGCCCGCATGATCTGCGCCGCCGCACTTAGATGGTCCGGGACCCATATCGTCGAGTACCCGCGTTCGGCGGAGCGGCGGAACCCTCGGTGGTAAGTCCAAATTGCCGTCATTCCCGACTGGAAGCTGAGTGTGGTATCATTGAGTGCGACTGCGGTATAAAACAAGCCCTTTGAACCTTCGTGATGTGAAGAGAACAAAATGTAGTCGCCACAGGGAGTTAATGTGAGTCGATGGGTACCGCAGTGCGCCTCGGGCTGCTCTCAGGAGCGATGCCCGGTAACACATGCAGAACGGCACTTCCTGAAGCTTGTATCAGGTGCTGCTGCATCCCACTGCAAGGCGCTGGGAGAGACTGGCTCGGGGCTGCCACCGCGTGAAACAGAAGGTCCGTCTTCCTGAGCTTGCACAAGCGATATGAACGTCTTTGTTCACCTGCACGCCGGGACCGGGCCAGCAGTAGTGCGCCGCCATAAGCGGCCAACGGGGAGACACGTCTGCCCACGTCGTCCAAAGTATTGCACGCACCCTCAAACCCAGGGCACCACGACCCCGTCGCTGATCGTCGCGGCGTTCGTCGGACGATGGTCCGGGTCAGGCTTCTGTGGTCAATTCGCCGGGACGCTGCTCCTCTGCTTCGCCTTCCACAAAGGCCCGATGGCTGCGTGGCGCGTGGTGACGATGCTGCGTCGTGTTTTTGGGTTGTCCCGGTGACGGACGAGGAGTAGAGATACCTATCATGCCTTTCGGGCGAGCTCCCCGCGGTGAGCACTAGAACACACAGTATGAAGCCAGTCGGACCTATGCCGCGAGGAACAGTGGGACGCGGACGTTATCGCACTCCGCGAGCTCCGGCACACTCCCCCGATGTCCGCACGTGCGGCCCGTACGATATAGCGCCGCGAGGTCCTCGAAGCCTGGAAGTGCCACGTCCCAGCTTACAGAATGGTCGATAGCATGCCAGAACGCCACCGACGCCCACTCGTGGTCGCCGCTGGGATTTCTCCCGTGTGTGTCCACGGCGTGCGCGACATCCTTGATACACCATGGGAGGACTCGATTGGTCGAGGAGGATCGACGGAGATCTGGCATGGGAACGACCCTCTTTCCCTCTCCAATCACCGAAGTGCTACTCCAGCGCATCTGGACCTCGGGCTCGCCGCATTGCGCGCACGTTGAGTGCAGACGGTGGGGCTTCTGGCTCGCGGAGTCTGGCATCCAGCGGAGGAGCGTGGAGGCTAGCAGTCGCGCAGCCCGGGCGAGAACGACATTGTCCGGACGTGCGAAAGATGAAACGGGGAACGAGTGTGAATATGATAATGTCCGTACGGCCCTAGACCACGCGCGCGCCGCCTTTGTCCACCATGAGCCGGATGCGATCGCCCGCGTCGACATCCTTGAACTGCGAGCATGTGCGTTAGTGTCAGTATGTGAGAGCCTGGCCCGGGAGGTGTGGCAAACGCGAGGTGTGGGGTGGAAGCACGTACAGTGAGCTCCCGAGTGCGGTGCAGACTCTCAATCTCGTCCACTCTGTCCCGGACACTGTCCAGCAGGTCGTCGAAACCGTCCTCGCCGACCACTTCCTCGGCAGCATGCAGGATGAGCCATGAGTCCGGCGTGACATCGTGGTTAATCTGGAAATCTATAATGTGAGCACTCAGGAGTACTGCGTTAGCGATGTGGAATACTCGCATCAATTGCAATGATGTTCTTGCGATCCAGTTCTAGAAACGAGCGCGGTTAGAGACATGCGAACAGACGCAAAGGTGCGCATACCGTCCATAAAGTCCGGCCGGGTCATAATCTGCCGGCATTCGTACTGCGCAGCAAAGTCAGTCAACGAGCACTCCACCACGCGTACATCGCAACGCACATATGGAATGCGCGGCAACGGGATGCCCTTGAGCTCGTCCTCCGCCGCCTCCCCATTCGCGACCGCCTCCCGGATGCGCTCGACCTCCTTCTCATGTCTGCGCACGAACTCGCGAAGGAGCAGCCACGAGCACGAGCTCCACTTCTGCTCGTCCATCACGTCATCGTCACAGTCCGGGATGAGCCCAATCTGGCTCTGCAGCCATGCCTTCTCGACCGCGAGCAGGTGCTTCGCGTGTTTGAGCATGTCCGACGCCTTACACACCTTCCCAAGGTACGTCAGCCGCCCACCGACGGTCTTCACAACTTCCGCAAGCACGTCGGGGTCTGCCTTTTGTTTTCGCGCGTTCAGCCGCATGCGGCGCGCCGCGGTCTGCGCGTCCTGCGCAGTTAGGTCGTATACCGAGACCACCTGGAAAAGGGTCAGAAACATGTATGTACTGTGGCGCACGCCGGCTTACATGCATCCTGCTGGCGTTTTTGCCTGTGCGTGGGGTCAGCATGTTCGCAGCGGCTTGGTGAGATTGGTACTAACGCATCACGAAGAATGGCCAGAAGTCGTCTCTGTAGATCATTCAGCTACTTCAGCACCAGACGGCAAGAGCATATACTTACGAGCTGAATACCATAGTGAGAATGCCTGCGAAAGGGTCAGACTCCGGACGTTTAGGGGAAACGAAACGCATACCACTAGCTGCCCATGCTTCTGCGCGCTGCTGGAACTGCAGCAGCATGTTGCGCCCGTCATCATCGTGGTTGAAGTAATGAACATTGTTCAAAACGAGGATGAGGGGTTTTCCCGTGTTCTTCGCATGTGTCAGCGCCACCTTTTCGAGCTTGTTCAAAGCTGCGATGAGGGATGCATGATGAATATCTACACACAGAACTACCATTCACATCGCCTACCCCTCTCAATGTCCAATGCAGGACCACCTGCGAGCAGCGAAAGGGTTAGATTACGATTGACGATTGACAGAGTCAGATTAAGCCATCGCCCACCTTCTCGCGGATCCCGCCGCTGGAATAGGCCAGTCTGCGTATCCTCGTTGTACTCATAGTTCAGGGCCTTCCCTAGCCGCAAGCGAAACACTTCCAGGTCGGGATGCGCGTCGCACATTGCCACGCCCTCCGCCTGCACGGCTTGCATCGCGTCAAGGATCATCGTGGTCTTCCCCGTACCCTACATCGCAGTCACAAAGGAGGTCATGATCAACGGTCGGGCACGGCGAGGAGATGACGCGCACCTTAGGTCCGAGGAGAATGAAGTAGTGTCCGACTTCTTTACCCTGGATGATGCGGTCGATGAGGTTCTGCTCCTCGCGCCGCAGATGCTGCGTCCATGGCCCCTCGAGGTCCCATTCGAGCTCTTCGTTTATGGGGTCAGGTGGGGCGTCGTCAGGTCGTTTGATCGCGTTCTTAGCGAGTTCTAGTGCTGGATCGTATCCTGCGGCAAATGCTTGCTCGATCTGGGAAAGAACTTCGTTGTGAGCAAATACGTCAAGGACAAGCACTGCGGGTTGCAATGAACACCTTTCGAAGGACATTGTCCTTATACCAAGCCATGTAAACGATTCCGCCTGTGAAGACTGAATGTTTTGGTCAGTCCTAATCTAAGAAGAGAGCTATCAGAATCCTCGTAGAATCGTAAGGAGGTACTCACGCACTATGACGCCGAAAACGGTAGTGAGCACAGCGTCTCGAACGCCATTCGCTCCACTCCCGAAGCCCGTGGCAGGACCTGTGGGCGTTGAGGGAAGCTCTCCAGATACCGCTTCGGCTTGTACCTTTGCACGGGTGAGCTCCCCATCGCGGCGCAGTGCACGTCGCGTGTACGTGCTGCGACATCGACTGGGCCCGCTAGTGGAGGCGCGCGTTGTCTGCTTCAAGTTTGAATGAACAGTGAACGCTGGTCGCGCGGTTCTCGAGGCTAGACGCTGCAGCATCTGAGGAAATGTACAAAGTGCAGATAAAGAGTTGGGAGAAGACAAGAGGGAAATGCACCACTCATGATGATGATGCGGCTGTACATGCTACGAAAACGTTGAAACGCTCGGCAGGTACGGCGGCACCGCCACCGCATACGCGGTTCCTACCAACCTTCATACTGCTTCTAGTACGGCTTGTAAGCGACGCTAGAACGTGAGTCGTGCAGCGTTTCGCTGCAACTTGTCGTAGATGACTGATAATTGTGAGAGTTGACCTACAGCAGGAATATATCCAAAGTGATCAGCCTACTTAGGCTGCACCACGGCGGCCCGAGACTCGGTGTCGCGACGCTCAGGCAAAGCTTTCAATATTGCCAACATATCCCGAAAAAACGTCGTGGAGATATGGCCGAATCTACCAGCTCCCCGTCGGCAGCGCCACAAACTCCCTCTAAACCACAGCCTCTAGTCATGCAAATTGTCGTGAGGCGAGACTTGCTGGACGTGCGTGTCCACGAGGTATGGAGTAGCCTGTGATCTGATCAGTTTGTCAAACATGCCTCCGACCTCGTACTAAATGCGACCACCCAACGACATCGCCCATCTGCGGACTTTAGATGGAAGGATGGGGCGTTGGACCACTCATGGCCCAAGTTGCGCATGCCACCTCCGCCGTAAGAACACCTACCAAAGCCGTGTTCTTGCAAGCCTACATGCTCTAAACTCAGTCCCAGGTCCTTCACGAGACGCGCGAACGTCCAGAGACGCAAGAATACCTTGCCGAACTGAAGGAAATGCGCAAGGTCAGTGGGCACCAACGCGTTAAGCTGTGCCCAGAGTGTCTAAAGCTAGTCTCATTGAACGTCGCTGTCCCGTGTCACAGGTCGTCATGCAGGTACACTATTTTCGCGTTCCTGCCGCCCATCGAAACCCTGCCTGACTCTCCTCAGACAGCAAACCAAACGAGCATCGAGCGCCTCGCAAGCCTGCTGGCGGCGAGCGACCCGCCGGTCCCGCACCACCTATGGGTCGAGCAGCCTGAGAACGTGCCGACCTGTCTTGCACTTGCGCCAAACCGAAGGGAAAACAAAATCAAGAAGGCGCTGGATAAGACCAAATGTCGTCTCTTCTGAAGGCGCGAAAGGGTCTCGATTAGTCTGCTATCCAGATACAAGTGTTTGTACTACTTCATACGATCTATCGCCCTCATTCAACCTTCTACGCGAAGTGACTACAGGTAGGATATCATGGTCCAATTTCCTCTATTATGCAGGGTCATGATGAGGAGCGAGAACAACCCTCGATTCCTGGTATGATGCTCGCAGCGTAATCACGAGCTCCCAGCTCTCTGGCCGGCCAGGATTCACGCGTTTACGTTGGATTGAAAGCTTTAGTACGAAAGAACGTTGCAACTTGGAAGCTAGAGCCGTGCTGGGTTTCGAACTTGGTCACACGCATGCACACAATATGAGGATGGTTAGTGCCCCGCTACAAACAGCGGGAGGCATTAGGGGTGACTCCATTCGCGACGAAAAGAGTGGGCAACAACAGGAAGCACAAGCAGAGACCGGTCGGTTAGGTACTACATCGTTAACTTATCGCAGTCCGAAACTATCTTCTACCCCTCATGCGGAGATCGGGACCGGCTTCGAGGCATCGTCCTTCTTGCCCGCCTGCGCCGCCGCGATCGCTTTCTGCGCCTCGCTCTTCCGCTCCTCCATCTCCTTCACCCGCTTTTCAAGGTCTGCCGCACTCGACGACGCCGGTGTGCTCGCCTTCGCCGCCTCGTCGCCGGCCCCGTCCGCCTTCTTGAACGACATGCTCTTGTGCGGGCTCGGCGCGCCAATCGAGCCCGTCTCCGGCGTCGGTACGTTCACGAGCCCTCCAGAGGCGCCCAGTCCGCGGTGGAATGTCGACGGGAGGACACGGCCCTCGGGGTGCTGGAACGAGCAAGTCGCGCGCGTACATGCCGTTCCGAACCGACACGGTGTTGCGAAGTGCTGGGGCGCCTGGCGTGCGGGATGCGAGAAAGTGCAGCCGGCGCGCGTGCATGCGGCACCGTATCTGCACTGGACGGCGTTTTGCTGGGGCGCCGGGGCGGGGGGAGCGAATGTGTTCGGTTTGGGCACTTCGGCTGTAGTGCGGGGATGATTGGCATGGGTATACAATTTCAAGCGGCAGGACTCACCATTGGGGTTCAGGACGGCGGGGCTGACGTGCGCCTTGATGCAATCCTTGTCCTTGCAGTCCTTGCCCTTCTCGCATGGGTCGTTGCTGAGGACCACACCGCTCTCTGGGGTGGCGACGGGCGATGGGTGTGCATACCGACACAAAGGATTTGTGCACTTCAGACTGAACTTGCAGAGTGTAGGCGACTGGGGGCGTTCCGGCGGTACGAAATTCGAGCGCGTAGAGCTTGTGGATGTAGACGCCGCGATGGGGGTGGGCGCCGCTACCGCAGGCGCAGGCGCAGCTACGGCCGCTGGCCCTGGCGTCGAAGGCTGCGATGGGGGACCCAGAGAAGTCGTACCGTTACTTGTAGGGCCTTCAGGCGGGTGGTGGCCGCCATGGCCTCCTCGTCCTCGACCTGCTCCTCGCCCTGCTCCACCACGTCCCCGACCCCGACCCCTGTTCCCGTCCGGACCTCCATGCGGCCCCCCGCCGGGCATGCCACCGAACCCTCCCATGTCCCCACCCATTCCTGGTTGCATTGGCATCCCCCCGTTCATGAACTGCCCCTGAGGCATGATTCCCATTGCACCTGCGATTTGTGACATCATCGCCATTTGGTTCATCATCAACTCCTGCAGCATCATCGGGTTCGCCATCCCCATCGCGCTCATGTCCATACCCGGCATCCCGCCCATTGGGAATCCGCCGTTCATCATCATCATACTCGGGTCCGCGGAGCCATTAGTGATGCTGTCTATACGGGCTTGGACGTCGTCGTGCGGACCGTTGAAGTGTGGACCGTGATTACCACGCGCGGGACCTACGCGGTCGAGGAGACTGCGTGGATGGGCTCCGGGACCGTGTCCACCTGGGCCGTCCCGCATGGCGCGAGGGCCCGTAGGAAGATCTGTACGACGTGACTTGGATGGTGGACCGGTGGGTGAAGGGGAACGAGCAGATGCGGTACGTTTCTGGGCAGTTGGGGAAGTGGAGGGGAGAGCCTGGGATATGGCGGCTTGGTATATGGGCGCTGTGGCACGAAGGTTGCTTGACGGTCTCCGTTGTGTGTCGAGGGGTACATGAGGAGGTACGTCGCGTGTAGGGGGTTGGGAAGAAGATGGGGGCTCGGCCGGTGGGGGAGCTTCAGACTCAGGTGCGCCTTTGGCGGCTTCAGCGAAGAGCCAGTCGACAAAGCTAGCGTCTGCGGCGACGTTAGTATGTTGCAGTCAGCGAGCACCACAAGACTCACCAAAGTCTGACCCAATCACTATGTCCCACCCATGATGTTTGAGCTCGAATCCTACACGAAATGCTGAATTTACTTACAATCTTCCAGTTCCGAGGAGATCTGGGCTGCGTGAACGTCAGAACACGCGTGCGGAAGACGTAGCTCACTACGTACATGGTGTTTTGTTATTAATTATCATGATAGTGATATACTCCGCCATGACGGGGTCTTGAAACTGCTTCAGTCTTCGCTAGCTAACAAAGGAGCGTCCGAACTCACCAGCATCGGGGCTGAACCCTTGTTTTATTAGTTGGTCCTGGATAGCATTCTTCACCGGTATCAGCGCATAGTTCTGCTAAGATAGTGCGTAGGGACTCACTTGAAGCGCGGTAGCTCGCTCCGTACCGATAGTGAGGCCAAACGCCATAGCAAGTGGTAGCAAGAGGTGGTGGTTGAGAAGCAAGGGTGATGTAGACGCGCCCTCAGCCACGATTACTAAGTTTGTAATGGACCATACTGACATCAATCGGAGGTGGAAAGAAACATTAGGTGGCTGTTTCACATGGTTATCCATTTAAGACTCCGCTGAGCAGGGCCAGCAAATTGTACTTGCTCGTATTAGCGCGCCATTCCGTCGTTGACCGCATCGACCTCTGTCTGTGGATATCAGTTCGCGGCGGCATTCACGCATGCAGAGTCCCAAAGATTCAAAGTCTCAAGCCTTATATATCAACATAAGGGTCAGGGAACACACAGCCTAGGTTTAGCCCGTCCGTACAGGTACGACATCGGAGTGTCTACCATTATCTGAGCTAGTACACGGTTTATCGCTTCCACTGGAGCCATGCACATGCTGAGACTCACTGGGTTCGAATTATCAGGCTGTTCCCACATGTAGTACAGGTGCACCGCGACCGTGCGAGACATCTCTGATACCAAGTCTCTCTGGTGTAGTCGAGATAACACTTCGGTACAAGGCTTTAGCAAGACATGTCTCCGAGCTTTCCAGGTTCCCCGGACAAAACGAGAGACTCGTTGTAAGTCTCTGTTAGCAGCCCATCGAAACCCACGCCGCTATATCTAACGAGAATTTTAGACTTCCCAAGCTCGCGGTAAAGCCATGGATAAGAACCAAAGCTCCTCGCCTCATCCTGCTGAATGCGCAGATCGTAGACCCCACAGATAACACTCCGTCTCCAGCTTTGAGCGACATAATCGCCGATGACGGGCACATAACTTCCGTGCGGCCAGTCACCGCAACTCCGCGACATGCTCCTACGGATGATAAGGACCCGGAACCCATTGTGGTCGACCTTGCCGGAAAGTACCTGTGCCCGTACGTGCACTTCGTGATGAAGTTACTTCACGAAACTCACAGCACGCCGCACCAGCGGTCTAATCGACTGTCATGTGCATGTTACCGCCGTCCCTGGAGTGAAGACGATGGGTGAACTAGTGCAAACTCCGGAAGAGCTTATCCATCTCCGGTCGACATATGTCTTGCATGGTAAGCTTCAGTCCTTAACTGAATATCGATGAAGCATTGATACATGATCTCCGGTAGAGATGCTCATGCGCGGTTTTACAACCGTTAGGGACACCGGTGAGAAGATACCTCAGTCCTTACCTCCAACATCTTCTCATCGTGACTTAACAGGCGGCGCCAGCAAAGCCCTTGCGAGTGCCATAGCAGAAGGCCTCATACCGGGTCCCCGTCTATTTCAGTGCGGCAAGGCCCTCTCGCAGACAGGTGGGCATGCCGACTTTGGCTCCGCACCGTCCAGTACAGGGTGCTGCGGGGGGCACTCGCAGTCCCTCGGTCGTACCTGCGACGGCGTCCCTCAAGTCCTCAAAGCTACCCGAGAGGAGCTTAGGGGAGGCGCAGACTTTATCAAGATCATGTGCGGTGGCGGCGTCGCCTCACCTACCGTACGTTTGTTTATCTCTGACGGTCGACAATAATCCCTCACAAAAACCAGGATGCTATCGAGACAGTACAATACACGGCGGAGGAAATACGTGCAATCACCACGACGTGCCAGCAGATGGGTAACAAACACAGTACGCTAGCTCTTGCGCGCGTCCTGTCCTTCGTGATATTGAAAGGCTGGCGGCACAGCGACGGCACACGCATACACCGATGCGTCTGTCCTCCACGCCATCGAGAACGGGGTTCGCGGCATCGAGCATGGCAACCTCATCAGCCCGTCCACCGCAAAGTTGTAAGTCCCGCAATAGAGCCGAAGCTTACCTTTCGCAATCTCATTGCGGTGCGACGCGGCATGCGCCCAGGATGGCAGAAAAAGGCATCTTCCTCACACCGACACTAGCATGCTATGGAATCATGGTCCGCCCCCCGTTCGAAGACTTTCTGCCTCCGGAGGGGAAGGTGAAGAATGAGCAAGTCATGGCCCGCGGCCTAGAAGCGCTGCGCGTCGCAGACGAGGCTGGGGTGACAATATGCTTGTGCGTCGCGTACCATCGTGTGCTCAATGTGTCATAGTTTGCTAACACACTACGCTAGTGGCTCGGATTTGCTGACTTCCATGCACGCACTGCAGACGGAGGAGGTCAGCGCAGGACACCGCAGCCATAAGGAATGAGCTGGGCTGATGTTCCCCTGTTCTGACGGCAGTTCACCGTTCGAAGTGCAGTGCTCTCCTCTCCCAAAGTCTTGCGCCATGCCACGACGAACGCAGGTAGGTCGCAGTCTGCATGCCAGAACATTCACTCGCCGCCACGGCTCATGCATCATTCACAGCTATGATGCTCGGCGACTCCAAGCTAGGGCGGATCGCCGAAGGATGCTACGCGGACATGCTCGTCCTCGATGCGAACCCGCTCGAAGACGTGACCGTTTTGGACTACCCGGAGAAGCATCTGTATGCTGTCATACAGGGCGGTCGGGTCGTCAGCAGCCGCCTCGACGGACTGGGAGCGGAGAGTCATTGATTTTCAGCTTGATTGCTTGGCATTCCCATTCACATGGTATGATCTGCGGTACAATCAAGCTAACCAACAGAAAGCTAAGCCTTAAACGTTGAGTTTAGGGTGCGTAGAACACGGGAATGAATAGGGTTGATGATGTATGTATAATTGAGATGCATGTCTCGGGTCCTCGATCTCGTCTTACGGGCGCCTCCTCGGGGAGCCTGGGCTGGGATAGGTTGGAGAACGGCATTGCGAAAGTCGTGTTCTTTGGATAGCCTTTCTCCTGAAGCTGGTCAGCCATTTTTTCGACCATGAGTCAGCCTTTCGACATGCGACCCGTGCGTAGCACGGGCCTAACGTCCTATTGCGTGCGCGCACTAATGTTTCTAGCCCTCAAGGCCTAATTCCTCGCTTCCGGCTGTTGGACCTGTACGGATTGTGGCACAGACGACGGCTTATGCATAGTATTAGTACGATATGAGATGCTGTAGACGAAACCGAAGATGTGTATCACATCATTTGTATACGAGTACGGTTAATATGACTGGTGATACTGCTACCCTCGAATGAGCCACCAGGTGCCTCGATACGCTGCCTGGACTGGAGGCGGAAAAATGAGAGCGTATAATATCATTGTGTGCGGAGGTTAGTACGTAGTAGTATGATCTGGTACAGGGACGGAGAGGGGAATATATGGACATGCGGGATATACATTGTGGGATATACATTGCGGGACATATAGTAGGGGGCTCGACGACGACGGAGAGATAGTGAAGCGAGGGCAAATGATACACAGAGAACCTGCCGACTGGCGGCACTGTCCATGAACGTTGGGGGAACAAGAGCCGTTCGGGCGGGGCTGCGACAAGGAGGGACCAGTCGGTGCGCACTGCGCCGTACGTTGGAGAGCCTGAGGGATCAGGCGCCGCTGTGTCGGCGCGTCCGAGACTCGGCGTTGAAAGCATCCTAGAGCGACCTGCGAGGCGGTTGGAGGGTGGAGAGCGATGGTATGCCGAACGGTGGTGCGGTAGAGAAGAGAGCCTCTGAAAGACGGTGGAAGAAGTCGGGGCCGAGCGAAGACGATGGGCCACGCGCAATAAGATGATAGCGACTCGGAGGGGAAGACATTCTTCTCCGTAAATGCGACTCGCCCGCGGGTGAATCACTTGGACCGCTTCGAAGGTCCCGCGACTTCAAGCCCCTCGACTACCGCTGCGCGACGCTTCCGTAAAGATGCTGTACTGGAAGGGGGTATGCCGTGGAACATAGTGCCGCCGCTGGCATTCGACAGACTGGGGAACGCTGTCGTGAGGTCTGCGCCGTGTTGGTAGCCCTTCTTCGGGAGCTGGTCGGGCACCTTGTCGGCCGCGGGCCAGTCCTCGTTGTGAATAGCAAGCGCCAGTAAATCGAGGATAGCAGAGTGGGTGCGGAGGTTTGCAGCACATGCTTCAGCTTTGGTACGTTCTTGTATAGTACCCTGGGAATGCAGTGGGATAACCTTGGGCGATGCTGTGGGATCATAACCGGGGATATCGAACTCCTCGTTGTTTATCAGCAGGTTGGCCGTGCTCTCGGCGGCTTGCGCGGGGGAAGCTTTCCGTTTGCGTTCGACAAGGAAGTAGCGGCCTTTGATCCACTGCAGGATGGTGGTGATGATCATGTCCAATGGATGGGCAACGCCGGGTGCCAGGGCGCCAGTGGGCGTCATCCAACTAAATTCAAGACATTCTCGGACCTTCGCTACTGGGGTCGTGGCCTTGGGTCCTTCCTTAAGACGTGAAGTTATATCGAGGTCGAGGTGCCCAGTCTCCATGCAACCTTTCTTGTAATGCCCGCACTTATAGGTGTCGCCAAGGGTGCTGTAGTCGTCAAAATAGGCGTGCATGAAGTCAGCGACTTTGTCGCAGTTGTGGGGAAGGAAGCGGACTGAAAAGTATAGAAGCACGTTGAAGAACGATTCGAGTTCATCTTCGACTGCGACGGGGTCGCCTGGGGTCATGAGAGTCATGGCGGACATGAACTGCCACGTGCCCTGCATTGTCGTGAGCACATTGTACCTCGCCAGAACAGAAGAAAAGTGCTCACAGTGCGGTCAAGCTGGCGTCCGCTCGGGCGCACGCTGTCGGTCTTCTTCGACAGCTCCCAGTCGTTCAGCAGGCCGCGTCGCTTCTTTTCCTTCGGGTCGTAGTATAACAGTACGTTGCCAGCACTGATGTCGCGGTGAATGACGCCGATCTTGTAGGCTTCTGAATGCGCTGGAAATGCAAAGTCAGCAACGTTGCAGCGAGGTTCCACGATATGTGACCGTACCGGTGATGCAAAACCACAGCGCATGGACGAGCTGGCGACTGCACGTAAACTCTGACATCGGCTGGCCGACCTCCTTCACCGCGATCCGGTAGTGCCTGTGCTTCTTGAGAGGCGAAACGATGTCCTCTCCCTGGTTCCCCTCCTCGATCTCATTCCTTCTATTCAACTCGTCCCAGAGCGCGTCCGTCTGTGTCACCTGGTCTCCGACGTCTCCATGGCACTCAAGCGTCGGGATGTACTTGACTTTGTGTTCGTTGAGGTGTTCGAGGATCGTACCTTCCTTGTCGATGTCCGGGCCAACCACACGCCACGCGTCCTTCAGGTAGCAGAATTTCCCGTCGGCGATGTTGTCTGCAGGCAGGGCGACGTATCCACGCGTGCCACGGCCGACCACCCCAGGTGCTTGGAAGTTCGGCTTGCCGACGACGAAGAACCGGTCCTTGCCATCCTTGCCATCAGGCTCTACACGGAGTTTCCACCAATACCATCGCGGGTCGAGAGACTCTTCGAACATCCGACGGATATAGTCCTCGCGATTTGTCGTGTCCTTGTCCTTCTGCGCTCGCGCTTTCATCTGCTCTGCGAGGAGGGTGCCCGGGATGATGCGCTCGGCCGTCGGATCGTGGCCGCGGGTGGACTCAGGCCACTTTGCATAGCGCCAGAGGAACTCGATGAGAGCCGCCCCGTTCGTCTTGTAGTTGAACTTCTGCGTCGCGACGGCACCGGCACGGTCGAAGCGGATGATGCGGCAGTGGTCTCCAAGGATGAGGACCATGAAGATCCACATCCGCTGCTGCCTAGTTAACATGAACTCGGCGTACGCGAGGATCTGCGCGAATATCTCTTTCCGCTCCTTTGTCGTTGGGTCGATCCCCTTGGATGCGCCTTTCTTCTCTTCGAACGGATCGTGCGCGTCGGAGTTCGTCTTGCACTCGATGCAGAACTCGACGGCGGACCAGTCGGTGGGCGGAGAGTGCACCGTCCCGTCGGGGTCTGTCGTGCGCACAGGCACGCGGTCGGACGGGTAAAGGCCGATGTCGGGGGCCTCGTTCGAGCGCTCAGAGCCGTCACCGCGGGACGATGTGTCGACGAACTGGAATCCAGGACAGATGTTGGCGTCGTTGAGTGCCTTGACCTGGCGCGCGACTTCTGAGCTGTGTCTCGCACAGTGACGAACATGAACGGCTTACCAGTGGCGGATACATCTTGCGCTCACTGCCTGACGCAACGGGAATGTTTCCAAGTATCGAGGAAGTGCTTTCGTCGCGCTTCGACATGTGGTCGGGGAGAAGTGGCACAAATCTTTCCATGAACTTCTCGGGAGTGACGATGATGGTCTTGCGATGCATGCTGACTCGTAATTCACGGCGTTTGATCGGAAGGTCAGGAGTAGATGCGCTGAATATGTTGCTTTGAATTCTGTTGCATTTGTACGGTGTGGAACCGACGTTGGGCAGGGGGGTGTGATCAGCCATGGTGGGAGGATGTGGTAGAGGAGAGCTTACGGTCAAGACGAGGTGTTGAAGTTGATATAGGAGCGCTCTCTAGCCACGGCGGAGCACGTGTTGTTTCGCTTGGTCGTTTTGTCAGCTGCGACTTGAACAATGGTCAATGAGCGCGATTGCGGGAGGTTGTGGCAAGTTGAAACCCAGCGGAAGCGCGCGCCCAAGCTGTCATTGTGCCAGCGCCTAATATCATCAAGTTCAACATCGTTGGCTGTTCCGTGCTCAAGACATGCCCTTGTCCTCTGGAGTTCCAAAAGGCACTTTAAAGATCCGTTGTTGCCCCTAATTCCGTGGTGTGCAACGTATGCCTAGAGGTGTCTTGCTGGATGCTCGTTTCAAGTCAAGGCATCGTCCAGAACCTCGATGTGGCTGTGCTACCAAGCATCCGCCGCGAGCCGCCGCGGTGTGCGCACCGCGGCGGGCCCCGGCCCATTCCCTTCGTCCATAACCCCGCCGACTTGTAAAAATACATATGTCGCAGTATCCCTCTATAAAATGGAAACCTTGGCCGTAACAGGCCCTTGCCACTGGTGCCTCTACGGCTTGCAGTGAAGCCAATTCGGGAAATTGATTCATTATCATTGTGATCACTCCGCAGACTACGTTAATCTACTCCTAACACGGGAAGCATGGATTTGTACCTCTATCCTCACGTTTCAGCTCTTGATGAGTAAATTTGGTAGTGCATGAGCCGCATTGATCCCTCTCATTATTTAGTGCTTTCCGAATCGTTCCATTGTCAGGCTGGAGCTCTACTACTAGGTCACCAATGCGACACCCTCAGGCTCTTCCGTTCTCCTGCTCACATACACTCCTTGTGCGAGTCGCATCTCAGTCGTCTCACGCGCGTTTGACCTCCAATGGGGTCCCGACTGTGTAAAATCAGCGGGACGCGTATAGTTCTGATGATAGAGTGAGATAGTAGACGTGCAACAACAACCGAGTTTCCAACCAACATACTGAATGAGGATATAGATACCTGCCCGCCCGCCCCATAGATCCTGTCTCATAAGACCGATATCGTCCCTGCAACACCGTCTTAGACGAGGGTGCTGTAGGCGTCGCGGCCCACAAGCAAAAATCCCGGCACATAAATGTCTGCCCTCTCCGAGCTCGCCTGTCCGAGTCGCCGCGCGGCGAGCTAGAGAGGTTCCAAAATGTGTCCGGTTCCACCGAGACCCAACGGCGACAGACACTTTGTGGTAAATGTTTGAGGCGGTTGTAGGGTAGAGAACGCAGGTACGTCGGACAGCGGGACGGCGGGAATAAAGAGCCTCGGAAAGACGGTAGAAAGGCTCGGGAGCGCGCGGAGACGATGTCATACGGTTATACGCAATGAGGCGAAAACGAGGCGGATGGGATTCTTCTCTGTAGACGCGACTTGCCCGCGGACAGTAAATCATTTCGACTGTTTCGAAGGTCCCGCGACCTCGAGCTCCCCGACCTCGGCTGCGACACGCTTCCGCGAAGAAGCTGTACTGGAATACATGATGGGCTTCCTTGAACTTCCGACGGCCTTCGACACAGCCGGGGATGTTATCGCAGGGTCCGCGTCCTGTTGATACCCCTTCTTCGGAAGTTGGTCGGGTATCTTATCAACCATGGGCCAGTCCCCGAGGTCTCCTTTACCGGCCTTCTTGAGTAATGCGAGGATTGCAGAGTGGGAGTGGAGTTTCGCAGCATTAGCTTCGTCTTGACGTCGGGCACTGGCAGGATCCTGGGAATCTGAGGTCGACTCGTCGGACGACTCGGGCTCCGTGGTATCGTCATCGAAGTCGAATTCCTCATTGTTCTTCGGCATTCTACTTTTGCGCTCGGGGTCTCGAACATTCTCATCGAATCCAAGAACATCGTAACGGCCTTTGATCCACTTCAGGATGGTAGTAATGACCTCGTTCAACGGATGGGCAACGCCGGGTTCAGGGGCGCCAGTGGGCGTCGGCCAACCGAATGTCAGCTTCTCCAATGGTTTTTCGGGCCTTTCGGGTTTCGCTCTGTCCATACATTGATTCAGGTCCAGATCGAGACTGCCGACCTTCATGCAGTATCTTTTGTAAAACCCGCATCGGTAGGTGTTGGCAAGCGTGCTGTAGTCGTCAAAATATGTGTGCATGAAGTCGCCGACTTGATCGCAGTTATGAGGAAGGAAGCGGACTGAGAAGTATAGAAGCACGTTGAAAAAGGATTCGAGTTCGTCTTCGACTTCGATCCGTCTCCAAGGTTTAATCAACGTCATGGCGGACATGAATTGCCATGTGCCCTACAGCGTCGTGAACACATTGTACCTCAGCAGAAGAGGAGAAAGAGCTCACCGTGCGGTCAAGCTGGCGTCCGCGCGGGCGCGGGCTATCTGTCTTCTTCGACAGCTCCCAGTCGTTGAGTAGGCCGCAGGACTTTTTTGTCTTCGCGTCGTAATACAACAGTACGTTGCTAGCACTGATGTCACGGTGAATGACACCGATCTTGTAGGCTTCCGAATGCGCTGGAGATGTGAAGTCAGCAATGTTGCCACGAGGTTCATCTATATGTGACCGTACCGGTTATGCAACACCACAACGCATGGACGAGCTGGCGACTGCTCGTAAACTCTGACATCGGCTGTCCGACCTCCTTCACCACGATCCGGTAGTGCCTGTGCTTCTTGACAGGCGAAACGATAGTATCCCCTTCCGTGTTCCTCTCCTCGACCTCCTTCCTTTCGTTCACCTCGTCCCAGAGTGCGTCCGTTTGTGTCACCTGTTGGTTTGGATCGCCGACGTCTCCATGACACTCGAGCGTCGGAGTATACTTGACCTTCTGCTCGTTGAGGTGTTCGAGGATCGTGCCTTCCTTGTCGATGTCCAGGCCGACCACCCGCCACGCATCCTTCAGGTAGCAGAACTTCCCGTCGGCGATGTTGTCCGCTGGCAGGGCAACGTATCCCCGCGTGCCACGGCCGACCAACCCAGGCGCTTGGAAGTTCGGCTTACCGACGACGAAGAAGCGGTCCTCGCCCTCCTTGCCATCAGGCTCTACGCGGAGTGTCCACCAGTACCATCGCGGATTGAGAGACTCTTCGAACATCCGACGGACGTAGTCCTCGCGATTTGTCGTGTCCTTGTCCTTCTGCGCTCGCGCTTTCATCTGCTCTGCGAGGGGAGAGCAAGGAAGGATGCGCTCGGCAGTCGGATCGTGGCCGCGGGTCGAAGCAGCCCACCGTGCGTATCGCCAGAAGAATTCGATCAGGTTGTCCCCATCGGTCTTGTAGTTGAACGCCTGCGACATGATATAGCCCGCACGGTCGAAGCGCACGAGGACGCAGTCGTTGCCGAGAAGGAGAACCATGAAAAGGAAAGTTCGTTGTTGCCATTGGAGTGTGGACTCGGCGTACGAGAATACGCGACTGTGAGAGACCGGTCGGTCATCCGCGTAGATCTCACTGACTGGGTAGAATGTTTCCGCGTCCGTGGTGGACACGATGCACAACTCAACAGCGGACCAATCGGTGCCCGGACGTTGGGAGGTGTCGTCGGCCATGTTCGCACCTTGTGGGATACGGTCAGACGGGTACAGCCCGACGACGGTAGTCTCGTAAATTCCGAAACGATCATCACAACGGGCGGACGTGCATGCGAACTCGAGTCCCGGGCAGATGTCGGCACCATTGAGTGCGTCGGCCTAGTTCACAGGTGTGGCGACTAAGAAATCTCCCACGTAGCATATGACAGTGAAGTGCTCACCAAAGAATCGTGTACATCGCCCTCATCATCTGACGCAACCGGGAGACTATCGAGTATTGTAGGGAAGGGGCAGCGCTCCCCGGGCACTGTCGGTACGTAACTCTCCATAAACCTCTCTGGGCTGACGAGGATGTTTTTGCGGTGCATGCTGTATCGAAGCCTGTCCAAAGATGTCATATCGACGTTGAAGACGACTGTTCAGGTCCGAGTTGATGTCTAAGGTGTTGCAGTGCTCGGCGAGTTGGCTTGGATAGAGGTGGTTGAAGTGGTCAGAGTGACGGAGAGAGCTTACGAGCAATAAGGAGCAACAAGTTCAAGTTCATGTACATGATCTAAATAGGTTGAGCTCGCGTGCCAGGTTTATCAATGGCGCCCGCCCAACGGACAATGGACTACAGTGGGCTGTGGTTGACGGGAACAAGTTCAAGCTCAGCGATCAAATACACGAGGCTGCTTCATTGTGCCCACCTTGATTTCAAGTTTGTTTATTTGTTGTGACCTCTGAAAGAAAACCCCAGTCGCCGAGAAGTCATTTCTTTCTCGCCCAAAGTTGCTACAGATGGTAAGACCCCAAGTCGGATCGTTGTATAGCCCAGAACGTTGTTAACTACCTAGTAGGGGAGCTTCAACAAGTATCCTAGAGGCAGACAGAAGCACTGCCATGGCAGCTGGACCTACGGCCCACTTTATACTTGATGTACGGCGCTGCCAGGATGAAGGAGCAGTGCAAAGCCGATTAGTTGCAGGTATCATACAGGAAATAAGTTATACACCATGTCTATAGATCAATCCTCGCTATATGAAGGCTTCCAGTCAGTGATTACGGAGGTTATGGAGGGAGAACCATCACGCACTCAGCAGTCTCTCGCCGTAGGAACAGATCAATGGCAGCTGAGAAGGCGGCAAACGCTAGGCCACCGCCGAAGACAGCTTTTGGTCCCGAATTTCGTGCAAGGATACCACCGGCAACGAAGCCGGCAGCGACGGGGTTGACCATATCATTTCGTGCCCGATACTAAGCAAAGGGTCAGCTCTGGCTCCTTCATGTTGTGAGAGCGCGAACTTACCGACTCGATCACGCATTCAATGCCGGCGAAGAGCGCGCCGACCTTACCGAAGCCCTTTCCACTGCGATACATGCCCCGCCCCATCTCCTTGAAGATTTCGCGAGCCTTCTGCTGCGTGCTGAGATTTTGCCGTAGTAGGGGGTCTTCGTACGCGAATGAGGAGCTCATGAGGGAGAAGAACGCGCCGATCGCGAAACCTGACCAGACGTGGGAGCTTGTAGCAGTCCATTCCCGACGTTTATTCGCATGTGAGAAGAGAGACACGTACCTCCACCACCGGCGATGATTGTCTTCGCTACGCAGGACTCCATGCCCATTGTCATGTAGTCCTGGTACTTCTTCGCCTGGAGGTAGGCATCACGCTCTTCGTCGCTGATCCCTGGCGGAAGGGGCTCCTTGCCAGCAGGGAAGACGGGGGCGACCAGCGGTAGATTGTTCATCGCGCGGGGTCGTCGAGAGGCCCGTCGAGGTCGAGGAGAGTGAGCAAGCCGTCCACCGACGACTAGACATGCGAAGCCACCGCGCCGCGCGCGTTTGCTGCGATATTTCTGCTGACTAAGCGCGCTATGCCTCGATATGGGCAATTGTTATTAACCGCACCTTGGTCTCTCGCCGCCATGTTCCCGCCGCGCCAACGCCTCCCGAGGGCGACGCCGCCATCCGCGCAACCGACAACGACGCGGCTCTCGCTCGCCTGTCTGCCGTTCAGAAAGGCTATCTCACCGATCCGTTCATCTCAGCGCTCGTTCCGCGCGCACACCTCCAGCCGCCGCGCCCGCCCTTGATTAACATTGGCACATATGTGCGATCTGAGGGGCTAGACGAGCTTGTGGACGGGTGGCTCACGCTTTGCGCTGAAGACGGGAAACACTGCCAGATCGTGAGCATGGGAGCTGGGAGCGATACGCGCTTCTGGCGGATCGCGGTGCGTACGCACAGAGCGGTATGCAGCGCGGAGTTCTGACCCGTGCGTTCAGGCAGACTGGCGCGAAGAAAGACGTGCTTACGCGCTACGTTGAGATTGACTTTCCTGAGGTCACGACCAAGAAAGCGATGGCGATCCGCAAGAGCAAGGAGCTAAGCGCACCTCTCGGGAAGCCAGAGGAGGTCGCGCTAGGTAAGTGCGGCCACCCGTATGCACTACTTGTGTGCACCGCTGCGCATATCTCATGTCCAACCCATCTCACTATATCCTCCTACAGGCAATGGAGGGGCAACACTCCACTCTCCGATATACAATCTCCTTGCGTCGGACCTGCGGAAACCTCCCGCGGAGTCCCTCGCGCCCCTCCTAACTACTGGACCTGCGCCCTTGCTTTCTCCAACCGTTCCAACTCTCCTCATATTTGAATGCGTACTGGCATACATGAGCCCCGCCGCTTCCAGCGCTGTGCTTGAGTGGTACACCAAGTTCTTGTCCGCGCCGCTCGGATGCGTGGTCTACGAAATGTTTGCCCTCAATGATTCGTTTGGAAGGGTCATGGTAAACAACCTGAAGGTCCGTACACTCTCTTACGGATATGCCATATCCGACTGGCGCTGAACTATATTACGCGAAGGCACGAAACGTCACACTACCCGGGGCGGAGATGTACACAACTTTCGAACTTCTTCCGACCCGCTTTCTGCGGCACGGATGGGATATGGCTGAGGCGCTCACCCTGAAAGACATCCGACGCGAGTATGTTGACTCCGCCGAGCGCGAACGGTTCGTCTTGCCTACTGGCTCTTCCTGTGTTTCATTCGTGTGTTGCGTGGTTGATTGACATGCCGCACTGACTGCAGGATATCTGAATTGGAGATGCTCGATGAAATTGAGGAGCTCGAACTTGTGCTCGCCCATTACGCGATCTCGTGGGGCCTCAAGCTCCCAACCAACGCGAGTGGGCTGACGGCAAAGTGGCTGGGATGGGAGATTAAACGAAAGTAGCCAGTGTGAGAGGTATGAAGTTGAGTGCTCCGTGAAAGGGCAGGAAGTAATAACACAGACTGTATGTAATTTACCAATGCCAGCCTCGCGGGTTTGTTTGTTTTTTGGATCCGTGTTTATTGCCCTCGAGGGCCAAGCCCTATGGTAGGCAATACAGCCGCGGTGTCTACTGGCTATGGTACGAAGGGTGGCCTGACATATGTAAGGGGATGAGAAGAGAGGTAGCCTCGCGGGTGAGAGTGTTGCTATATGGATGCCTTGAATGCGTATCGAATAGGGTCTCGTGTAAGAGAACAAGTACTCGTATTTGGGAGTCGACCGTCCTCAGCCTGAGTCGACTCATGATAAAATTCGATACGCAGAAACAGGAAACCATTTGTACACTAGTTGATATTTACTGTCGCATGAGCAGATATGTCAAAATACAGTCCTAGATATGAGCACACATTGCAAGTCCGATATCCAATCCATACAAATCGAGCGAGGGAAAGACGGAGAGTAAAATTGGACCCGATGACCGTTCGTCTACGCCGTGTTCACGCACTCCTCGTCGTCCTCCGGCTCCACAAACGGCTCGTCCCATCCGCCCCACTGAGCTCGGGGGAACACCCACGTAACCAGGTCGAACCGATGCGGGTACCAACCCGTGACCGAGCGCCGCGTCTTGCCTCGCCCGTCGTCGTGATGGTCGCTGACATTGTCCGCGACAGGCCACCACCCCGCGTGGGGCGTGGGGTCGTCCCCCCGGACGTTGAGCGCTGCGCGTAGGTACTCGCGCTCGTCCTCGTCTTCGTCCTCGAGGCTGGACACAGGGTAGACGGTGACACCGACTCGGGTGTGTACTGGAACCCCAAAAACGCGGACGACCATGGGCGCATAGTCGGAGTCGGAGGAGTCCGAGTCCGAGTCTGTGCTGGACTCGAGCTCGGGGGTGGAGGCTGACTTCGGGCGATGGAAACCGAGGATAGAGGGCCTCGGATGAGCTAGGGTAGTAGAGAGGGTTGCGGGATCCTCCGCGCAGAGATCGTCCGAGTCCACCCCGCGATGCTTGTGAACTTGGAAGCGCCATGTATCCAACTCGCGCGCCCCTGCGCACCAAGCTATTTCGTCGTCCTCTTTACCATCGCTGAGTAGCCAGCCCCCCGTTGTGGATGCGTCGTCCAGCCGGATGTCGCGCGCGAGATGTCGCGTGCTCTCCGTGAGCCTGCGGAATTTCTCGATACTGTGCGAAATGCCTAGAGCCGGAGAATTGTCTGGATACGCGTAGCCCTTGAGCCGGGCTGGCACGGTCGTGTCGGATGAGTCGGTGGAATGGGACGACATTCGGGGGAAGTGGATGAGGGTAGCGACGACGTTTGGAGAGAGTGTAAGTTGAACTTCAGCGAGAGGCGCCGGTAGCCGAGTGAGGAAAGCGCCCAGGAGAAAGAGTGACTGTCACTGTTCTAGACCAGCATGGCTCTGCCAGAATGCCCATTGTCTTCGGTAACATCGGCGCCGTTGATGTAGACGCTAAAATATGCCCAGTTTACAGCGAGAATAACAGGGATGGATGAGGTGAGTCTACAATCCCGAGATGCGAGATGGTAGGTCAGAAGGGCAGCTCGGAGTCGGAGTCCACGGGGAAGGTTCCCCAGGAGTGTGCTCGTCCGAGAGGAGATGACGGCGACGGTAGAGCCTGTGTCCTGGGGTCGCATCCTAATGGTCATTGCCGCCCGAGGGAACGTCGTACTGGAAACTTTCGAACACCATCAGAGGTATGGCCGGGGTGCGAGGAGATCGCTCTGGCGCACATAAGAAGTGTGCTTGCGTTAAACCTCGAAGAATACCCGAAAGCCGATACGAACATACCTCAAATAGGGCGAACGCCCTAAATCCACGGGGGGCCAATACTTGACGGTCCATATATCCATCAGGACCGGGATGCTGATGAAAGCATCATACAAGATATACCAAAGGGATTCAGCCAGAGGGACTAAAATATCCGGCGGAGTGAAAGGTATTTTCTGAGACAGAGGGCGTGTCGAAGGAGATGGTCGACAATCCGGAGTCAATGTCGCCTTCTGTGAAGAATATAGCTGGCGTACGAGGGTAGTTGATCCAAGAATTAAACGACGTCCGAGGCAAGGCATTTAACCTAGAAATTCGCGTACTAGTGGACAGTACCACGTATCGATACGATGATGTTCGGCGAACACGACGTACCCGGAGACCTGAACGAATGGCTTCATCATGGTGGTATGATCCACGTATAGGTTGGTAACATTGGGATGAGCCGAAGCTCACCACCGACTTTACAGAGGTCAACCGTTCGGAGACCGCAAAACACACAAGGCAAGCAAGGTGAGGCACGACGGCCAATGTGCTGCTTTGCGTCATTTAGCCGCTAAACTGGCATATCTGTGCAGTGATAGTTGCAACTTCCAATATTTCGAATTATCAGACCATAAATCTTGGTATTGAAAAGAGTTGCGTCCACGTGGAGTCTCGGAGGCGTTCATGCTGGTCCAACTCTAGCACAGCCACCGACGCCACGAAGGTGGCGCCTATTTGAGGATCCCGTTATGGAACGCAAAATTGGCGACTGTCTGGATCCACGAAGGGGGGCGAACGAGCCATGTAATTCGGGGCTCGAATGCCTCATATTCCAACGGCGCCTGGGACGTATTATCTTTCCGCGTGGATGTGCGTGGATTAGCGGCCGGGAGACCAGACTGAGTTTGTACGCTAGTGCAAAAATATTATCCAATACGTATATCGGCCCTGTATTTGGGTCGTCAACATACGATTACAACGAGTGGGCGGTCGCGGCTTACAGAGGTGTCGCTTCATCGTATAGGCCTACTCAACAGTTCCTGGTGAACATTGAAGTGCCTGTTTATTTTATGTGAGATGCATTTGCTCTGGACGGAAAGAAATAAGATTTCAAACTCACCGAACGACCTTCCCGACCTCTTTGCACGTCCCAACGCCGTGCTCATCCCAACTGACGATCCACCGACCAAGTAACCCTCCACCCACAGTGCGCGTTTCGGCGACAGTCTCCTCGTTGGGAATGCGTCCTTCCGCACGGGCAGCTTGAACCTCAGAGTCGGCAAGTTGGAACGCCGTTGCAAGCTCCCACGTGGCAAATGGACGGCTGGTGGGGACTAGGAACGCCGTATCATATACCGTGGTGAGGCGTTTATGCAGGCCGAGCGTTAAAGTCGTCATCTCCACCACTGCCGCACCCTGGTGCGGGTCTGCACCGACGTCGGGGCCCTGGTTCGCCGAATAGTCGAGGTCGAGTCGGCGCAGGGTAGTGACATATGGACGGCCGCACCACGCAACAAGCGCAGTAGAGACGCTGCTCGTCGCAATGGCGATGGCGGCGAGCGCGGTACGTCCCGCGAGCGGCACGCTCGAGGTAGTTTCGAGCACAAATATGAAAGGCGTGAGCGCGAAGGTGAGCGTTAGGGATGAGAGCGAGAGGATCTTGAGCCGGCGGAAGGTTGTTGCGAGCGGACCGTGATACTCCTCCTCGATACCAGTTTTCGGCGCCGTCTCTGCTGTTAGAGGTTGAACTCCGGATGCGGCATGGGGTGAGGCGGGAGGCAAGGATGCCTCCGTTGCGAGTCGCCGTCGGAGTGTAGGCAGCTTGTTACCGCGCAAGAATAGTGGGGCGGCTGCTTTTTTAGGAGCAAGAAGCGTGGAGAGGCATCTTCTGGAGCATACAAAGGTAGAGCGCTGCGGATGTGGGCGGAGCAAGAGCGAAAGACCGACGGGCCTCATGGTGGGCGTAGAGAAGTCGCTGTATGCAGCGCCAGGTAGGAAGTCCGAAGCGGCGCGCTGCACGCGCGTCTACACAACTTGACCTCGACCTCGACCGCGACCCCGGTTCTCGACTGGACTCACAGCATCATGGATCTCCCAATATACTACACGCGCTCAGAGTATATTGAGACGGTAGGTGAATACGCTTGATTACTCAGAGAGGACTGGACTTGAGCTCACTGGTGGCGACTCAGGACACTGGGAACAAAGTCTCCCGTAGGGCAACCATCTCGGGGCCGCAGAACATCATTCTCGGCGGGAAGACCATCATCGCAAGCGGGGCAATCATTCGCGGGGACCTGCGCAGGACTGGTCCTGGACATGCGGTCGTGATATCGTTAGGGAGATATTGTCTCATCGGTGAGGGCTGCGTTATGAGGTACGTCGAGGGCCGCTCAGAGACAATGAGGAGCTATTCGGCGAACTTGGGGACAGGCCACCATACAAGACATACCGTGGAAACTTCAACTACTATCCGATGAAGATTGGGGACCATGTCCACATCGGCGCGAATTCCATCGTGGAAGCGGCAACAATCGGGAACCATGTCGAGATTGGAAAGAACTGTATCATAGTACGTTCTCACCATTTGTCTGGAGATATGTGCTCAATTCTACGGTTCGATATTACAGGGGAAATTCACGATTATCAAAGACTGCGCAAAAATTGCGGACAACACCGTTGTCCCGCCAAATACGGTGGTACCCGCACTCGCGCTATTCGCCGGGTCACCAGGTCTGTCCCTTTGGTCCGCCGTGCGCAGAAGGCGTACTAAACGGAGTTCCGAGTGTCTGCAGGACGATTCATCGAAGATTTACCTGAGTCCACGCCAGAAATAGTCGAGGCGCAGACGAAGCAGTACTACACTCGCTTCCAGCCACTGCCCACAGATGGATAGAGTCGTGGTCCTGTGACGCATCTGTCGCCGTGTCCAAAAACTATACCCTACGATGTGCGTCCTATACCCCACCCGACTCATGGTTGGAATACTGCGACTTCGAAACTGCTTCTGCTTTGCGCTGGGTCTGCTGGTCTTCTCGCGCCTACTCCACGTCCCCCCTATCACGCTATGATCCGGTATTCCTTGGCACACGACTTGAAGGCATCGCGCAAGCGCGACCCGTGTCAGAAGCGAGGAAACAGGACGTTCGAATTTGAGATGATGTACGCGTTGCTGTAACATGTTGTCGCACGTTTGCTATTTCCGAGCTACTCACCTGGCCAGCACGCTCTTCCGTCACGCCGCAGTGTTGCGGTTGCAGTGATGCCACATCTATATGTGAGTGGGGTGTCCAGCAAGCTCCGTGTCGCAGTGTTCTCATGGATGTCTGCGCCCTTATGACACTGCAACTTGAATTCTTGCGGCTGGAAGGCAAATTCAAAACAACTGAGATATGTCGCATAGTCTGGCTCCAGAGTCCGGATCTATATGTTGCGCGGTACGCCGCGTCCTCATGCACCTTCAGAGTGTATGCCGCAACATGCCTCACAGTCCAAGCGCAAAGCGTGCATCATGGCCAGTTGGCGTTTCTATGGAACAGCTGACCGCCATTGCCTCTCCCATGACCCTGAACGCAGACGTTTGATGGGGGAATGCCCCTTGAGCTCGCAGAGCGGCTGATTTGTGGCTAGACTGCACATGGTTTCTCGAAGTAGTACTTATAACTCTTCATATTTGTGTTCTTATAATGCCTGTTCGTACAACTTCGGAGACGGGTACACATAAATTTTAATATGCATACTTGGACCACACACAAGTGTCTTCCGCTAACCCGTATATGTAATCTTACTTATATCGTCTGCCTGGGGGAGATAAAACCAGAGGCTGCTTCATGAACGAGCCTATGTAGTATATAACTTTGTCGCTCGCGGTGTCTGAGTCTGGTGTACTTAGTACTACTGAGACTTAGTAAAGTAGGAAACCCTGCATTAGGGTCAAGTGGTAGAAATCTTTAGTGATAGTACTAGTATTAGTAGTACATGTCCAAAAACTTGAAGAAGAACGTGCGTCGGTCCGGCACAAGCGTCCCTCGACTAAGATATGTCCATCATTCCATAACAGCCTTACGGTGTTACGCACCTGTTAGCTGACTTGTATTAGACATATGGGCTCGAGTAGTTCGAGCACTTTCTCGGAGGAAGGAACTTGATCGTGAAGCAGAAATCGGGCATACTCCTAGAAATAAGCGCCCATAGAATGTGGCTGAAGACTCCAAGTTGCTTGGACTCGCCATCTTTCACACCGACCACATCGTCTTCTCCGACCACGACCTGCTTTGACGCCAATGCTGTTCTATAAAACTAGCTAACATCTTCCCCATCTCATCACCACCGCCATCTCTCCTGCCCCCACGGCCAGTGGTCACGACTTCAAACAACAATGCCTTCATTTCCGACAGGACGCATCCTGTCCACAACCAAGCTCGCCGACTTCGGGGCATACGTCTTCCAACACCTCAACTTCTATCGCGTACACATCCTCTTCTTGTGAGTGTTTCCCGGCAACTCTTTGCAGCTTCAGCCTTTGTGGAATGCGACGATCGGAGGTGTGGCAGGCGGGTACTGTGGTTGACGTCTGAGCGGCACGGAGCGCGTATCTTGCCTTCGTACGTCATGCGCGGTATGTTGTTGGTTTGTTGTGGACGCACCCACAACCGAGGATGTGTTTGGAAGGGCAATTGAAAGTATGATGCCATGTGGGAGAGACCAGAGCCCGCTCCCCGCCTTCCCGCGGCGCTATCCCAGGCCGGGGAGGGAAATGTCGCTGCCGACGAGGGCTTATAGCCTCCGATGCCAGCGCACCACTCTTCAGAAGTCTACCGTGGGTTGGCTGTTACGGCATTCTGCCGCTCAACATCTTGTCGCGCACATCACATGTTGTTGGGCCTTTGAACCCTGTCAGTCACCCCCGAACCCTGTCAGTGTAGATGCTGGGTCGATTCGCGACGGCCACTCCAAACGAGGGCAATGGAGCACTTGCTTCATGCGACGGTGGTCGATGTCTGCAGTATCCAATGAGCTCGACGCGATCACGGAGGTTTACCTGGGCTACATGTATTTACCCTGCGCTGCGCCCTTCTGGTTTGTCTTAAATGGCTGATGGCTCTGTCTCCGCTTGTGGTTGCGCACCCTGCGATGCTTCGAATGCTAACAAATCACTCACAGCACCTTCACGCCGCTTCTGTTCTCAGGGCTATTCTACGCCGGCAATGGACAATACCACATCGACTACATCGACTGTCTCTACAATTGCGTAAGCGCAATGACGGTTTGCGGTCTCGCGACCGTGGATCTGAGCAGCTTGACGGCATTCCAACAAGCCCTTCTCTTTATTCAGATGTGTTTAGGAAGCCCTGTAAGGTTTGACCTCATGCGACGAGATTGCCGCTAACTTCAATCAGGTGGTCGTCTCGTGGACCATGGTTTACATCCGGAGGTTGGTTGCATACCTCTGCTCACCCTCAATACGCCTGACATCTTCTCCAGGAATTTCTTCGCGCGTAAATTCCGACGCATAGTGGAAGCCGAACTTGCGCGTCGCGCTGCACGCGAAATGCACGCCCCGGTCGACGTCAAGATCGAGCCGTGGTGGAAGAAGCTGTGGACGATGCTGAAATGGGGAAGGGGCACGCGCCTGCGCTCCTTTAGCGACGTTTCTGTCCAGGAAGTTGGCCCGGTCAAGGGCCGCGGTCGTCTCCACCTTCGCACTGACATGATCAGACGAGTCGAAGGCGCACCCAAACTGGTCGACCCTAGTGGCTGGATCAGTGAGCGTGTGTCCGAGCAACAACCTAGTCAGAATAGTGCTGTGCGAAATGTGAAGATGGAGGAAGACGATTCGGACCACAGGGCATCGACATCCGCGGAGTCCAGCTCGGTCGGTTATACAGACAGCACAGAGGTTGAGCATAGAGGGCGTCCCCAGACTGAGGACGCACAAAGCGCGTACGTATTATACGGTGCGTAAGACCGAAATTAAAGCTAAGAAGTCTTCTTAAAGCCGCGAGCGCCAACCAAACGAGACGTCGGCACGCTCTGGGACGGCTGCCCCCATCAGTGCGTGACCTCTCTGCACACTCACATGGGTATTCATGAGCCTGATGCGCCGATCATTAGCAGGCACAGCGCCGATATTACGCTCGCCGACCATCAACAGACCCACGACGCGCGGGCCCCAATTGGTGCACACACAGACCGTCGAGTTCGCGGCGCCTCCCGCGCCACACCGTCGGTCGGTTTCTGCTGAACGCAGGTTCAGCAGGATCCCACAGTCGCCCTCCGGCTCCGAGGCAGACTTCGAGCGCAGTGAGTATCCTTTATTGGCGGGAGTGTTCCGAGTTCTGACTGTCGTGGCGCGGGCAGGGTCTATGGCACGGCCCACGATGTCGCGGCCGACCATGTCTCGTCCTACGATGTCGCGACCAACCATGTCCCGACCTACGATGTCACGACCAACCATGTCCCGAATGTCCATGCCACGCACCGGCACGATTACAACCGCGGCGACGCATCCCAGACGCACAATGCACACGGGCTTCGGTGGGTTCCCAATGCCACATGAGCTTATCTCGCGGCTGTTTGGGCGCGCGTTCCCGTCACTGGAGCGGAAGCTCACCAGAACGATCACCATTCCGCGCACACGAACGATCGCGTCCGAGCGTGGGACAGTCCCGCCCGGTACGCGCGCGGTTCCATATATCTCCTTCGAGGCCGTCGTTGGCCGCAATTCTGTGTTCCAGAGCTTGACGCGCGAGCAGCTGGAGGAGCTGGGGGGAGTGGAGTATCGTGCGTTGACAGCGTTGTTGTGGATTGTCGCCACGGTGAGTCAGCCACTTTTTATACCGAGAGCGCGGCGGAAATAGCTCACGAACGTGAACTTTGCTCGACGTTGCGCAGTATCACATCGGGCTGCAGCTACTGGCGTTCATTGTGATTGCCCCGTACATGTCGATTCATCGGTGGCACGAGGACTTCGAACCCCCGGCGTTGCACAAGCCAGTCGCATCTACATGGTGCGCTGTTTCTGCTGTTCGCCGATATGTCGCATGAGGCGCTAACAGGACAAACGTGGGTGCTGGTAATAGGTACTCCGCGTTTCAGGTTGTGTCGTCGTACACAAATACTGGCATGTCTCTTGTCGATCAATCCCTCGTCCCGTTCCAGCGGGCCTATCCTATGATATGTCTTATGATCATACTTATTTTGGCTGGCAACACTGCCTTTGTACGTACCCTTACTCTTTGCGATCTGTCCTATGTGCTCACAAAATTCGCTTTTTAGCCTGTATTGTACGTTATGACAACTGCCTGATTGAGCCTCAAATACTAACGTTCTGCCAACCCGCCACAGACTACGTTTCCAGATGTCAGCATTAGTTCTTTCTTCGTGCCGTTTCTGCTACTGATCTTCTTCCCTCATTAGATGGATTCTGACACGAATCGTACCCAGAGAGTCGCGTCTCAACGAAACACTCCACTTCCTCCTAGACCACCCGCGGCGTTGTTTCATCTATCTCTTCCCCTCTCATCAAACATGGTTCCTTCTCATCATTCTATTTGTCCTCAAGTGCGTCCTCCTTCCATCCGGCATATCCGATGCGATTGTGGAGTGACTTAGTTGTGCCATGCTAATACGTGCTCTATCACAGTGCGACAGATTGGTTCTTTTTCCTAGTGCTTGATATCGGGAATCCGGCGATCACAAGTTTACCCCTTGGTGTGCGATTCATAAACGGATTGCTCCAGGCGACGGCTGTACGTGCTGCCGGATTTGGTACCGTGGCATTGTCCGCTCTGGCCCCGGCGGTGAAGTAAGCCCCTCGTCCTCTCTCCGCATAACGCGACTCCTCGCTCACCGCACGCACAGAGTACTGTACGTGCTCATGATGTACGTCAGCGTCTGTGAGTAGTCTTCTGTTGAAATGCTGCGTGCGGACCGCTCATAACCTTACCAGACCCGATTGCCATGAGGTGAGCAAAAATGCAGTTGTCGGTAGTGTCGGCATGATCCCAGCTTGCCTGTCAGTGTCCGGTCCACGAATGTGTACGAGGAGAAATCGCTTGGCGTTTTTATGGATGATGAAGACGAACTCTCTCCCGAGGACGCGTTCAGCCAGACCGGAAACCGTGCTACAGTGTGGAGTCGCTACCTCGCCATGCACGCACGCAAGCAGCTGTCATTCGGTGCGCCACCTCCAAAGGGTTGACTCCTTGGATGTTGCTGACTATGCCTGGGGGGTAGACATGTGGTGGCTGGGCGTTGCCCTGTTCCTGGTTTGTATCATCGAGGTACGATACAACCTGGAGGCCGTTGCCCATTCGAATGTAACTGACAAATCTGTACTCTAGAGGGACGGGCTGGAAGACGAATCGACGGACAACTGGTTCACCATCTTCACTATTGGTACGTATCCTGAATCCTGCATGGGAAGAAATGATGTTCCAACTGAGCCATCGTAGTGTTTGAGCTCGTCTCCGCCTATGGTACCGTTGGTCTCAGTCTAGGGGTTCCCTACGTATGTATATCTCCTCATATGCATGTATTATCCCGCTCACAAATCCGCAACAGGCCAGCTTCTCTTTCTCGGGTTCTCTCCGCCCCCTATCCAAGCTCATTGTCTGCGCGGTGATGCTTCGAGGCCGACATCGCGGCCTGCCCGTGGCTATTGACCGCGCCGTCATGCTCCCCTATGAGTTTAAACACGGCGCACAAGATGGATATGGGGAGGAGAATGAGGGGGAGTACGTCATGGACGAACAAGCTTACGACAACACCCGCTCGCCCGAGTACGTGTGGCTCGGTACCCCCGGGCAGCCAAATGCCGATAACTTGCCCATGAACGCCATGAACGGCAATGTCAACGGGAACGGGAACGCGGGGCAGAATGCGAATTCGGAGAAGCCTCCGAAGGAAATCGAGGACGTAGTGCGGGATTTGGAGAAGGAGATGCTGGCGGCGGACGGCCACGACACGCCCGTGCGGGCCATGGAGGAACGGACTAACAGCCGCTGACACCGGTGTTTCTCGGACAGTCACGCATAGCTACGCCAGGGCGATGATATTGCATCATAACTTCACCTCGACATAGACGGGAGCCGCGCCCTCTCCCCACCTGTACAGCGCCCATCACCACGGTCAAGGTTCTCAGACTCGGACTGGACTCTGACTGAATACATATCCCTGGCCTTACTTACTACACGCTACATATCCCGGTCTCGACATCTCCTCAGTGCTATTAACCTTCGCGTCCCCGACCGCACGTACTATCCTGTGTATTTCTCGTAATGTTGTCCCCTCGCAATGTCACTCGTCTAGCTACGTCATAGACTTCGGGCCCCGGCTGTCACTATATCATTTCGACACAAGGGTTTGAATGGAATCGCGTCCACCTCGATTATTCTTACACATACGATCTCGATCTCGATATCGTCGACATGAACAAATCGAAACTGGCGCCGAGCGCTTCCGACTCCCATGGTCGTTGGATCCTTCAACTCCTTTGAACAACGTGTGTGTGGTCTTCTGCGCGGAAAGCGCAGAACAATGTGACATGCGCGAGCGAAAACCGCCGAAAATCCGGATTGCGATACATATAGAACGACGTAGGAACATGGACAGCCCAAAACTTTCTTGACAGGCGAGTACGATCAACGGGGGACGACCCGTGCACGATGCCGCCCTCACGGACGACGAAGGCGTGGCGAGCTCAACGGCCACTGCACATGTGAGCAATAGTCGTCCATGTGTTGCTGGACGGTCTTCCTCGGCGGCGCATGCTCCACAGACGGCGGCGTGACGAGCCATACGACGGCCGCAATCGCGAGCGGCCACCAAGGCTCGTGCCATGCGACGGGGATGCCACTGAACAGCATCTTCCGTGCGCGTTCTCCCATCTGTAAAAAGCGAAATTAATCAGTCAGAGTGTGTCGGAAATAGTGGAAGGGAGGGTGCCGACGTACCCCCGGGAGGAGACCGGCGGAGTATGCGTAATAGACGAAGAACCCTCCGACGAGCACTTGTATGTAGCTCCAACACGCTGGAATGGTAGGCGTGCAGGTATGTGGAGTGTGTCGGAGTCTCGGGTGCCCTTTGGCGTCCCGACGCGGGACGAAACGGCGCGGAGGTGAGGTGTCCTTGCCCGACGCCTGGTGGTAGTAGAGTACTGCCAGCGGGAGAAGGAATAGCCCTAGGAGCGCGATGAGGGCATGCAGACCGAGGATATACACGATGGCAAACACGGCCAGGTTGGCCAAATTGCGCAAGAAACGGAGGGGGTTCCGACGCATAGCCCTCATCTGCTCGTGGTGCTCCGCGAGCATGCGGGATCTGACTGCACACTCGGTATCAAATTCCACTGGACAATGGGGAAGGTCAGCGCGTGTCCGGCAGGAGGATATCTTTATTTACTCACAATCCCCGTAATCGTGGAGCTCCGCCTCCAGGTCAGGCGGGAGGGCAATTGTTGGGACGCGGTCAGGCATGACAAGCGAGGACTTTAGGAGGGTGATGGGGACACGAGATGGCAATAAGCGTTGAAGCTGGGGATGAGGAAGGGAGTGACCACGGATGTTTGATAAAGGGCGGAGACTGGAAGTCAAAGCGGAGCACCCCCAGGACCAAGCGGCCCACATCACGCTTGCAGTCAACGAGGTACTAGCACAAGCTGTCCCCTGTAGGCTACACGGACGTACCGCCTTTTCTCCACGTGTCCCCAGACTATGGAATAAGGTCATGGAACAAGCGTATAATGAGCGGTGAGCTGCTTTGACACGTCAAGGCAGCGATACACTTGTGTTACATAGTACTTAGTACTAGTGGTGTTTTGATTTGTCCACGATTGTACGAGTACTGCTGGTATCATTCGGTACAGCGTCCACGTATTCGGTGGCAGTATATGTATGAGGTGACAGGCCATGGGTGGGAGGTGAGGCATAGATGCTGCGGAACATCAAAGGACGGCACATTGGCCCGCGGAATTGTTCATGTTGATCTTGGTGCAAATTTGCACAGCCACGATTGGAAGCACGCGGCCGCCACGGAGACGCCGGCTCGAATATTCGCGCTTTTGCGCCCCGATGCAATGAATGGGGGACTGCATATTCTATCGCTATAGCGGCTATGCATTCGCTACCGCCAATCTCCCTGAGACCGATGGAGAAAAAAGCACGCGGACGGGTGATCTTCATGATGGCGACGACGAGCAGCGTTAGCATCATTGGCATACTACTGGTAGCACGAAAGACGATGTAAAAGAGTCGGTGTAGCATATCCAGCTTACGTATAGCAGTCTCTGTACATGACAATGTACCTTTCAGCTTCCAGCTCCTCCATGTACTCCAGGAATACCGACGTCAGGATCCTGGTCCACCGCCCTTTCCGGCTCCGGTATTGCGGGAGAAACGTGCCTTTAGTCAGTTCCCTGCATCGTCACATCAGTACATGCAGGCTCAGGCTGAACGAGAGATGAGCGCGAACATACCAGTAGTCCGGCATCCACGCGCAGGATTCCCAGTCGACTATGCCCGTGATGTTCCAATCGTCATCCACGAGTATGTTGTGAGGACCCAAGTCGTTGTGCGTCAAGCAAAGCCGACGGGACCGAGAGTGGTCGCGCTTGATGGTCTCTTGAATCAACTCGGTGTTCGCTTCAGGCGGGATGTTCATGCGGGCACGGGTGAGGAGAAATCGGTGGAAAGAGTGGACGTCTGCAAACGGGCCCAGAGGCGGAGCGCCGAAGGCCATCCGTTGACAATAGATGGGTCCTTGGTCGAAACCACAAGCCGCGGGGCCGAGAGGGGATAGTGCCCGGAGAGGCGCGAGCATGCGGGAGAGCTGGCTGCTCAGGCGCTGTTCCACCTCGGGCGTTATCGCGGTGTACGAGCCCGCGAGATTGTGTCCGGGGAGCCGCGACATGACGATCCAGGTGTTGTCGCCGATAGTGCAACAGTCGATGATGAGAGGGACGGGGAGAGAGGTGTGGGAGCCTACGAAGTGCGCAGCTTGGGTAGAGTATACAACGGTTATTGCAACTATCTAGGTGTAATAAATAGCGGTAGTTGCATCTTCGCCGGTTTAAAGCCAAATAGGTGTATACAACTCAGCTTGGGCCTCTGTCGGACGAACGAGTGGTCCGTACTTGACGTACACTTGACGTACATGCCTCCCGGGATACGTTGGGTAGCACTTTCGCATGCCCAGCATTGCGCACCCACATGGGCGAGATACTGCCACAGCCCGCGGCGGATGCACAAGGGGAGTGCTGAGACGATGTACTCGGACAGGAGTCGGTATACGAAACGAGGTGCCATGTCCCGTCAAGGATATGGGGAGTGACTCGGCGGTAACTGCTAGCTGATATGTTGCACGTCAGTGCTAATCCTCAGGCTCATACTGCCAAAATATGCCTACCGAGAGACCTGCGAGCGGCTCACCACTTTAGGAGAGACAAGATTAGGATCCCGCGATGTAAGCACTGCTGCCAGAGCGAGTCCAGCAGGTGCGGTCGAGGCTTCACATGAGGTCGTGGGCGTTCAGTTCAAAGGTTCATAAGCGTCTAAAAGGCTGTGTAATCGTTCTGCTCGGGGAACCTGAGGTCGGGGTGGGAAGTGGACCGAAGGCTCCTGTTGTGGGGGTGACGGTTCTTTGGGATGTCTAGTAGCTGGCTGAAGGTTGGCACTGGGAGGGGGTGGCGACCTATGTATTGCGGTCGAGTTCGTGTAAAGTGTGTGCGGAAAGATGATGTTGTATCTTCATGAGCTACGACAGTGTGCATATAGAAACATTCGGCGTGCCGACTGAGAACGGCAGCAGTCCCGCCTGGAGTTGGGAGAGAAGGCAGCCATGTGGCCTCAGGCTATCCGGTACAACTTCGCTTTTTGATTGTAGGCTGCGGTGGTACAGCTCATAGAATAGTAGGAGCCATCAATATCGACATTATGAGCAAAACAAACAGCTGACGATACGAGAGTATTGAGAACTGATATACGTCTAGTTACCAGTAGCAGGATCGGTAAGATAGAATGTACCTCTCGGCTTTCAGCTCCTCGGAGTACTCGGGGAACACAGATGTCATGACCCTGTCCCAACAGTCATCCCGATATTGTAGGAGGAACGTGCCTTTGGACAACTCCCTATGCCGTAGTGTTAGTGCTACAGTGCTCTTCTAGCTGCAAGCTTGAACGCACCAATACTCTGGCATCCACGCGCACGATTCCCAGTCGACGATGCCCGTGATATTCCACTCCTCATCCACGAGGATGTTGTGAGGGCCGAGGTCATTGTGCGTCAAGCAGACCCGTTGAGGCCGAGAATGAGCGCGTTTGATGGTCTCACGAATCTGCTCCGCATCCTCCTCTGCAGGGATCTTAAGAGGACCGGCACGGGCGAGCAGCCATCGATGAAACGATTCGACGTTTTCGAACGGACCGCGAGCCGGACCGCCGAAGGCCATGCGTGCGCAGTATATGGGCCCCTGATCGAAGCCACATACAGCGGAGTTATTTGGGGGCGGGAGAGCACGGAGCGGCGTTAACATGCGGGACAGCTGGCTGCTCAAGTGCTGCTCGACTTCGGGGGTTACGTCGAAATACCGATCCCCTAGGTTGTATCCGGGAAGACGAGATAAGACGATCCACGTTCGGCCTTCGACGGTGAGACAATCGATAACGACCGGGACAGGGATAGAGGTATGAGTGCCGACGAAGTGCGTGGCTTGTGCCTCCACAGGGCGTGTGAGCCCGTGCTTGATGAACATGCCTCCTGGGATGCGTTGTGCGACACCGTCGACCGACCAACGTTCTGCGCCTGCGCGAAGCAGATATGACCACAGAGTTCGGCGAATGCGTAGCGGGAGAGCTGATACGACCACAGACAAGAGGCGGTATACAAAACGGGGAGCCATAACTGGAAAGCTGAGCGGCTAGGGCGGCAATGCTGTACGTTAGTAGCAGGACCGGTTGGGATCAACACTCTCGAGACGTAGTACCCTCAGATGAATGTTTGAGGTAGCTTGAGGAGATTATACTTGCGAGGGGGCTGAAAAGGCTCCACTCACCAGCCCGATGTTCGACGTTCCAGCTCAAGTTTGCCAATCAAGCAGCAAGCTCAAGGACAAGGCCCAGTATCCCACACTGCCAGCGAGTCACACGCATTCCAATAAGCGCCCGTATTCGAGAGCGCCTGTGCACTGCCTATGCGTGCGGAATTTTATGATATATCATGACCATGCTCGTGAATGGCGGGACATGGCTACCAGGCAGCTTACTACACCTGAGAAGTATTTTTGAAATACTCATAATATGAGCGTGGACACCCAGAGGTCAGTCAGACGAAAGGCGCTCAATCTCTTACCAGAGTCCGAAGACGGGACAGGGCATCCCTTTGTTCGCTCAAGACAGCGTTATGCGAGTTCATGTCACCAGCAGGCTTACGGTTTGACTTGTACTCCGAATCGATCTTGTACTTTCGATAGCGGAGCTTTGACCTTCGCGGGTTACAGGCTTCCACTGGCACCGACTTATCCGAGGTCAGTCGCGCGCACAAAACATACACGGGTCACATCCTCTGACCAGAGATCGGACTCCAGGTCCCGACCCAAACGCACCAAAACCGTTCCACGTCGGCCTCGCACGGCTGTATCGCGGACTCGGGGTGAGCGCGCTCCGCAGCGTGACCACGCACGGACTGCTGTGGACAGTCTTCGACGTCACCGCGCAGTACGTCGACCGGCTCCCGGGGAGAGACGGCGCCGGGGACGAGCGTGAAGTTTGAACAATAGAAGCCCAATGTAATGCTGCAATGGATAGAAGCCGGAAGCCGGTTTGTAATGTGTATAGCGCGGACCGGAGTTATTCATGTTGATCTTGGTACAAATGTGCACAGCCACGATTGGAAGCACGCACCACGGAGACGCCGGCTCGAATATTCGCGCTTTTGCGCCCTTCGCGCCCGGATGCAATGGATAGGGGACTGTATATTCTATCGCCATATCTGCTGTCACGTCGATGCGGCCTGGTGTGCAAGACGCGTAGAGCGAGTAAACGGGGGCAGGGAGAGTGGGAGCGCCTACTAGGACCAGCATGGACGCCCGGCGCCAGTGAACGTGCGCGCGCTTACCAGCTTGAACCCAACCACCACGACTAAGCGAGAGCCACCCGCTCTCATGTCCCATTGTCCTGCACTGATTACGAAAGATTCAGAAACTCACACGCGCGACGCGACCAGTGGCCAAGTTCAACATATAAAACCCAACCGCGCACCTGGTACGCATCCTCTTCTCCTACCACTCCCTGCTCCCTCTGCAGTGTCCATCACGACTTATAACATAACTTCTAACGTTACCAATAACTCGCCCAAAAAGGCCTTTATTAAAAACAGCCCATTCTCGATGACCCAAGGCGACCTGCCCGCTAAGAGAAACGAGTTGCGCTCGAACGTGCACGGGAAGATACAGTCGGTCCCGTACGATGAGTTCAAGAAGACCTTCTTCCCCGACCTCCCGAAACCGTCGTACAAATTGCCCCAAAGAGTCAGCTCAAAGGACGCTGCATTTTTGAAGCGGAAGAATGCCCCCGCTGGGCTAAAGCCGCCCTTCAGCAGCATACAGGCATGCGCATCCGAGCGCAAGATGTGCACGCAGCTTGTACGTTCGCTCCGGACGCGTGTGGGGCACATCACACATTCGCTGATCCCGCCGCTTTCAGACGAGCGCACTCAACAAGGCAAAGCTCTGCGATGGCTTCACATTCGTGTCGACCGCGTTCAAGTCAGATCCGACGGACGAGGGCAAGCTAGGCGCTGACATGGGGCTCTACCCCGACAACGCATTGGCAGGTCTGCGGGTATCGAATCGGAGTGGAAGCCCCATCAAGGGCCGGATGGACTGGTCCTCGGTCGAGATTGTGATCGAGTGCAAGAGGACAGCTGCCGAAGGCGATCCGTTCGATGAAGCCTACGACGACGACGAGGCCAACGCCCTAGAGCGTCATGCAGCGCTGGGTCAGATCCTGTTGTATGCCAAGCTCGTCCTCAGCCGCCAGCAGCGGACGCACCAGTACATGATCCTCTTCATCGGCCTAGATGCGCGTATCGTGCGGATCGATCGCTCGGGGCTGGTTGCCACTGAGCGGTTCCCGTACGTGGATGACCCGAGGCTGGAGGAGTTCCTTCGTCACTACGCGGCCATGCCCCGCAGCGCGCGTGGTCATGACACAACTGCGGTTCGTCTCGAGCCAGGGTCCGAGGAGATGGAGCGGATGAAGGCCGCTGCCGATGAGGATGGCGTGGCGGAGTACGTGCGAAAACAATTCAAGGACACGCTGAACGAGGCGCATCCGTGGTGGAAGCTGACGGTCACGGACGAGTCGAGCGAGGGCACGACGAAGCCGCGTCAGCGCCACTTCCTTGTCGCGAAACCGCACTTCGAAGCGGCGGGTGTTGTTGGTCGTACAACCCGGGGCTACATCGGACTGGAGTGGGAAGATGACAAGGGCGCGGAAGAAGGGGGTAGTTCGACGAAGAAGACCGGCACAACGCCTCGGAAGAACACGCTCGTGTTTCTCAAGGACGCGTGGCGCGTCGACAGCGTCGCCATCGACAAGGAGGGGGCTACCTTGCAGGTGCTGCACAAGGAGAAAGTCCGATTTGTACCGACGCTGCTCTGTCACGGTGACGTCCCCGATCAGAACACGAGTGTCACTGTAGACCTCTGGGAGGAGAACTATCCCGAGGAGAAGCCCCTCAAGCTTCACCAGCACTACCGCCTCGTTGTCGAGGAGGTGGGCAAGCCTCTGGACAAGATGAAGAGCGGCGCAGACCTGCTTACGGCGGTCTACTGCGCTCTCTTAGGTGCGCCCGCTCGTAGGCTGCTGATGACATCGACTTCCTAACGCATGAATCACTGCAGCGCACTCGAAGGCATATGAGAAGGGCATCATCCATCGCGACATCAGTGCGGGAAATATCCTGCTCTACGAGAACTCGCGCGGCCATTTGGTTGGGCTTCTGAGCGACTGGGAGTTGTCGAAGAAATTGTCGGACCAGACCGAGACCGGACGTCAGCCTGATCGCACGGTACGTCGTTTGATGTCGCGCCCATGATCAAAGCCGCTCATACGCTCTCGGTCGTCAGGGGACGTGGCAGTTCCTGTCGGTGCATGCCCTCGACAATCCTGCAAGGACGATCACCGTACAAGACGAGCTGGAGTCGTTTTTCCATGTCATCCTCTATCACGCTGTCCGCCTGCTCCCTCACAACATCCCCACTTGCATGGTGCCTCAGTTCCTGCACGACTACTTCGACGATTACACGCGTTTCCCTCACATGGCCCACGCTCGCTGTGGACCAACAAAGCGTTCGGCGATGACCGCGGGGCGCCTCAACACTCTCCAGACCAACACCTTACAATTCTTTTGGACGGACGAGTCGAAGCAGGTCATTGCCGCGTACCATCCACTCAACAAACTCATCACCACTCTTCTTTCATGGTTCAAGGCCTACTATTCCTTACCACGTCTATCCAATAAATTGCCTGCTCCAAAAGCCGGCAGTGGTATAGTCCCTGGGAGTAGTGGAATTCTCGCGAAGCTATTTGAGGAAGAGGAAAAGGAAGAAGAGGACAAGCTCAATAGCGGTGCACCAGCGAACCCATCCCAGCCCAAGGTCGAAAAGCAGGAAGACGTCGAGACGCAGGCGAAGAAGCTGGAGACGCAGGCGAAGAAGCTGGAGACTCATCGGGCAATGCTGACCGTGATGAAAAAAACTCTCAAGGAACAATGGCCTCCGGTCCCTGACGCCGTCAAGGACGAGAAACCCCCATTCGGCTGGAAGCCCGCCGCCGACCTCGTTCCAACCGGCTCGAAGCGCACCTCGCAGCTCGCTGGCAACGACGCCAGCGGCAGGGCGTGCAAGAAAAGCAAGGCCTAGTTCCTTCGAGTCTGATCGCACAGCGATTGCGTTATACCGTATGTTGGGACCATTGCCTCCTCCGCCATCGTGTCTCTACTTCTATTCCCAGGCGGCCCTGATCGTGCCGCCCTTTTCCATATTCGCTGCCAGGGTGCCCATCCGGACATCTCCCCCCTCGTCTTGTCCCCCCATCTGTCCATTTGCTTTCTTTCCGTACTCAAGCTCTTTCGCTCTCTCATCAGTCCATCAGTCACTCTGCCCCCTCATCGCCCCGCCTCCCATGTATCGATAACATCTCACGCGTCGCTGTCTCCTATTCTGTTCCGGTTCTCTACATTACTACGCCTATCTCTCAGATGTATATATCCTACTAGTCGCAGAATGTCGGTCTCAGTACGCCCTTTACGGCGTCGTTCCTTTGGTCGACGACCAGTACGCAGGCACAATATTCTGTGCGCGCTCGGTGATTATACCCGTCCTACCGACAGCTGACATGCGATATCGAGATAGGAAGGAACGGTAACACTGGATAACTAATGCACTCCGCACCCGGCGTCCATCCTCCTGGCCGTCATATACGAACTCATCGACAGTATGATGAGGTGTCACAGAACTTCCAGCTGTGGTAGAATATATGTGCCACTAAACGGAGAAAGTACCTTGCATCTCGGGGCTGCAGGCGCGGACTCGCTCGAGGATGCGCAGCGCAAATCGGCTCTGGATTTCGTTTGTCTCTGCACTAGCTGACGTATACTCCCCGTGTGCTGAGCACTGGCTCTGTCTTCATGACTCCTGCGACAACGGTTAGGATACGGGACCGAAAGCAAATACCACTAGTCATTATTGACTCGTGCACAGCCACCGTCTCCGCATTCCGATTTTGCGAGTTCTTCAGTGTCGCAGTCCGGCACCTTTCAGCTGACCAGACGTCGTGCGTGTGCACGCCATGCCGACGGAGAGTGATGATGTAAATTATTCAGGACCTCATCCTGCACACCTCGTCAGCACTGAAGAAGTACATCGTCTCGCGTGCAGTGATCCATGATGGGAGCGACTAAGTGCTAACGCAGATATCCGGAGCCTTGCTAGCACTGCAGTACTGACGCTCCGACTATCCACGCCTGTAGGGAGTGTGCTGTTCAAAAAACATAGTGCGGGGGGATGATGAGTGCAGGAGGTGATGTCACAAAGCATGCGGGATGCGGGGTGCAGGCGGTGCCAGGGAGGTCCGGGGTCCCGCGGCGCACGCCTGATTTTTTGTTTCGAGGTCCCCCACGCCCCTTGCCTCCGTCTTCCACCTGGACAGACATCGTACGGATTGCTGACCGCCAGCATCCGCCTCTTTGAGCTTTTAGACCCTACTCGCGACCTTTCGTTCGCCTGCAGGCAGGTCATCTTTCACGACCGACCTTCACGCGACGCCCCGTGCAATTATCAATCAACTCCATCGCAGCAATTCGTACGTCTTTCTCCTGACGACCCCCTCTCCCGCTCACCCCCGCCCAGAATGAGCAAATCCTCAACCGCTTCTACGCCAAAGACGTCGTCTCAGCTACCGTCAAAGTCTGCTTGGGCACGAGGCCCGCCAGCAAACACTGCGACAGCGCCGTCTACACGCCCCCAATCTCCCGCTCCTTCAGCTGCCGCTCCTTCCGCACCACCTACCCACTCTAGACGACCGAGTACGCTGGGACAAGGAGTTGCTTTCAAGGATGGAGTAGGAGCACGCAACCCTTCCAACGCAGCAAAAACAGGTGCGTCCCACGTCTGTCGCCCGTCGCCTCTGCGATCTCACCCGTGTGTAGGCTCATCAGTGACCTTCGGGTCGATAGACGATGCGTCCGCCCCCATATCCTCCTCTCCCGCGGCGGTCCCCACGCTCAAACCAGATGGTATAAAGTCTTTCGGAACCCTTCCGGCGACGAGCACGAACGGAAAAGGCCATACTCGGACGACCTCGTTCTCAACAGGAACACCCCCGTCTGTGGCCGCATCGACATCCGGAACCTCCAGCACCCCTTCCACATCCTCTGCTGCAGCATCTGGCTCAGCTTCGACGCCAAAGCATCCAAAATTCGACGTGAAGAGTCTGTTCCAAAAACCCAGTCAAGATGGACCATCAACGTCGTCGTCGACAGCTGATGTCACCTCGCCTGCGAATCGTTCCGCTCCGCTCCCTCACTCCTCGCTTGGTCCTCAAGGCCAACACCCCGTGCATCAATCACAGCCTTCACAGATGGGCGCTCCGTACCCTAACTTCAGGCCGCAGCAGAATGGGTCCGTTTCCAGTCCTGGTGTGCCCCGGTCACCAAGTTTTTCTCGTCAAATGGCCAATGGCAACGTCAATGGACGACCACCATCACAACAGGGCGGTCCGCCCTCCGCAACGCTTCCGTCTGCTATGCCCAGTCCAAGAATGGGGCCACCTCATAGCGGGCAGCCGCCGCCCGTACCACCTGGTGGGCCGGTGCCGATGCCTCAATGGACAGGCTACTACGTAAGCGCGCTTCGCTATCGACCTCGAGTTACGGCTAACGGCGGACGATCTGTAGTATTACCCTGGCATGCCTGTCGACCCGAACTACTATCCGCATACTCCTCAAGGGCACTGGATGCCGCCGCCGCACATGCCACAGCAGCCGCACCCGCCGCAGGGGCCGCCGGGGTCAATACCTGGAATGCCGATGTCTCCGCGAGGTCAGCAACCATCCCTCCATCCACCTGGGACGCCCACCATGCAGCCTGCGATGCCACCAAACGCCCATCCACAACATCCGTCACCCTCCCCACATATGCACACATCCTCCCTGTCCAGTATCTCTTCCACCCCTTCTACCCCCGCTTCGAGCACCGCACCCGGGGGCGGCATTTCCCGCCTGAATTCCAACGCAAGTTCATTCACTCCCAAGCGCGTCGTGATCAAGTCCGAATCTGGACAAGAGGTCGACCTCGAGAGGTTCAAGAAGCAGGCGCCTGCTGTCTCGTCGCCTGTCGTCCCGAACTCCCCTGCTCGGCGACCTGTCTCCGTTCGGATAGAGACTGAGGATGCGAAACGTAAGCGGATGGCGGAGGAAGAGGCAGCCAAGCGCAAAGAGAAGGAGGCTGAGGAGAGCAAGAAGAAGGAGGCTGAGGACAAGGCACGACGTGAGGAAGAGGCTCGCAAGAAGGAGGAGGCCGAGGTCCAGAAGAAGAAGGAAGAAGAGGAGCGTCGGAAGAAGGAAGAGGAAGAGCGGATCCGGAAGGAGACTGAGGAGAAGGAGAGGTTGCGCAAGGAGGCCGAAGAGAAAGAGCGTCAGGCTCGCGAGGCCGAGGAGAAGGTGCGCAAGGAAGAGGAAGAACGCAAGCGCAAGGAGGAGGAGACGCGCGTTGCGAAAGAGGCGGACGAGCTGGCGAAGGCTGCAGCGGCGGTCGCAGCTGAGGCAAAGCCCGAGCCTTCGGAAGAGGGCGAAGTTCAAGAGCCCTTGGATGCGGCCGACGAGGCCGCGAAAGAGGAGGCGAAGGACAAAGTCCCCGATAAAGCGTCTCTCCGCATCGACACCTCGCTTACCCCTGGCGATGGCAAGCGCCGCCCTGGCCGTCTTGATCTTTCCTCGACAAAGAGCAACGCCATACCTGCGCCTCTTCCATCAGCCCTGGCCACGGCTCGTATCATTGAGGACATCGGCAGCATTGCATACCCCGAAGGGATTTCGAGTCCCAAGCCGGAGCTTAACGTAAATGCAAAGCAGGGCAAGTTCAGGTCCGCCATAGTTTTCGTTGCTTTGTCTCTTATTGTCCGATTTACTGATAAATGCGCGAAGGTACGACCGCGACTTTTTGCTCCAGTTCATGGCTGTATGCAAGGAGAAGCCCGATTCTCTCCCTCCTCTCGACGCAATCGGCCTTGAGCCTGTGGACGGCTATACCATCACGCGCGGCGGCTCTCAAAACCACGGCCGTCGTCCCTCTTCGACTGCGATGCCCCCTCCCTCTTCCACCACATCTCGACAACCCCCTGTCGGTCTCGGCATCTCCAGCTTCAGCAAGAACGTCAACCCGTTCACTATGGGCCAATTCTCCACTCCGAAATCCAGCGAAGAGCGCTTCGCTGCAGCATCCCGTTCGGCCTCCATGTCCGGTGGCCCGGCCGGTCTGCCGTTCGGACGTCCGGCCCCATGGTCCGCTCTTCCAGTCAAGGCGGCCCCGGCGGGAGTGGACGCACGCGCAGTCAGCGTGGCAACAAGCGTGGTCAAGACCGTCCCGGTGGTGGACAATCTGGTCAAGGCAACTCGTACGGGCCAGCCGGCTCGTCACTTGCGAACGCTATGTCTCTCGAGCCCGTTGCTCCTTTGGAAGTATCAGCCAACCGGTGGACGCCTGCCAGCCTCGTCAAGAAGGGCCCCGTCGTCGAACAGGACTCGCCCGAGGTCGTCGACCGTAAGGTCCGTGCACTGCTCAACAAGCTTACCATGGAGCGTTTCGACACGATCTCGGACCAGATCATCGCCTGGGCGAACAAATCAGAGAAGGAGCAGGATGGCCGCACCCTCATTCAGGTCATTCGGCTCGTGTTCGAGAAGGCGACCGACGAGGCGACGTGGTCAGAGATGTACGCGCGTTTGTGCCGCAAGATGATGGAGCAGATCAGCCCGAACGTGCGCGACGACGGCATCAAGAACACCGAGGGCAAGCCCATCGCGGGTGGCCAGCTCTTCCGCAAGTACCTTCTCAACCGTTGCCAAGAAGACTTCGAGCGCGGGTGGGCCGCGAAAGACGCGACGGCAGCTGCTGCTGCCACGAAGGCCACCGAGGACCACGCTGCGAAAGCAGCTGCGGAGGCCAACAAGGGTGCCGAGGGCGAGGGCGAGAGCGCGCTGTACTCGGAAGAGTACTACGCTGCCCAGAAGGCCAAGCGGCAGGGTCTAGGTCTTATCAAGTTCATTGGAGAACTGTTCAAGCTCCAAATGCTCACGGAGCGTATCATGCACGAATGTGTGAAGAAGCTCCTGGGCAACGTCGAGAACCCGGAGGAAGAGGAGATCGAGAGCTTGTGCAAGCTCCTCACGACCGTCGGCCAGATTCTCGACACGCCCAAGGCCCGCGCGCACATGGACGTGTACTTCTCGCGCATGAAGGAGCTCACGCGGAGCGCGAACGTGAACTCGCGCATGCAGTTCATGCTTCAGGTGAGCCTGCATGCACAGCGCTGTTTGACAACATACTGATTGTTTTTGTCAGGATGTCATCGAACTGCGCGACCGCAAGTGGATTCCCCGAAACCTGGCGTCTGCCCCGACTACGATCGCCGCGCTCCGCGAGCAGGTGAGTGTGCTCTGTTATTGGACATAGTAGTTCCCGATACCAACACGGTACTCCAGATCGAGAAGGAGAAGATCGCCCAGGAGAAGGACGCGATGAACCGCACGCTGAGCATGTCTCGCGGCGGGTCCCGGCGTGGCGGCGAGCGCGGCGACCACCAGCAGATCGGCCCCGACGGCTGGGCCGTGGCTGGTGGCGCGACACCGCGCCAGCCCAAGGCCGGCGACCTCTCGCAGTTTGGCAAGATCAGCAAGGCCGCCCCGATGACCTTCGGGCCCAGCTCTGTCTTCCAGAAGGACAAGACGAAGAGCAGGGAGTCGACGCTCTCGCGGCAGGGCTCGACGAACATGTTCTCCATGCTCAACTCGGAGATGCCCACTGAGGCTGCGACGTCCAAGTCAAGTCGTCCCCCGAGCCGGAAGAACAGCATCGACCTCGGTCCTGGTGGCGCACCCGACGCGGCTCCGCAACAGCGGAAGCGGCTGCAGCTTCTTCCTCGTTCGGTCCCCGTGGACAGCAAGTCGGAGTCCACGCCCGCGGGCTCAACTGCTGGCTCGGACGACGATGCGGCGGAGTCCACCGTCGGCGCCTCGATGTCGGTTGAGGAGGCGAACGTCCAGATCAAGGAGGACTTGAAGGAGTTCTTCAGCGTCCGCAACCTGGAGGAAGCCGAGGTCTACTTCACGAAGCTCCCCGTGGAGCACCGGCATCTGCTCGTCGACAAGCTCGTGACACATGCGGTGGAGTCGAAGGAGGACGATGCGAAGCTGGTCGCGAGCCTGTTCGACCTCGCACACGCGAAGAACCTGTGCTCGCCGGCGACGTTCGAGGAAGGCTTCGCGCCCACGGCGGAGATCATCGACGACGTTGCCATCGACGCACCGAAGGCCTTCAACCTGTTCGCGATCATGCTGAAGGGTGCGCACTTGCACGAGGACGAGGAGCGCGGCGCGCGCCTTGCGAGCAAGTCCATGGACAGCGACAAGCTCCTCTCACTGCTTTCGTCATAGACATTCCGTACGTTCCCCGTCCGCCCGTATCATATCCTCGTACCCTTGCTTCTCTCGCTGCCTGCCCGTCGCTTACCTGTCTGGTTACCCGTCCCGCGAGTACTACTGTTGTCTCCTGCACTCACTTTTGGTGTTTGATATTCCGCGCAGCGCCGCGGAGGTGTTTGTATTAGTGTGTACTTATTACTTCGCACAGTATTGCACGATAATATCCCTTTCTGACTCACGTTGCTGGTTGCATGAGACACTGCGTTCAACCCTTTCCTCGCAGGGGGACATACGAGCCTGTCGCCCCTGGTCCAATACGGCTACCTAGGTGAGCAGTATATTTCGCGTCTGCATTGGCGAGTACTTCGGGCCCCAAGCGTCATCAGCACTTACGATTTTGTCAGCACCGCCATAACAAGGATCAGGATGAGGAGTCGGCCTTTGGCCTGATGACTTAGAGTCGAGCACCCTGCAAGACAAATCGTGGTGTACATTGCACAAGGCAGACACAGACAGTGAAGATGTAGAAAAACCTTCCAGCTCCTAAGCTATTGAAGCTACAGAAAATGACGGAAGGTCTGCAACGCGGAACGGCGTACGAAGCGAGTGTTGAGCTCGATGATATTGGCAGTGGGTGCCCGCACAACGGCGACAGCCTGCCGCCCGCGCCCCTCCGCTGGCTGTCAACTTGCCACAACCTCCTGCAATCGCGTTCATTGACCATTGTTCGAGCTGCAGCTGACAATAGGACCAAACGACCCGACACGTGCTCTGCCGTGGCTGGAAAGCGCTCCGATATCAACTTCAACTCCTCGTCTCGACCGTACCAAGCACTCCTCCACCGTCTCATACCCCCACCATAACTGAACAGGCATCTCTACTCAGTGTTGGTGCCCCACCGGTCAAATCCAGTCGCCGTCACGCCAGCATATATAGCGCATCCGTTCATAGTCTTCCAAATAAACGCTGCGACTGGCGAGTCAGCATGCATCGCAAGACCCTCATCGTCACTCCCGAGAAATTCATGGATAGGTTTGTGCCACCCCTCGCCGACCACACGTCCAAACGCAAGGAAAGCACTTCCTCGATACTCGGAAACATTCCTGTTGCGTCAGGCAGGGAGCGCAAGATGTATCCGCCACTGGAAGTAGTTCAACGTCTGTCATTGTGCGAGACACAGCTCAGTAGTCGCACGCCAGGTCAAGGCACTCAACGACGCCAACATCTGTCCTGGATTCCAGTTCGTCAACACATCTTCCCGCGGGGACGGCTCCGAGCGCTCGAACGAGGCCCCCGACATCGGCCTTTACCCGTCGGACCGCGTGCCTACGGGTACGACAGACCCCGACGGGAAGGTGCACTCTCCGCCCACCGACTGGTCCGCCGTCGAGTTCTGCATCGAGTGCAAGACGAATTCCGACGCACACGATCCGTTCAAGGAGAAGAAAGGCGCATCCAAGGGGATCGACCCGACGACGAAGGAGCGGAAAGAGATATTTGCGCAGATCCTCGCGTACGCCGAATTCATGTTCAACAGACAGCAGCGGATGTGGATCTTCATGGTCCTCATCCTTGGAGACTGCTGCCGCATCATCCGCTTCGACCGTGCCGGCGCTGTCGCGACGCAGAAGTTCAACTACAAGACGAACGGGGCGACTCTGATCGAATTCTTCTGGCGTTACGCAAAGTGGTCTGCGTCTACTCGCGGCCACGATCCGACGGCCGAGCGCATCCCTCCTGGCTCTGCCCTCGCGGAGCAGATGCAAGCGCGCGTGAAGAAGGACAAGGTCATGACCGAGCGCAAGGACTACGCCTGTCGGCTGTTCGAGGAGTCTCTCGATATGCGATGGTACTGGTGGAAACTCCGCGTAGAGCCTGATGGCAAGGAGGGCGAGGATCAGTTCTTCGTCATCGGCAAGCCGAACTTCCAAGCACCTGGCGTGGTCGGCCGTGGCACGCGTGGATACGTCGCCCTGCCAGCGGACAACATCGCCGACGGGAAGTTCTGCTACCTGAAGGATGCGTGGCGTGTGGTTGGCCCGGATATCGACAAGGAGGGCACCATTCTCGAACACCTCAACAAACACAATGTCATGTACATCCCGACGCTGGCGTGCCATGGAGACGTCGGTGATCCTATCCAACAGGTGACACATACGGACGCGCTCTGGGAGGAGTTGAATAGAAGGAATGAGATCGAGGAGGGGAAGGTTGGAGAGGACATCGTTTCGCCTCTCAAGAAGCACAGGCACTACCGGATCGCGGTGAAGCAGGTTGGCCTACAGATGTCGGAATTTGCCAACAGCCGGGAGCTCATTAAAGCTCTGGGGTGCTGCATTTTGGGTATGGCAGATTTCATCTGAATCTCGTTGGTACAGCATCCCTGATCTCGCCCTTCAGCACACAAGAAAGCCTACGAGATTGGCGTCATTCACCGCGACATCAGTGCTGGAAACGTGCTGCTATACTATGATGCGTACGCAGAAAAGCCTCTGTGGTGTGGCCTGCTCAATGACTGGGAGCTGTCGAACAAGACGGACAGCGCGTACCCATTCGGGCGCCAGCTCGACCGCACGGTGAGCTCTTCGATGTCTTTTATTCTGGCGAGGTTTAACGTGTTCGCGACGCTGCAGGGCACGTGGCAGTTTATGTCCGCGATGACGCTCACGACACCCGGCGAACTGGTCAGAGTCGAAGATGAACTGGAGTCGTTCTTCAACGTGCTCCTATACTTTGCCATCCGCTTCCTTCACCACAATTGCAAAAGAGTCGGCGACTTTATGTACGCATATTTCGACGACTACAGCACGCTTGACGACAACTACGGATGCGGAATCTACAAGAAATATTGCATGGAGACCGGGCGCATCCTGCTGCACCACACGACGGGCTCCAAGGGAGGACCCAAGGATGGTGCAACGATCTCACGCCGGAAACACCTGGAAGTGCTAACGTTCGGCTGGCCCACCCCCTCCGACCCCCCCAAGCCTCATCCTTTGAACCACATCATCGCTACTATTCTGGAGTGGACAAGCGCTCGTTATACTCTTGCCTTTGCAGGAGAGACCAAATTGAAGGGCGACATTGCTTCTGTGCCATCTCCCGATGATTCGGAGAGTGACTCGGACTCGTCCGACATGGATTTCGTCATTCCCGGTTACACATCCACGAACCCTTCCGGATCCACGCCAACTGCGGCGCTTAGAGCCTCCCCCGAAGCTCTTGCGAAACGTAACGCAGAACTTCAGGCTGCCGCCCAGCAACTGCACGGCCACACTGCTATCCTCAATATATTCCTGGAGGCCGGTCAGGGAGCCCATGGAGCCTGGCCCAAAGACGACAGGACGCCCGACCAGCTTCCGAAGGGGTACCAGCATGGCGAGGACCTCACGATAACGTACCCCAATCCGCCGAATGTCAGCGGCACAATGCTGCACGGCGCAAACCCCTCCAGTACAGCGTCGTCGCGGAAGCGTTTCGCAGCCGAAGTCGAGGAGCTTGAAGTCGCGGGGACTTCGAAACGGGCGAAGTGATATCCCCTGACTGCGCGTGGCCCCATGCCACTGTTTCCGCGCGGTCCGAGCCCATTTACCGTCCTCCCGAGGCTCTGTCTTGTCGCTGCCCTACCCCGCGATGTACGTTCGCTCTCCGCCTATCAACCGCCTTGCAGGTCGCTCTAGGATGCTTGCAAGTAGACCGTCAATCGGGCTCGGCGTCGCTATACTTTCCACTGCGAATCCATACGGAGCGATCTCCTATCCATACCCGGGGGCGTCCGTGATATTCTTAGCAGAGAATATATTACTTATACTTTTCGTTTTCGTGAGCGTCACTGCTCGTGGCCGTCGGCCGTCGCTGTGCGACGCTGTGGGCGTCTGCTACCCGGAGAGGGCGTTCCGGAACATTCCACGTCGTCCGGGGTAAGCCGGGCGCTCTTACATAAGATTACGCATTCAAAAATTTGAGAAATCCGGCTTTGCTGTCTGTCCCTCCCTTCCTCCTCATCCACCATGTTTGCTGCTGCTCGTTCCCTCCGTCCTGCTGTGTCTCGCTCGGGCAACTATGCGGTGAGCAGAACGCGCACGGTCGCACCCGCCTCTGCGCAATTCTGACGTGCCACGTAGGGTATTCCGCGGTCCATGATTGCCAGGAATATGAACTCCAAGGTCAACGGTAGGTCACACGTCAACACTCACTGTGCCCTCAATTGCGCACAAATTCTAACGCGTGCGCTCAGGCCCTGTGGTCGGTATTGATCTTGGCACAACAAATTCTTGCGTCGCGGTCATGGAGGGCAAGACTGCGAAGGTCATTGAGAACGCCGAGGGCGCCCGGACAACACCTTCGGTGGTCGCGTTCACGAAGCACGGCGAGCGGCTCATCGGTCTCCCTGCGAAGCGCCAGGCCGTCGTCAATTCCTCCAACACTGTCTTTGCCTTCAAGCGTCTCATTGGTCGCAAGTTCAGTGACAAGGAGGTGAAGGAGGACGCGAAGCACTGGTGGGTCACGCGCTGGGTTACTTGGGGTTTCTCACGCTGAACTGTTTACCTCGCAGGCCATTCAAGATCGTTTCGAAGTCGGATGGCCGGCCAGCAGTGGAGGTCGAGAACGGCGGCAAGAGCCAGACCTTCGTACGTGGACCCGTTTAGTGCTGCAGCCCGCGCATTTTGCTCACTCGACGGCGTAGTCCGCGGAGGAGTTGTCATCAATGGTCCTGGCGAAGATGCGGGAAACTGCTGAGCAGTACCTTGGCAAGAAGGTCAAGTAAGTATGCGGTATGTATTCTCCGTCACAGCTGCTGATCACACTTCTGCTTAGCCACGCTGTTGTTACCGTTCCCGCATACTTCAACGATGCCCAACGGCAAGCGACTAAGGATGCCGGTACCATTGCTGGCCTTGACGTCCTCCGTGTCATCAACGAGCCGACGGCTGCTGCGCTGGCGTACGGTCTTGACCGCGCAGACAACTCGGTCATCGCTGTCTACGATCTTGGTGGTGGAACCTTCGATATTTCCATCCTGGAGATGCAAAAGGGTGTCTTCGAAGTGAAGTCGACGAACGGTGACACTCACCTCGGTGGTGAGGACTTCGACAACGTCCTTGTGGAACACGTCCTTGCCGAGTTCAAGAAGGAGACCGGCCTTACCCTGACGTCGGACGCCGTCGCTCTTCAGCGTATTCGCGAGGCTGCGGAGAAGGCGAAGGTCGAGTTGTCGTCGACTTCCCAGACCGAAATCAACCTGCCCTTCATCACCGCGGATGCCTCCGGCCCCAAGCACATCAACCTCAAGGTCCTGCGTTCTCAGTTCGAGAGCTTGGTGTCCGCCCTTATCCAGCGCACAATCGACCCGTGCAAGAAGGCGCTCACTGATGCCGGCGTTAAGGCGAGCGAAGTCAATGAGGTCATCCTTGTTGGTGGCATGTCCCGTATGCCCCGTGTTGTTGAGACCGTCAAGTCCGTCTTCGGTCGCGAGCCTAGCAAGGGCGTCAACCCTGATGAGGCCGTTGCTATCGGTGCCGCCATTCAGGGTGGTGTTCTCGCTGGCAACGTTACCGACATCTTGCTCCTTGACGTCACCCCCCTGTCTCTCGGTAAGCTATGGCTTCCGTAGTTCTGCAATACAGCTCCCTGACCACTTGTTAGGTATTGAGACCCTCGGTGGCATCATGACTAAGCTTATCTCTCGCAACACCACCATCCCCACCAAGAAGACGCAGACGTTCTCGACTGCTGCCGATGGCCAGACTGCGATTGAAGTCAAGATCTACCAGGGTGAGCGTGAGCTCGTCAAGGACAACAAGATGCTCGGCAACTTCAACCTTGTCGGGATTCCCCCCGCGCCCAAGGGTGTTCCCCAGATCGACATCACGTTCGACATCGATGCCGGTATGACCTCTTGCTCTAGCCTGGATATTCATCGCTGACAAACGTCTACTCAGATGGTATTGTACACGTCAACGCCAAGGACAAGGCGACTGGCAAGGACCAGTCGATGACCATCGCGTCGTCGTCTGGTCTTAGCGACAAGGACATCGAGCGTATGGTCGAGGAGGCCGAGCAGTATGGCGAGACTGACAAGCTGCGCAAGCAGTTGATTGAGGAGGCGAACAAGGCCGACTCTGTCTGCGCTGATACCGAGAAGGGTGAGTTCACTTGCCTCATCACGAAGGTTTCGACTCTTGGCTAACGCATTACCTATTAGCGATGAATGAGTTCAAGGACCAGATTGACGCCGCTGAGAAGGAGAAGGTCACTCAGCTGATCGTCGAGCTTCGTGAGCTTGCGGTCAAGGGTCAGGCTGGCGACGCGTCCGTCGACGCCGACAAGATCCGCGAGAAGATCAACGAGACCCAGCAGGCGTCGCTCGGCCTCTTCCAGAAGGTGTACGAGAAGCGGAACGCGGAGAACGCGTCCTCTGAGTCGTCCAGCTCGGAGAACAAGGAGGAGAAGAAGGATTAAGTTCCCACTCTTCACTCTTTGGTCCCTCCCCTCGCTTTCGTCCACGTTCTTGCCCCGTCGTCCCTCGCAGCCCCCATCGCACACTTAGTATTGTACCCCCGCACGCACGCGCCGCCATCCCACCCCGCAGCATAGACCACGAGCAAAAGTAATGTTCACGCATTATTGACCCGTACCTTACGATCACGTCTCGCACGCTTTATTCATAGTTACTAGTATGGAATGACCCACTCACCCCCCGCTCACCAGCACACTTCAGCTTGCTTTGGTAGTTTAGTCTCGCTTGCAGCAATGTATCACACCCACAAATATCTGCGTGACGGTGTTGACTTGCGTCAGACTTGGTTCGAGGTAACTTGTAAATCAAGTAGTCTAGTAGAGTCAAGTCAAAGTGCGAGCTTGAAGCTTGAGTACTGCGGTCTTGCCACGACTCAGATGTCCCCCTAATCCAAACTCATCCTGGTAAATCCTTGTAGCTCGTTCGAGATCCTATTCAGAAGTATCTAATAAGCATCTATTCCCATGCCAGCTGATAACGTGGATGTACATTTACGATCTTCACTTCCCATCCAGTGGTCTGCCAAGCCCAGTGCGGCCTCGCGCCCATGGGAGAGAAGTCAGAATTCATTGGTAGTACAATGAGGTATCGGAGAACTTTCATATGTGGTAAAATACATGTAGTAAACGTGGTACGCGCATCGCGGTGGATTGTTGGAAGCACAGCCACATCGAGGTTTGAGACGACGCGATGCCTCGATTCGAACATCCGGCAACACCCATCGTGGTGTACATGATACAAGGCAGACAGTGGGTATATATGAAATGTTTGCAGCTCCTATGGAGCTGCAGAGAAGGACGTAATGTCTTGAGCGCGGACCGGCGAACGATGTTGAACTTGATGTTATTAGACGCCCGCACAATGACAGCTTGGGCGCGCGCTTCCGCTGGGTTTCAACTTGCCACAACCTCCCGCCGCAATCGCGCTCATTGACCATTGTTCAAGTTGCAGCTGACAAAACGACCAAGCGAAACAACACGTGCTCCGCCGTGGCTAGAGAGCGCTCCTATATCAACTTCAACTCCTCGTCTTGACCGTAAGCTCTCCTCTACCACATCCTCCCACCATGGCTGAACGCGCCCCTCTGCCTAGGATCGGTAACACACCGGTCAAATTCAACAGCCGTAAAGCCAGCGTATACAGCGCATCCACTCCTACCACTGCGATCAAACGCCGCGAATTACGAGTCAGCATGCATCGCAAGACCGTCATCATCACTCCCGAGGAGTTCATGGATAGGTTTGTGCCACCCCTCGCCGACCACATGTCCAAGCGCGACGAAAGCACTTCCTCGATACTCGGAAACATTCCTGTTGCGTCGGGCAGGGAGCGCAAGATGTATCCGCCACTGGTAAGTAGTTCAACGTCTGTCATTGTGCGAGACACAGCTCAGTAGTCGCACACCAGATCAAGGCACTCAACGACGCCAACATCTGTCCTGGATTCCAGTTCGTCAACACATCATCCCGTGGGGACGGCTCCGAGCGCTCGAACGAGGCCCCCGACATCGGCCTTTACCCGTCCGACCGCGTGCCTGTGGGTACGACAGACCCCGACGGGACGGTGCACTCGCCGCCCACCGACTGGTCCGCCGTCGAGTTCTGCATCGAGTGCAAGACGAGCTCCGACGCACACGATCCGTTCAAGGAGAAGAAGGACCCATCCAAGGGGATCGACCCAACGACAAAGGAGCGGAAAGAGATATTCGCGCAGATCCTCGCGTACGCCGAATTCATGTTCAACAGGCAGCAGCGGATGTGGATCTTCATGGTCCTCATCCTTGGAGACTGCTGCCGCATCATCCGCTTCGACCGTGCCGGCGCCGTCGCGACGCAGAAGTTCAACTACAAGATGAACGGGGCGACGCTGATCGAATTCTTCTGGCGTTACGCAAAGTGGTCTGCGTCTACTCGCGGCCACGATCCGACGGCCGAGCGCATCCCTCCTGGCTCTGCCCTTGCGGAGCAGATGCAAGCGCGCGCGAAGAAGGACAAGGTCATGACCGAGCGCAAGGACTACGCCTGTCGGCTGTTCGAGGAGTCTCTCGACCCGCGATGGTACTGGTGGAAACTCCGCGTAGAGCCTGATGGCAAGGAGGGCGAGGATCAGTTCTTCGTCGTCGGCAAGCCGAACTTCCAAGCATCTGGCGTGGTCGGCCGTGGCACGCGTGGATACGTCGCCCTGCCGGTGGACAACATCGCCGACGGGAAGTTCTGCTACCTGAAGGATGCGTGGCGGGTGGTTGGCCCGGACATCGACAAGGAGGGCACCATTCTCAAACACCTCAACAAACACAATGTCATGTACATCCCGACGCTGGCGTGCCATGGAGACGTCGGCGATCCTACCCAACAGGTGACACATACGGACGCGCTCTGGGAGGAGATATACCAGAAGAAGGTTGACGAGGGGACGGCGGGCAGGAACATCGTCTCGCTTCAGCTCAAGAAGCACAGGCACTACCGGATCTCCGTGAAGCAGGTTGGCCTACAGATGTCGGAGTTTGCTAACAGCCAGGAGCTCGTCCATGCACTGGGGTGTTGTATTTTCGGTATGGCAGGTTTCGTCTGAGTCTCACGGATGCATCATTCCTGACCTCGCCCTTCAGCGCACAAGAATGCCTACGACATTGGCGTCATTCACCGCGACATTAGTGCTGGCAATGTGCTGCTATACTACGACGTTGACGCAGAGAATCCTGAGTGGTGCGGCCTGCTCAATGACTGGGAGCTCTCGAAGAAGACGGACAGCGTGTATCCGCACGGACGCCAGCTCGACCGCACGGTGAGCGCTTTGATGTCTTTTATTCTGGCGAGGTCTAACGTGTTCGCGACGCTGCAGGGCACGTGGCAGTTTATGTCCGCGATGACGCTCACGACACCCGGCGAACTGGTCAGAGTCGAAGATGAACTGGAGTCATTCTTCAACGTGCTCCTATACTTTGCCATCCGCTTCCTTCACCACAACTGCAAAAGAGTCGGCGACTTTATGTACGCTTATTTCGATGACTACAGCACGCTTGACGACAACTACGGATGCGGAATCTACAAGAGATATTGCATGGAGACCGGGCGCATCCTGCTGCACCCGAAGTCGTCCTCCGAGTCTGAGGGAGAATCCGAGTCAGAGGATGAAGACACGATCGAAGCGTCGATGGCTCTGGAAGTGCTGACATTTGGTTGGCCCACCCCTTCCGACCCTCCCAATCCTCATCCTTTGGACCACATCTTCGCTACCATTCTGGAGTGGACAAACGCTCGGTATACTCTTGCTTTGAAAAAGGCGACCAAATTGAAGGGCGACGTTGAGGCTCCTATGCCGAAGAGTGGGGCGAACTCATCCAAGAAGGGCTTCGCCATTCGCGGTTACACACACACGAACCCCTCCGGATCCATGTCAACTGCAGAGCTTAGAGCCTCCGCCGAAGCGCTTGCAAAACGTAACGCAGAACTTCAGGCTGCCGCCCAGAACCTGCATGGCCACACTGCTATCCTCGATCTATTCGTGGAGACCGGTCACGGAGCCCACGGAGACTGGCCTGAAGAAGACAAGACGCCCGACCAGCTTCCGAAGCAGAGGTACCAGCACGACGAGGACCTTACGATAACGTACCCCAATCCGCCGAATGTCAGCGGCCCAATGTTGCACGGCGCAAACCCTTCCAGTACAGCGTCGTCGCGGAAGCGTCTTGCAGTCGAAGTCGAGGAGCTTGAAGTCGCGGGACCTTCGAAGCGGTCGAGGTGATTTACCCATGGGCGAGTCGCATCCACCGAGAAGAGTGTCTCCCCCTCCGAGTCGCTATCACCTCATTGCGCGTAGCCCATTGTCTTCGCTCGGCCCCGACTTCTTCCACTGTCTTACAGAGGCTCTCTTCTCTACCGCACTACTGTTCGGCATACCATCGCTCTCCACCCTCCAACCGCCTCGCAAGTCGCTCCAGGATGCTTTCAACGTCGAGTCTCGGACGCGCCGACACAGCGGCGCCCAATCCCTCAGGCTCTCCAATGTATGGCGCAGTGCGCGCCGCCTGGTCCCTCCTTGTCACAGCCCCACCCGAATGTCCCTTGTTCCCCCAACGTTCATGGACAGTGCCGCCAGTCGGCCGATTCTCTGTGTATCATATGGCCTCGCTTCACTATCTCTCCGTCGTCGTCGAGCCCCCTACTATATGTCCCGCAATGTATATCCCACAATGTATATCCCGCATGTCCATATATTCCCCTCTCCGTCCCTGTACCAGATCATACTACTAGTACTACGCAACCTCCGCACGCAATGATATTATATGCTCTCATTTTTCCGCCTCTAGTCCAGGCAGCGTATCGAGGCACCTGGTGGCTCATTCGAGGGTAAAAGTATCGCAAGTCATATTAACCGTACTCGTATACAAATGATGTGATACACATCTTCGGTTTCGTCTACTCATCTCATATCGTACTAATACTATGCATAAGCCGTCGTCTGTGCCACAATCCGTACAGGTCCAACAGCCGGAAGCGAGGAATTAGGCCTTGAGGGCTAGAAACATTAGTGCGCGCACGCAATAGACCCACAGCTAGCAGTAGCAGTAGCAGTCCAACAGTCGAGGCGAGCCACAGAAAACGGTCCCCTATCCCCCACACATCCACATGCCGCGTCCCTTGATACAATCCGCACATTCCGTCGCATCCGAGTCTTCGGTGCATGCGTGCATCAATGCGACGCATGCGACGGCGCATACGCACCGGTCTGCGCCGTCGTCGCCGCCCCGACCACCAGGGCCTCGACCGCGGCCGCGTACGACGGCGGCGCCTCGCCCTCCTCGCTCACCTCGCCCGCGTACGACGGCGGCGCCTCGCCCTCCTTGCTCACCTCGCCCGCGACGAGCTGCTCGAACAACTCCGTCGTCGAGCGCTCCAGCGAGTGTCCGCGTGATAGCGGGGGACTCGCGACGGCTGCCGCGGTTGCCCGTACAGGGCTCTGTGCGCCGCTTGGCAGGGAGTCGTCCGAGCGCCCCGACTCCCTGCGCTGCAGGTTTCCGGGAGACGGTGTGGACCCAGACCCGGGGATCGAGAGGGAGCTAGCGGAGGAGGGGTGGGCGGATGCGGACCCGGAGCGGATGGGTGTGTGCGAGCTCCCAGTGCTAGTGCGGCGTTGCGCAGGCAAAGCGATAAACCCACAAATATCTGCGTGACGACGTTGACTTGCTTCAGAGTAGACTTGGTTCGAGGTAACCTGTAAATCGAGTGTTCTGGTGGAGTCAAGTTAAGCACGAGCCCTGTGTACTTCAGTCTGCCCATGATGCATGATGTCCCCTGAGTCAGGCTCATGCTGGTAAGTCCTGACTCCTAGTGGCTCGTTCGGGTACTTACCTATTAAATAGTATCTAATAAGCATTTATTCCCCTACAAGCTGCCACCATGGATGTTGATCTGTGACCTTCAATTTCCCTCGAGTGCCAAGCCCAGGGCGACCTCGCGCGAAAGGAGAGACAGAAAGGGATTTGGATATCGAGTCTTTGCGCGATTGTTCCGAAGCACTGCCACAAGATGGTTCGGGACGATTCGGACGTCTTTAGCATGGGTCGTTAATTCTTGAACTTCACTCACTCACTTCAAAGCTTCATCGGCGCCATCTCATCATGGCGCAACGACTGGCTCGCACTGGCTATTCGCATGCAGCGGCGTGCTGGCAGTTTCACAGTGAAACGGAGACCATCAAGGCAAGCGTAACGTTAACCCCAACGTGGGGTTAGAATCGGCGCCGATGATGTCCCCGTATTTGAAGCTGCAGAGGACAACAGCATCTCCAGAGTATCATACACGAGATATGTTTCATGCTCCAGAAATACCGTTCAGTTGTAGCGAATGATGTTGACCTTGGTGATATTGGGAGTGCGAGTGCCAGGTGCCCCCACAATGGTGACAGCCCGCCGCCCGCGCGCCTCTGCTGGGTTTCAACTTGCTACTTGAAGTTGTGGCAAGTTGAAACCTTCCCGCAATCGCGTTCATTGACCATTGTTCGAGCTGCAGCTGATAACATAATCATGCGAACAGACACGTGCTCCGCCGTGGCTAGAAAGCGCTCCGATATTAACTTCAACTCCTCGTCTTGACCTACTAAGCACGGAGTCCTCCATCGTCTCATACCCCCACCATAACTGAACAGGCATCTCTACTCAGTGTTGGTGCCCCACCGGTCAAATCCAGTCGCCGTCACGCCAGCATATATAGCGCATCCGTTCATAGTCTTCCAAATAAACGCTGCGACTGGCGAGTCAGCATGCATCGCAAGACCCTCATCGTCACTCCCGAGAAATTCATGGAAAGATTTGTGCCACATCTCCCCGACCACATGTCGAAGCGCGACGAAAGCACTTCCTCCATACTCAACGCCATTCCCGTCGGGTCAGGCAGGGAGCGCAAGATGTATCCGCCACTGGTAAGTCGTTCAATGTTCGTCACTGTGCGAGACGCAGCTCAGCGATCCTGCGCCAGGTCAAGGCACTCAACGACGCCAACATCTGTCCTGGATTCCAGTTCGTCGACACATCGTCCCGCGGGGACGGCTCCGAGCGCTCGAACGAGGCCCCCGACATCGGCCTTTACCCGTCCGACCGCGTACCCAAGCACACGACAGACCCCGACGGGACGGAGCACTCTCCGCCCACCGACTGGTCCGCCGTCGAGTTCTGCATCGAGTGCAAGACGAATTCCGACGCGCACGATCCGTTCGAAGAGAAGAAAGGCGCATCCAAGGGGATCGACCCGACGACGAAGGAGCGGAAAGAGATATTTGCGCAGATCCTCGCGTACGCCGAATTCATGTTCAACAGGCAGCAGCGGATGTGGATCTTCATGGTCCTCATTCTTGGAGACCACTGCCGCATCATCCGCTTCGACCGTGCCGGTGCCGTCGCGACGCAGAAGTTCAACTACAAGACGAACGGGGCAACCCTCATCGAGTACCTCTGGCGCTATGCAAAGTGGGCTGAGTCCACCCGCGGCCACGATCCGATGGCCGAGCGCATCCTCCCCGGCACGCTCCTCGCAGAGCAGATGAAAGCGCGAGCGCAGAAGGACAAGGACACGACAAAGCGCGAGGACTATGTCCGTCGGATGTTCGAAGAGTCTCTTGACCCGCGATGGTACTGGTGGAAACTCTGCGTCAAGCCTGATGGCAAGGAGGGTGAGGACCGGTTTTTCGTCGTTGGCAAGCAAAACTTCCAAGCACCTGGGGTGGTCGGCCGTGGCACGCGTGGATACGTCGCCCTGCCTGCAGACAACATCGCCGACGGGAAATTCTGCTACCTGAAGGACACGTGGCGTGTGGTTGGCCCGGACATCGACAAGGAAGGTACGATCCTCGAACACCTCAACAAACACGAGGTGAATTATATCCCGACGCTTGAGTGCCATGGAGACGTCGGAGACCAGGTGACACAGACGGATGCGCTCTGGGACGAGTTGAATAGAAGGAATGAGATCGAGGAGGGGAAGGTTGGCGAGGACATCGTTTCGCCTCTCAAGAAGCACAGACACTACCGGATTGCCGTGAAGGAGGTCGGCCAGCCGATGTCAGACTTTACGAGCAGTCGGCAGCTCGCCCATGCATTGTGGTGTTGCATCACCGGTACGGGCACATATCGTGGAGCCTCGCTGCAACGTTGCTGACTTCGCGGTTCCAGCGCATTCGGAAGCCTACAAGATCGGTGTCATTCATCGTAATATCAGTGCTGGCAACTTACTGTTGTATTACGACGCGAAAACAGACGAGCAATGTGGCTTGCTGAACGACTGGGAGCTGTCTAAGAGGACCGACAACGTGCATCTGCACGCTCGTCAGCTTGATCGCATTGTGAGCTCTTTTCTTCCATTCTGGCGAGGCACAATGTGCTCACGATGATGCAGGGCACGTGGCAATTCATGTCCGCCATGACTCTCATGACCCCAGGCGACCCCGTCACAGTTGAAGATGAACTCGAATCGTTCTTCAACGTCCTTCTATACTTTTCAGTCCGCTTCCTTCCCCACAACTGCGAGAAGGTCGCCGACTTCATGCACGCCTATTTTGACGACTACAGCACTCTTGGCAACAACTACAAGTGCGGGTTCTACAAGAAAGCTTGCATGGAGACTGGGCACCTCGACCTCGATATAACTTCACGTCTCAAGGAAGGACCCAAGGCCACGACCCCAGTAGCGAAGGTCCGAGAATGTCTTGAATTCAGTTGGATGACGCCCACTGGCGCCCTGGCACCCGGCGTTGCCCATCCACTGGACATGATCATCACCACCATCCTGCAATGGATCAAAGGCCGCTACTCCCTTGTCGAACGCAAACGGAAAGCTTCCCCCGCGCACGCCGCCGAGAGCACGGCCAACCTGCTGATAAACAACGAGGAGTTCGATCTCCCCGGTTATGATCCCACAGCATTGCCCAAGGTTATCCCACTGTATTCCCAGGATACTATATCAGAACGTGCCAGAGCTGAAGCATGTGCTGCAAACCTCCGCACCCACTCTGCTATCCATGATTTACTGGCGCTTGCTATTCTCAACGAGGACTGGCCCGTGGCTGACAAGATGCCCGACCAGCTCCCGAAGAACGGGTACCAGCACTCCGCGGACCTTGCAATAGAGTTCACCAATCTGTCGAATGTCAGCGGCACATTGTTGCACGGCGCAAACCCTCCCAGTACAGCGTCGTCGCGGAAGCGTCTCGCCGCCGAAGTCGACGAGCTTGAAGTCGCGGGACCTTCGAAGCGGTCGAAGTGATTCACCCGTGGGCGAGTCGCGTCCACCGAGAAGAATGTCTCCCTCTCCGAGTCGCTATCACCTCATTGCGCGTGGCCCATCGTCTTCGCTCGGCCCCGACCTTTTCCACCGTCTTCCGGAGGCACTTTTTCCCACCGTTCGGCGTACCGTCACGGTCTCTCCCCACCATCCAACCGCCTCACAGGTCGCTCCAGGATGCTTGAAACGCTGACTCTCGCCGGACGCGCCCTCTCCAGCGTACGGCGCACTGCGCGTGACCCCGCCCGAACGTCTATTGCTCCCCCAACGTCGATGGACAGTGCCGCCAGTCGGCAGGTTCCCTGTGTATCATATGACCTCGCTTTACTATCTCTCCGTCGTCGAGCCCCCTACTATATGCCCCGCGATGTATATCCCACAATGTATACCCCCCTCTCCGTCCCTGAACCAGATCATACTACTACGTATCTCCCATACAGGATGGTATTGTACGCTCTCAAATATTGCGCTAAAGGACTCCGCTCATCAAGGGGTAATGTACAATGCGCCGGTATGCGAGTCAACCACGTATGGTCCCAAATCGCGATATCTGAGAACACCGGCGAAGTGCCTTCTATTCATATCATCATACAGACAACAACAAACAGGAAACTAACTGGTAGCGGCATTGCGTAATGTATACATATATACGAACTTGTAACGATGTGTGTAACCGACTTCCATCCCCATCCGTGTATCAGTTCACAGTAAACAGGTTTAATGACGAACTTCTGAGCCAAGATCTCTAATTCGCCGCGGACCCCAAGGTATATCGAGGCGCGGCTTAACGGTTCACAACATCTTCCGGAGCCCGCATGTGCGGAATTCGGAAAGGTGCCCAATCTAGACAAGCTCAAATGCCTTGCCACCTGCCTGGGCGTCGAGCTTCACGATGTCGCTGAGACCTATTTGCCAAATGAGTTCGGAGTGTTGGCAGTGAGAAAGCGATATGCAGGGGGCTTACCCATGACTTCGAAGAATGCTTTGGGGTCCATCCCACGCGCAGAAGTGAAGTCCGTGCCCGTCTTCTTCAGCGAGTGCATCGCCGCGCGGATTCCATGCACAGCGGCGACGCACGACACCAGAGAGAATATGATGATCTTCGCGCCCAATGCCTCCGCCTCCTGCGTGGTGAACGACGGCGTCAACCCGCCGCTGATGACGTTCACCAGTACCGGCTTCGGCGCGAGCGCCTCGACGGTCGCGGTAAGGAGCTCCGCGCTGCGCACGCCCTCGATGAAGCACACGTCCGCGCCCGCGGCAGCGGCAAGCTGGAGGCGCGTGACAGCCTCCTCCATGCCGAGCACCTGCGCCGAGTCCGTGCGGCCGATGATGACAAAGTCGGAGCCGCCGGGGATCGAGTCGCGCGCGATAACGGCGGCGCGGATGCGGGTGAGGAACTCCTCGCGCGAGACTACCTGCTTGCCAAGGAGGTGGCCACAGCGCTTGGTCTGAACCTGGTCTTCGATGTGCAGGGCCGCGACACCGGCGCGGGCGTACTGGGTGACGGTGCGAGCAACCATGGCGGGACCACCGAATCTACGTTTAGAGGGCACGAGGGTCAGAGGGCGGGTCAGGCGGACAAGACGGTGTCATACCCAGTGTCGGCGTCCGCAATAACGGGAACGGTTGGGTCAAGGCTGCACACCATTTGCGCGCTCTATAGAAGGAGCTGCATAAGAAGACTGTGTAGCATATTTATAGGGAGACCTGTACCTGGACGAAGTCGTTCAAAGTGGCAATAGCCACATCGGGCTGGCCAAGCCGCGAGGCGGTCGTTGCAGCACCGCTATCGGCCAGATGACGTTAGATCGCATTCTTTGCGTTCAGCTTCATCCATACACCCACCTCTGGTACATGCAGTCAAAGCCAGCCTCGAGGGCGCAGCGTGCGCTGATGCCGTCGCAAATACCGGGGGCGACCTACATCGCCAGATAAAGTCAACACGAGATCCCGGAGGGCGCGGAATTGCATAGAAGCACTTACAACGATGCCTGGGCGTGCGAGCATCTGCCGGAGGCGAGTGGCTGGGTTCCAGGAAAGCGGTCCTTCGAGGAAGTTCTTCGGGTCTAGGCGCGGGTTATAGTAGGGCGCCGGCGACGAGAGGCTGCGCTGCACTGAAGAGACCGCGACAGTAACTTCCGTGGTGGCGGGCTCGGCGTTCGTCTCAGTCACCGGAGCGGGAACATTCGCGACGACGGGAGCGGTGGTGGGGCGGGGCACCTCAACGATGGTGGAGCCGTTGGCGGGGTTGGAGTTACCGAAGAGTTCGAGGCCAGGCATTTTGGTAGGCGAGTGGCGGTGGTGTAGAAGAGATGTGTTGTGTGAGATTGGGAGGCAAGCTCGAGTGGATGAGCAGGGTGGTGAGGATCCCATGTTTCCTTGGCCCCGCATCTTATAGAGATGCGGAGCCATTGTGGGATTGAGGTGATGTCCCGCAGTAAGACGAATCGCAGTACGGTGTGATAGGAACACCGTGATAGTCTCGCCCGCGCGCCGTGTGTAGCGGACAAGCCAGTAATCGCCGTGAACGGGAACAAGGTGCGAGCGGTGGCGGAGCAACTGCAATGCCGGTTCGTCCTCGGGAGTAGCGGGAGGAGATGTGCGGCGTTAGACTTCTGTCCGCGCAGATACGCGTGGTACGCCCACTCTCGTGTCTGTCGTCCATCTGGCATTGTCAACGTCCAATCCACTCCTCTTGGCGCGCTTGGGGAGTTCGCGCCAAGGCTGCAGAAATCTGAGGAGAAGGACGTCGGGAGTCTGCGAGAGAAGGACGGGCTTATCGAGTAAGCGCATGCACAATCATAGAAGCGACATTCATTAATTGCCGCGCCAAGCCCTCACCGATGAGAAGTCTGCTTTGCACACCACGGTGGACGTTTCTCAGGTCCCACGGGCACTTTGGGGAGAGTTTTTCATGCCTATCGGAGATAGAGCGGTGGAGACGCCGGTAGACAGAAGTACCACATAGAACGTGAATCAGTCGCCGTAGCACGTCTGCATGAGAAGCAGTAGGTAGCCGCCGTACATGTCCCTATGACAGGAGAATGATCTGTGGGTAGCATACGTGTCAGCATCGCTCGTAGTAGTAAGACAGAGCGAATGGAGCGTAAAATTGATATGGACGGAGACACGTACACTTGGAGTAAGTATGTCAACTTGAAGTAGAAACCCCGTGATCGCCTGTAGCTGGGCATGGAACCTTAGCGTTTCCACAGTACATGCATACCCACTTACAATTCTGTCCGAGCGCCTGGCCCTTGCGCTTGGCAGCTGCTTCGAATTCCTGGCTTGATTTCTCTGCGGCCGCTGGCGATATGTCATGAGTAGCAGCCGCAGGTTGAAAGATCACGCGCAAGAGGGGGGAATACTCCCTCTTTGAGCGTACCAGGTTCCGCCGTAGAGGGAGAACGCGGAATGAGACCACAGGCCAACGCCACGACGCGCCAAGTCCTACTCGGCTGTCCGCAATAGGCAGGCGCGGGGTATGTACCAGCCACAACCGCTCACAACGGCATACAGTGCTGGCATGAGACACCCCGCAGATCTCCTCGGCGCTGTGCTTGCTGTGGTGCGACAGTTTTCATTTTGCTCTGCCCACGGTCTGCCAGAGGGTCTGGACACCCAGGCTCTTGGCACTGAGGCACCACGTCTTCGCTGACGGCCTGCTCTCAACGGCACGCTGCAAAGCGCATTAACTCAGCCCCATTAGACAACTCACAATCGTGGGCGATAGCCGCCAAGAGCGCCCAGAACCCCTTCATGCTCGGAGACACGGAGAATCGGGACCACTCATGATTTCTGGATTCCATCTTGGGCAGAGGATCCACCGGAGCGCTGGCTAGGCAACTGTAAATCCTGGAATGCGATTGTCCCCGACATGGCCCGTACTGTACGGATGTCATATGGTCGGCATGCAGATTTCTTGGCTAAAGCCCGCCTTTCTGTACATAACTCGCCATATGGTCAGCTCAAAGTGGTATCTCTTGGCGCATGAAACGAGGAGCAGTGGAACGCACCAAAGCTTCTAGTAAGTACAGCCTCGCTGCCCAGCCGCTGCCCTGTCACAGAATGCGAAGCTTCACCTGAGTGTCTGTAAGGACACGGGGCCCGTGGGGAGCTTCTTTAGACTGGCAAAGCGTCGAAGTTTGGAGCGCTGGGAACCAGACCATCGTGGCGTTCTAGATGACTGTCGTCGCTCCGACAGCGCTAGTGATATCGTTCAGACAGGCCCGTTAAGCTCCCGAGCAGTTTTACGCGAAATCTGCCGTTGGCAGGACTCGTTCCTCGGGTGCAGCTTCACTGTTGGACTGTAGTGCGAAGTGACAAGCACAATTGTCACATGAGAGAGAAGGCAAACGAAACACCGAATACGTCCCACCCAGGTGGGCGTGCGAGGCCAGGATCTTCGCTACGCCCGGGGATCCTTGGCATAACAAGATCCTTGCGCCATGCCGAGCGCGTCTCCCGTTAGGAGCCTGCTCGATTGCACCATGGAGTACAAGCTTCATGTATAAACTGGGGAGTAGTGGCGGTTAGCAGACGCAAAGGCTGTGATAGAGACGCGCCCGATCGGGTTCAGTTTCGTGGGCAGTGGGCACGCCACGAAGCGTGCACGGTGCCCGCATCGAAGAGTTCTGCCGTGTACGGCACATCTCAGCATCGACTAGTGCTATCCAATGGCGAAATTTGCGACTATAGCCTCTGGCGAGGGGGAGAACCGACCATCCTTCGCCGCCGCGATGTCTGCTGTCCGGCACGCCCAAGTAGCGAGCTTCCGCCCACGACGGAAAGTCAACATACTCCACACATACGGCCAACATCAGTACTCTCTTCACTTGCGAGAAAGTGATCTAGAGCACCACTCACCCCGGCACGGATTCGTGCGAGCCGCCCGTCATCGTCAGGTGGCACAACGTCCGCGGCGCGACGTCGTTCCCATGCCGCACTTCAATCACAGGCTGGATCTCGAGCACAGACGGGGCCAGCTGGTGGTATACGCCGCCCCCATTCGCGCCGCCCCGCACTTGTCCGCCTAAACACCGCCCGGGGGACAGCGCTCGTACAGACGCCCAGGGCGCCTTGCGTACGTCCCCTTATACGGGGGGTGCCATGTCGTAGGCTAGTGCGGAGACGGGGGATCCATTTCGTACGCGGAGTAGCGAGCGGGGATACGACTGGAGGCGAAAATACAACGCCTGGCCCCGAGCGGGTGTCCGTCTCCCCATGCTGAGGGTTCAAAAGCCAGCGAAGGGCTTTCCCAAGATGTGTGCTGATCCACAGGTTTCGCTAGCAAAACACTTGTATCAGCGAAAGACGAAGAGACTATGTCCAACTTACGAGTCATCACCTCCTCCGAAGTGGCGGCGCATGCCAGCCGGGAAAGCTGCTGGATCATTGTCCACGGTCAGTCCTCCCGGGATATGCCCCTTGCCTCAGTCTGACACCAGCATTCGTTCGGCAACGATGCACGTTGTGTACTTCATGGCGTCGGGAAACTCAAGGCAAGGTCTACGACGTCACCGATTTCCTCGACGGTGCGTGCGGCGTCTGATAAAATAGCGCATCCCGCTATCTCACTGGGACGGCAAGAATGCTGGCTTACCAACGTGAGACCTGCAGAACATCCTGGGGGTAGCAAGATTATCTTGAAGTACGCAGGGAAGGACGCCACGTACGTACCCGTTGCTATCTCCCTCTCCTCCGAGGGTGTTTCCAATTAAACACGCTGGCGCCGCTCACTGCTCCACGTTGGCAGGGAGGCGTACGAGCCTATCCACCCCCCGGATGCGATCACGACCAACCTCCCTGTGGAGAAGCAGTAAGTCCTTACTGGCACCATATTCGCCATTTGGAAGTACCACTTACCAAACTCTGTACGCGCTGTGCCTCCCCAATGAATGATCAACAACGAAGCCTCGGCGTGATCGACCAAAGCACGGTCGTCAAAGTCGTCAAAGAGGTCACGGCTGAAGAGCGAAGGCGGCAAGCGCTGCTCGCTGCTCGGCCTCCGCTCGATACAGTTTTGAACATGCACGACTTCGAGACAGTCGCGAGGACGGTTCTCCCGGAAAAGGCATGGGTATGTACCCTTTTGTCCGTCCAGCGCCACGACGCATAGGGGAAATTGCTGACGGTATGGCGGATAACGGCAGGCATACTATTCGTCCGCGTCGGACGACGAGATCACCCTCCGCGAGAACCGGATGGCATACCAGCGGTACGTGCCTCTTATCGCTTTGGTAACCCGGTCCTCTGGCATCGAGCATTGAGGACTGCCGAAACAGGGTGTGGTTCCGCCCGCGTATCCTGCGCGACGTATCCTCGGTCGACTGGTCGACGACGATCCTGGGACAGAAGTCGAGTCTCCCGCTGTACATTGTGCGTCTGTCCTGCGCGCTCTGCGCCAGTTTCGGCAGAGCTGACAGTGGGCATGCACGATGCAGTCCGCGACCGCCCTCGGAAAACTCGGACACCCGGAGGGCGAGCTGTGCCTCACGAAGGCGGCCGCGAATCACGGTGTGATCCAAATGGTGCGTCCCCTCCGTCGGGAGCTTGATCGTCGCGGTGATGTGAATGGCCCCAGATTGCGACCCTCGCGTCGTGCTCGTTCGACGACATCATCGATGCCGCAGCGCCAGGACAGACGTTCTTCCTTCAGCTGTAAGCGGACTCCTTCCGTATATCCGCGCTTGAAGTTGATGTCAACGGCGACGTCCGCAGGTACGTTAACCGGGACCGCGAGATAACGCGCAAGTATGTGCAGCATGCGGAGGCGCGCGGGGTCAAGGGGCTCTTCATCACCGTCGATGCGCCGCAGCTCGGTCGCCGGGAGAAGGACATGCGCATGAAGTTTGTTGGAGACGATGCTGGCGCGGAGGTGCAGAAGGGGCAGGAGGTCAAGAAAGATCAAGGCGTCGCACGCGCCATCAGTGTGAGCCCCATTTCTGCTGTGGTCTGTTTATTCAAAGCTGAAGTTGACATCATATTCCAGTCTTTCATTGACCCAAGCCTCGCGTGGAAGGACATACCGTGGTTCAGGAGCATCACCAAGAGTATGCTCCTATTCTCGCACCCTAACGATCCGCGTTGACCCCGCGTGCAGTGCCGATCATCATAAAGGGCATAGCGACTGCTGAGGATGCCGTACTTGCTTACGAGTCTGGCGTGCAGGGCATCGTACTCTCAAACCACGGCGGACGACAGCTCGATACCGCACGCTCTGGGATTGAGGTGCTCGTCGAGGTCACCGCAGCGCTTCGTCGGCGCGGGTACTGGCCCGACCCACGCTTCGAGATCTATGTCGACGGCGGGGTGCGTCGCGCGAGCGACGTCCTCAAAGCGATCGCGCTGGGTGCCAAGGCGGTAGGTGTAGGCAGGCCGTTCTTGTATGCGTTTTGCGCATATGGCCAGGACGGCGTCGAACGTGCGATTCAGCTCTTCCGGGTGCGTGACACGGGCATGGACGTGGCCGTTTGCGGCGATCAGCATTGACGGAACTTGTCATAGGACGAGTTCGAGATGAACATGCGCTTGTTGGGCGCGCGCACGATCGACGAGGTCGTCCCAGATATGGTGGATGCGAGTTCGCTGTCTGCGCACACTGTGCTGGCCCCCGAGGACAATCTGTTCAACTCGACATGTGCGTCTCGCGTCGTTACTAGTGACGATGTCAACACTGACTCGTTTTCTCTCTACCTAGACCAACCACTTACCCTGGCACAATTCAAGGATGCGAAGCTCTGACAATATCATCGCTTGTGGTGTACACGCATGTAACACTCATAGATTAGATGGCTGGTGCCGGTAACACCTGGTAACACTTGACAGTTGCTGCATTTTCAACTCACGTTAACATTGACCAACCTGGAAAACACGCACGCACCTGATGTTTTTCTACGCACGACCCCATGCAGCAGCTTGGTTGGCGGTTATTGATTACAGGCAGAGTAGGCGTTTGGTGTAGGCAACCTTCAAAATGACTTGGAGCAAGTGGTATCTGCGGCGGTTGCCAAAAACATAGCTGGAGCGCACAGCCACCAAAGAGGTGACGCGTGACCTGATCGGGCTAGCGGTCCGCCAGGTCCGCGCACACTTTACGGGCGCCCGCCCTTCCGCCGGGGATACGCCCCGATCCCGCGCAGCGAGAGGTCGGAGCAGTAGTCGGAGCTCCGCGTCCTTGAAGTTGGACAAGTTGGAGACTCCTTCGTGTCCCGCCTGTGCTGTTGAACTTGGATTATCTCTCTTCTCTTCTTGTCGGTCTTGTCACATTTCGCAATTGAACATGTCCGGTCCGCAAGGAAAGGCCATCTCTGGCAAGGAGGTCGCACAACACAACTCGCGCGAGAGCTGCTGGATCATTGTACACGGTGCGTACCCGTTCGCAGGAGTGCGTCGTGGTCTAACGGTTGCCACAGGCAAGGTGTATGATGTTACAGAATTCTTGGATGGTATGTCTTGACAATGTTCCATCGATAAATGATAGAGTTCTGAAAAGCGCCGTAGATCATCCCGGTACGCCCACTCACCGCGTCTCCACCAGGGTACACATCTCACCATCTATGCGCAGGGGGCAGCCGAATCATACTCAAGTATGCAGGCAAAGACGCAACGTGAGCCCCACCAGTGAATGAATCTCGTCGACAGCAGTACTCACCCGTACCCCTCAAGCGCGGAATACGACCCTATTCACCCGCCGGACGCTATCACGACGCACCTTCCTCCCTCCAAGCAGTGCGTCTCGTTCACTCCATGCCGTAACGTACCAGTAACTCACGAATCTTCCCCCAGCCTCGGAAGCGTCGACCTCGACACCGTGCTCAAGGTGGAGGTCAAGGTCACAGATCAAGAGAAGGCGCGCCAGGAGCGCATAGCGAACCGCCCACCGCTCTCCGAAATCCTGAACCTGCACGACTTCGAGGTGCGTCCCCCACACCGTCCCCCCGGTTCCCCGCATTCCCGCATCACGAAAATGCGCGCGCTGTGATTGGACGAACGCTGACGAGCCAATCGCGTGCCGCGGCAGGCTATCGCGCGCGAGGTGATGCAGGAGAAGGCGTGGGCGTACTACAGCTCGGCGGCGGAGGACGAGATCACGAACCGCGAGAACCACAGCGCGTACCACAGGTGAGCCTCCGTGTCTGGACGGCGGGGCGGGCGCAGGTCGCTCACGCCCGGGCAGGATATGGTGGCGGCCGCGCATCTTGCGGGACGTCACGAACGTCGACTTTACGACGAAGATTCTCGGATTCGACACGAAGCTGCCGCTGTACATCGTGAGTCTCGGAGTGGCGGAGCATGCTGCATGTAGCTCATGTATTCAACTGTTCCCGTAGACGGCCACTGCCCTCGGAAAGCTTGGTCACCCAGATGGCGAGCTCAACTTGACCAGGGCAGCAGCGAAGCATGGTGTCATTCAGATGGTATGCCGAACATCTTCAAAGACATCCATCGCACTCACAATACTCCAGATTCCGACACTGGCCTCGTGTTCTTTTGACGAGATTGTGGACAATGCACAACCCGGTCAAGTGCAATTCCTCCAGCTGTAAGGCACCTGCAACTCGGTTTTCGCGGCTTCGCTCACAGCATACGTAGATACGTGAACAAGGACAGGGATATCACGAAGAAGTTTGTACAACATGCAGAGAAGCGCGGGATCAAGGCGCTCTTCATCACCGTGGACGCACCGCAGCTCGGTCGACGCGAGAAGGTATAGCAGCAGTGCATGCGTTTAGCTGCCGTCCTGACCGCCTTGTGCAGGATATGCGGCAAAAGTTCGACGCAGAAGACCCGGCTGAGGTCACGGAGAACAAGCAGCAGGACAAGGTCGATCGCTCGCAGGGTGCTGCCCGCGCGATTAGTGTAAGCTCAATCTCCCATGCGCATGATCGCCACGATAGCTGACGGTTTCCAAGTCATTCATAGACCCCGGGCTCGACTGGAAGGACATCCCTTGGTTCCAGAGCATCACGAAGAGTGGGCCCCTTGTTACCATGCTCTGATGCAGCGGCACTAACCTAAATCCACAGTGCCGCTTATACTCAAGGGCGTCCAGTGCTGGGAGGTGCGGTTCACTCCACTCTCGCAACACTGTACCAACTGAACCCTCTTTTCTAGGACGCACTCCAAGCGTATGACGCAGGACTCGCCGGCGTCGTGCTGTCCAACCACGGCGGGCGGCAACTCGAGTTCTCGCGCTCGGGCATCGAAGTGCTCGTTGAGGTCACGCGCGAGCTCGGCAAGCAGCGCGGGCTGAAGTTCCCGAACGAGAAGTTCCAGCTGTTCGTCGACGGCGGCGTCCGCCGCGCGAACGACGTCCTGAAGGCCATCGCGCTCGGGGCGACAGCCGGTAAGCCTGCCCTTCTTGTGTGTGACCGAGCAGAATCTCACGCGCTCGCTCGCAGTGGGTGTCGGCCGTCCGTTCCTCTACGCGTTCTCGTCGTACGGCTACGAGGGCGTCGACCACGCGCTCAACATCCTCGAGGCAAGTCTCCTACCAGCCAGCAATACTGTATATGACCTGACCTATATGGCTGGCCCAGGACGAGTTCGAGATGAACATGCGCCTTCTGGGCGCGCGCACGCTGAAGGAGGTCGTGCCCGCGATGGTCGACGCAGCCTCGCTGCACTCGCACGTGGTCTCCGTCCCCGGCGACCGGCTGTACGACTCCAATTGTAAGTGCCCGCGCCCCGTCCGCGCGTGCTGAGTTTTCGCTGACCGGGATATGTTCATCAGACGAAGGGATGCAGCACGCGCGGCTGCGAGAGGTGAAGGCGAAGATGTGAGACTACGCCTGGGGCGCGTTCATCGCTGCTATGCTTGCAGGGAGGGTATTGGACATGTACGTACTATCGCTGCACACCTTATAACGAACTTCACGTGGCAAGCCCGGGGGACCTCGATTGTGAAAAATGTGTTCATTTAGCGACAGGATCACGCCTAGCTGTAAACTATCCTCTTCTCGCTCGTAGGTCTGCAGCATGGATCTTGAGCGCTGAGCTTGTAAATATGCTGTCTCGCTCCGGTACGGATCATACTTGAAACCAACGTGCGCATATAACCCCCGTGGCGTTGCACCTTCCGGTACACGCCCGAAGGGGGTTGGTGTCCGCAGATATCTCGCGGATCAGGATATTTCCTTGAGACTGGTGCGGAACTTTGAGAGATAATTATTACCAATCGTCGAGTAGATACCGGGTCGCGAATATTACCACGAAATTAGACGCAGGCGTCCGCCGACTGTCTCGCAGGACTCCTGAGGATATCCACAGCTAGACGCCTGTGTCCAGACGGCAACAATCCGGGCGCTTGCCATGCCAGCAGCAGCTGAAATTGTTGCAGGGCTGCACAAATATATCATGTGTGGACAGACGAAGTACAGCAGGACAGTGATACATAGTATATTACTCATGAAAGAAGCATATACAGAGGTGGGAAGGGCGTGGTTTGCAAGGAGAGAAGTTGGGATGTCGACGGCGACTAGCGACGACGACTATGAGAAATGGACGAGCTATGTACTTACCAAGCTAGATGTCCTTCAGTGGAAGCTTGAGGCTGAAGGGTGAGCGATGTGGACCAGCGAAGGAGATTAAGTGCAAGTACCATGAGACGAGAGAGAGAGCGAGGTAAAACAGCAAGACACGAAGACATTGGAGAAGAGGAGAGAGAGAGAGAGCGTGCAGAACCGTCGATTCCCCAAGTACGAAGCGCCCTCTCAAGCTCCCACACTTAGGGCGTCTCTGTACCAGATATCTGAGGATTCCGCTCAGAGGTCGGGCGGATATAGCGCCCGTCTCGAGCGAACATCGAGGCAGTTGTCTGCCGGATTATTTCTGCTGATTATCCTCACGGTATCGCCAGGTAAATATTCGCATGATACCGGCCTGACGTCCATCAGCCATCCGTTACATATCCCCCAGGCGTCTCCTTTCGAAACCTCCACCCGACCTCATGGGCAACTGGGCGTGTACGGCAGGGCACGGTAGGTTTCCAGGCCCGGGCACGGCATCGTGGCGCCCAGGGTGGATTGTAACGGAGGCGGCATTAAGACGGTACGATGGTAAACATAGGCCGCTTACTTCACACTTTTTTGATACTGTCGACACAGATCGCATTTGTGGGCGTTGGGGCCGGGTTTCTCGTCGACGGTCGGGGACGACGCGGAGGCGGGCGCGTCCCGAGAGTGGACAGGATGCAATCTAGATCGGGGCGGCACAGCAAATCGGGGGTTGGATCAAAGATGCGCGGGAATTGAAAGACCCTAACCCTAGACTGGGGGCCGCACCGGAAGGACGGAGCCGGGAAAATCAAAAAGTGGCAAGAATTTCAGGAACAGCGAGCCTCGATCGGCCTGGAGGACCTTCGCGGGCGACCTCATCCTCGCCGCTCACTCCGCCGCCGCCCACATCTTCCTCTCTTCCCCACATATGCCTGCCACACTCAAGGCGCACCCTAGCAAGAACTCGCTCGACATCCGCCTCGCAGAATCCGTCGTCTTCCTCCGCGCGGGCGATGCAACCGGCAGGCAAAGAAACCTCCAGGCCGATGCGCCGCCAGGCATGGTTCGAGGCCTTCTCGTCCTCAATCTGGCCAAACCCACCAGGATCACCAGCATCGAGATAGAGCTGGTGGGGAAGACGGTGACTGCTTGGCCCGAGGGTGAGTGGTGATATCACTGCACCTGCTATCAGGCCTGCCCTGACTTTCCTTTCAGGAGTGGGCGCGCGTCGGATAGAGATAACGGAAGAGCATGAGATCTACTCCCAGTCCTACGTCTTCTTCCGTGCCGGCCAGACCCCTGGGACGGTATACCGCCGCAACCTCTCTGTGGGACCGGGTCTGTCGCTCGAGCATGAAGACGAAGATCACTCGGAACGCTCCAGCTACGTTCAGCACGAAGGCGCAAGTGATGATGACCGCGGAAGGTCGCCGTATCCTCATCGTGTGGAGCACAGTCGGAGCCACAACCATAGACGGTACATGAGCGTCGACCAGAGCAACTTTCAACGCTCCTTCGTCGCGCATCGCCAGAATGCAGAGTCTCCCGCTGAACTCCCCCTCACGCCCCCATATTCCCCCACATATTCTCCAGATGTGACTCCACATCGTAGCCCAACCGCGGTAGTCATGCAGCGCTCCCCTTTCGGTACGTTCGACGACTCGCCTGCGCGGAGTCTAGAGGATCTGCGACGCGCCTTCCAGTCGGAACTTGAAGGCGAGCACCATTACCACAGTGAGTGATGAGATCGCCTGTTCGGCCACGCGTGCTGAATGTTGCAAGCTAGGTTTCGCATACGACCGCGCCAGTTCTCAGACCCGCACCGGTGCTGCGTCGTCCTCGAGCATACTGTCGCCGCCTCCCGCTTCTCGACGCGTCAGCTTCGATGACGACCGCGAGTTCCAGGCAGGGAACAGCGCGACGCAGTTACCGCCTCGCGTACCGTCGCAGCCGCCTGTGCGTGGCGGCGGCTCACGCACGCCGTCACGCCACAGGGATGCGGATGGGGAGGATACTCTGCGCGGGAGGAAGAACAAGCGTTTCACGTTCGCTAGTGCATTGCTGGAAGCGATGAAGGATCGCGTCCGCTCGAAATCCCCGATGATTGACCCGGAGTCTGCGCATCCAGGAGAAGTCACCCCTCCACGAGGGCGGGCGCGCGACCGTGTCATCCCGGAGGAGCCAGAGACGGACCAGCCTGTTCACAAAGAAATTTCTGCGCTCGGGCGAGTGGGTGAGGCGTTGGGCTTCGAAGTGGATGACGGGCGAGAGCACGGTGACGGATGGAAAGAGTTCCGCAGAGGTAAGATCCAGAGAACCTGCGTTCCGTGGCGGAAGGTAACTAAGCTCGTTCGCAGGAGTGTACACATACCCCGTTTCCTTCGCCATCCCAGCCAGCTCTCCCCCAAGTCTAAGTGTCGACTACGGCTCGGTGACATGGAAGCTCAAGGCCGTTGTTCACCGGCCGGGCGCGTTCAAGGCAAAGCTGCAGGCCTCCCATGACATCACTGTCGTCACAACTCCTTGCGAAGACGACACTGAGGAGTCCGAGAGCATCATCGTCGAACGCCAATGGGACACCCAGATGCAGTACCTCATCGCGATCTCAGGACGCAGTTTCCCGCTTGGTAGCTCTATGCCCGTCAGCATCACCTTCATGCCGTGGACGAAGATGAAGATTCACCGGGTCTCAGTGCTCATTGAAGGTGGGACCGCGCCGTCTTCGCGTTACGCCGCTCGGCTTACATTGGATATTCAGAACGTGTAGACTATTGGACGCAGTTCAAACGAATCTCCCGGACGGACCCCATCAGCAGGGTAGCGCTGCTCGCACTGAAGTACCCGAAGAAGGATGGTCCGCCCATCCTTCCCCTCTCCGACGATCCAGATGCATTCAGACAGTCGCCGCTAGCAGACGTTGTCGACGCGGGAGACGATCTCGGGGATCTCGTATCGAGTTTGATGGGCCCGGGGCCGTGGACGATCCGGAAAAACCTGCAGCTGCCAAGGGCGGGCGACCTCCTTCACACTACGAACAAGAACAGGCGAAGCAATATCTCCGTGTCGCATATGCTCAAGATCATTTTCCGCGTCGAGCGCGGCGACGACCACGCGGTCGATACGCAGACCGGTAAGCGCAAACTTTTTGACATCGTTGTCCAGACTCCTGTGCACATTCTCTCGGTGAGCCTTCCTGCAATATATACGTGAGAGCCGACTTATTGACCGCCTTTGTAGCATTTATGCAACCAAGACTATATATCCCTTCCTCCATATTCCCAGCTCCCCGACCCAGCGAACGCTCTCGCAACATCTCATCCTGCGCTCAGCATCCTGTCCGACGGCGACGTCTATCCGGGCCCCACCTCCGTCCCCCTTATCGCCCTGCCTGCACAACGCCGCACTAGCAGCTCACACACACCCATCCGCTCCGGGTCCGCATCCGCCCACCCCTCCTCCGCTAGCTCCCTCTCGATCCCCGGGTCTGGGTCCACGCCGTCTCCCGGAAACCTGCAGCGCAGGGAGTCGGGGCGCTCGGACGACTCCCTGCCCAGCGGCGCACAGAGCCCTGTACGGGCGACCGCGGCGGCCGTCGCGAGTCCCCCACTATCGCGCGGACACTCGCTGGAGCGCTCGACGACGGAGTTGTTCGAGCAGCTCGTCGCGGGCGAGGTGAGCGAGGAGGGCGAGGCGCCGCCGTCGTACGCGGCCGCGGTCGAGGCCCTGGTGGTCGGGGCGGCGACGACGGCGCAGACCGGTGCGTATGCGCCGTCGCATGCGTCGCATTGATGCACGCATGCACCGAAGACTCGGAGGCGATGGAATGTGCGGATTGTATCAAGGGACGCGGCATGTGGATGTGTGGGGGATAGGGACCGTTTTCTGTGGCTCGCCTCGACTGTGGGACTGCTACTGCTACTGCTAGCTGTGGGTCTATTGCGTGCGCGCACTAATGTTTCTAGCCCTCAAGGCCTAATTCCTCGCTTCCGGCTGTTGGACCTGTACGGATTGTGGCACAGACGACGGCTTATGCATAGTATTAGTACGATAGGAGATGATGTAGACGAAACCGAAGATGTGTATCACATCATTTGTATACGAGTACGGTTAATATGACTGGTGATACTTCTACCCTCGAATGAGCCACCAGGTGCCTCGATACGCTGCCTGGACTGGAGGCGGAAAAATGAGAGCGTATAATGTCATTGTGTGCGGAGGTTACGTAGTAGTAGTAGTAGCATGACCTGGTACAGGGACGGGGAGGGCAATATATGAACATGCGGGATATAAGTAGATTGTGGGATATACATTGCGGGACATATAGTAGGGGGCTCGACGACGACGGAGAGATAGTGAAGTGAGGGTAAATGATACACAGGGAGCCTGCCGACTGGCGCACTGTCCATGAACATTGAGGGAACGAGATATGTCCGGCCGGGAGGTGACAAGGGGGGACCAGGCGGCGCGCACTGCGCCGTACATTGGAGAGCCTGAGGGATCAGGCGCCGCTGTGTCGGCGCGTCCGAGACATCCTGGAGCGACCTGCGAGGCGGTTGGAGGGTGGAAAGCGATGGTATGCCAAACGGTGGTGCGGTGGGGAAGAGAGCCTCTGAAAGACGGCGGAAGAGGTCGGGGCCAAGGGACGACGATGGGCCACGCGCAATGTGGTGATAGTGACTCGGAGGGGGAGACATTCTTCTTGGTGGACGCGACTCGTCCGCGGGTAAATCACCTCGACCGCTTCGAAGGTCCCGCGACTTCAAGCTCCTCGACTTCGACTGCGAGACGCTTCCGCGACGACGCTGTACTGGAAGGATTTGCGCCGTGCAACATTGGGCCGCTGACATCCGGCGGATTGGGGTACGTTATCGTAAGGTCCTCGGCATGCTGGTACCCCTTCGGAAGCTGGTCGGGTGTCTTGTCTTCTTCCGGCCAGTCTCCGTGGGCTCCGTGACCGGTCTCCACGAATAGATCGAGGATAGCAGTGTGGCCATGCAGGTTCTGGGCGGCAGCCTGAAGTTCTGCGTTACGTTTCGCAAGAGCTTCGGCGGAGGCTCTAAGCTCTGCAGTTGACGTGGATCCGGAGGGGTTCGTGTGTGTGTAACCGCGAATGGCGAAGCCCTTCTTGGACGAGTTCGCGCCACTCTTCGGCATAGGAGCCTCAACGTCGCCCTTCAGGTTGGTCCCTTCTTCGGAGGCAAGAGTATACCGAGCGCTTGCCCACGCCAGAATAGTAACGATGATGTGGTTCAAAGGATGAGGCTTTGGGGGGTCGGAGGGGGTGGGCCAGCCGAACGTTAGCACCTCCAGGTACTTCCGGCGTGAGACCGTTGCACCATCCTTGGGTCCTCCCTTGGAGCCCGTCGTGTGGTGCAGCTGAATCCGCCCAGTTTCCATGCAATTTTGCTTGAAAAATCCGCATCCGTAGTTGTCGTCAAGCGTGCTGTAGTCGTCGAAATAAGCGTACATAAAGTCGCCGACTCTCTTGCAGTTGTGGTGAAGGAAGCGGATTGCAAAGTATAGGAGCACGTTGAAGAACGACTCCAGTTCATCTTCGACCCTGACTGGTTCGCTGGGTCCCGCAAGTGTCATAGCGGACATAAACTGCCACGTGCCCTGCAGCATCGCGAACACGTTAAACCTAGCCAGCATAAAAGACATCGAAGAGCTCACCGTGCGGTCGAGCTGGCGTCCGTGCGGATACACGCTGTCCGTCTTCTTCGAGAGCTCCCAGTCATTGAGCAGGCCGCACCACTCAGGATTCTCTGCGTCCACGTCGTAGTATAGTAGCACGTTGCCAGCACTAATGTCGCGGTGAATGACGCCAATGTCGTAGGCATTCTTGTGTGCTGAAGGGCGAGGTCAGGAATGATGCATCCGTGAGACTCAGACGGAACCTGCCATACCAAAAATGCAGCACCCCAGAGCTTTGATGAGCTCCTGGCTGTTGGCAAACTCCGACATCTGTAGGCCAACCTGCTTCACGGAGATCCGGTAGTGCCTGTGCTTCTTGAGCTGAAGCGAGACAATGGCCTCGCCCGCCTTCCCCTCGTCAACCTTCTTCTGGTATATCTCCTCCCAGAGCGCGTCCGTACGTGTCACCTGTTGGGTAGGATCGCCGACGTCTCCATGGCATTCCAGTGTCGGGATGTACATGACGTTGTGTTCGTTGAGGTGTTCGAGGATCGTACCTTCCTTGTCGATGTCCGGGCCAACCACCCGCCACGCATCCTTCAGGTAGCAGAAATTCCCGTCGGCGATGTTGTCCGCCGGCAGGGCGACGTATCCACGCGTGCCACGGCCGACCACGCCAGATGCTTGGAAGTTCGGCTTGCCGACGACGAAGAACCGGTCCTCGCCCTCCTTGCCATCGGGCTCTACACGGAGTTTCCACCAGTACCATCGCGGGTCGAGAGACTGTTCGAACATCCGACAGGCGTAGTCCTTGCGCTCGGTCATGACCTTGTCCTTCTTCGCGCGCGCTTGCATCTGCTCCGCGAGGGAAGAGCCAGGAGGGATACGCTCGGCCGTCGGATCGTGGCCGCGAGTAGACGCAGACCACTTTGCGTAACGCCAGAAGAATTCGATGAGAGTCGCCCCGTTCGTCTTGTAGTTGAACTTCTGCGTCGCGACGGCACCGGCACGGTCGAAGCGGATGATGCGGCAGTGGTCTCCAAGGATGAGGACCATGAAGATCCACATCCGATGCTGCCTGTTGAACATGAATTCGACGTACGCGAGGATCTGCGCGAATATCTCTTTCCGTTCCTTCGTCGTCGGGTCGATCCCTTTGGATGGGTCCTTCTTCTCCTCAAACGGATCCTGCGCGTTGGAGTTCGTCTTGCACTCGATGCACAACTCGACGGCGGACCAGTCGGTGGGCGGAGAGTGCTCCGTCCCGTCGGGGTCTGTCGTGCGCACAGGCACACGGTCCGACGGGTAAAGGCCGATGTCGGGGGCCTCGTTCGAGCGCTCGGAGCCGTCCCCGCGGGACGATGTGTCGACGAACTGGAATCCAGGACAGATGTTGGCGTCGTTGAGTGCCTTGACCTGGCGCAGGATCGCTGAGCTGCGTCTCGCACAGTGACGAACATTGAACGACTTACCAGTGGCGGATACATCTTGCGCTCACTACCTGACGCGACTGGTATGTTTCCGAGTATCGAGGAAGTGCTTTCCTTGCGCTTGGACATGTGGTCGGGGAGAGGTGGCACAAACCTATCCATGAACTCCTCGGGAGTGACGATGATGGTCTTGCGATGCATGCTGACTCGTAATTCGCGACGTTTGATCGCAGTGGTAGGAGTAGCTGCACTGTATACGCTGGCTTTACGGCTGTTGAATTTGACCGGTGTGTTACCGATGCTAGGCAGAGGGGCGCGTTCAGTCATGGTGGAAGGATGTGGTAGAGGAGAGCTTACGGTCAAGACGATGAGTTGAAGTTGATATAGGAGCGCTCTCCAGCCACGGCGGAGCACGTGTTGTTTCGCTTGGTCGCGTTGTCAGCTGCAGCTCGAACAATGGTCAATGAGCGCGATTGCGGGAGGTTGTGGCAAGTTGAAACCCAGCGGAAGCGCGCGCCCAAGCTGTCATTGTGCCAGCGTCTAATAACATCAAGTTCAACATCGTTCGCCGGTCCGCGCTCAAGACATTACGTCCTTCTCTGCAGCCCCATAGGAGTTGCAAATATTTTATATCTACCCACTGTCTGCCTTGTATCATGTACACCACGCTGCTGGATGCTCATCTCAGGCCCAAGAGTCGTCGACCCGATCCTTGTTGTGGCTGTGCTAATCGTACTGATGGCGCTTGGGGCCAAGGCTCGCAAGCCCCACCACCACTGCTCGTCATCCTCCTGGTCCCTTTCTCTCACAGAACCTCGTCAGTTAAGAATTTTATAATATGGGTGTCTAGGCGGACATGCACACAGTGGCACCCTCGGCCGTATTAACCATCGAGCAGTATATCTCGCTCAGGCTTTCACTAGCATCGATTCCTCAGGATAACACCTCGCAGACCATGGTTTACTACCAGCGTAAATCATGTCTTTGAATCTATATCCCTATGCGTCATTCCTCAACGGGTTGAATTAATAGCGCATAGGCCGCTTGTGCCATTTGGGAGGTCGATTCTTACCAGCAGGCTGGACTACTAGACTCCGATCGCGTTCGACTCGACTCGAGAACTTATGCAGTTGCAATTAGTTTTACCTTACGCTGATTCCAACGAAGGTTCTCTTTGTAGCTCGTGTAGTTATGTTTACGCCGCATTGCCATATGATAGCTGGATACGGGTCAATCGCGCGTGTAGTGGATACGTTGGTAATTTCCAACCTCAATTCAGTATAGCCCAAGTTCTGTGAGATTCAGATGGTCATTGGTAGTGGAATTCGAGAGCGGGCGTGAGCGATTGGTGAGCGGCGAAGTACAGTCAAAGTCTAAAGAGCCAGACTCAAATCTGAAATCATGTGAAGCTCGCGGCTACTACGTGGCCGCGCTTATTATTTGATACCCGACCCGGTGGGCGCCACTGCAGGCTTTACCCCAGTCGCCACCCCGCACTCGTCACCCAACTTGCTCCAATGTCCTCGAAGATTGGGGGAGAATACGGCGAGGTGCGCTCTGGTATCGATGCAGACAGGCTTAACGTCTACCTTGCCGCACATGTCCCCGCGGTGAAGGCGCCCGTCAGTATCAAGCAATTCAAGGTCCGTTTGCAATTTCTGTCAGGGGTAAATGTTCTGACCTTCTGTGGCTGGCACGGCGCAGTTTGGACAGGTTTGTTGGTATACCCCTGCGAACATTCGTGTTCACTGAACTGTTCACAGTCCAATCCGACGTATTTCTTGACGGATGCAAGGTACGTCAAACTTCGAGTGTGTCGCGTGTCGCGTCCTGCTTCGTGATCCGTGCTTCGCAGCCCACGTTGAACACTGGGACCTGAAGAATGTAGTCAAGCCCAGTTTATGCCTATCATTTGAGTCCCGGAATACTCTAGGCTCGTCCCCAGCCATCATAGAGAGGTTTCCTCAAACCGGGACGGGCAAGAATCCGAGCATAGGATCCCACATATCATCTTGTGAGCTATGTAGAGGTGTGGCTCGCGAACGTCACGAGAGCCATGGAAACCTCTTTTGAACTGGTCCTGCTGTACCTCTGCAGGAGACCCGTCATCGCGCGCGTATACATCTGCGCTCTCTGGCTTGGCTTGCACGGCCTATGTGGGATTAGCCTTGATTGACACTCTCTGCACGCGGCTGGGACCTCTTGCACTACAGATATTCCTTGTTGTTTGGGGTCTTTGCCTACTAGACATGGCTGTTGTCTCGCGCTCTTAACTCACTTGGCCTTCTTCGCACAGGTCTATCCGTTTCGTCTTGCGCAAGAAGCCCGCAGGACAACTACTTTCGAAGACCGCGCATCAGGTCGAGCGCGAGTATACGATGCTCCGCGCACTCCACGCTCATAACACCCAGTCCACGACGAGTGCGGACCAGCGCGTGCCTATTCCGGAGCCCATTGTGCTATGCGAAGATGTTCAGGTTCTTGGGACCCCTTTCTATATCATGGAGTTCCTCGACGGACGGATATTCACCGACCCGCGCATGCCCGAGGTAGAGTCGCAAGCACGTCAAGAATGGTGTGTTTATTCAATGTCATACATCTCTATACGGACGGAGGTATTGAAGGCTCGCTTTCCATCACCAGCTGGCTCGATGCGGTACGCGTCCTCGGCGCTCTTTCGCAGTTGGACCCTGCTGCCCTAGGGCTCTCTACCTTCGCGCCGAACACGCCGTACTTCCCGCGTCAGATCAAATCGCTATCGCGTGTTTCTGAAGCGCAGGCAGCCGCAGTCGACGTGGAGTCTGACAAACCGACGGGCGAGATTCCGCGATTTTCAGACATGGTGGCGTGGTACAAGGCGAACCTGCCAGACGAGCGCAAGACAGGCCTGCGCGTTGTGCACGGCGACTACAAGCTGGACAACCTCGTTTTCCATCCGACGGAGAACCGCGTGATCGGCATTCTGGACTGGGAGCTGTGCACGCTCGGAAGCCCAGTGCGTACACTGACAGCTCGAATAGCATGATACTAAAGAGTTCACAACCCCACGCAGCTCGCAGACTTGGCGAATTTCACGCAGCCGTGGTCGATTCCGCAGGACGCGTTCCCAGAGGGGGTCACGCTTGTCGTCGCGTTCAAGAACAACACTGCGGAGGCTCCGATAGCGCTCGACGCGCTTGAGCGTGAGTACTGCCGCGTCACGCACCAGCCGTACCCGATCCCGGAGATGGTCTTTGCGCGGAGCTGGATGCTCTTTCGGGTGAGTGCTCATCCCCCTTCCTGTGTGACACTCAAGCACTGACTCGAATCCTGTAGAGCGCGATTATCATGCAGGGCATTGCAGCACGTTACGCGCGGCGCCAAGCCAGCTCGGAGAAGGCGCATATGTATGTGCAGGGCTTCCCCCTTATGGGCCACCTCGCGTACAGCACCCTCGTCGAAGCTGGCGTCGCAGGGACGAAGTCGAAGTTATGAGACATGATCTATGGGGCCGGCGGGCAGGTATCTATATCCGCATTTATTGATTATTGCCTCAGCGTGTTGTTTGGCATCCGGTTGTTGCTGTACACTGCTATCTCAATCTATCATCAGGACAGGAACATTTCATGGAGATCGAACAAAGTAACGCCTACGAGGACGACAAGTGCGATTTTAGACTAAACGTCCCTCGTTGAGGCATTGATTAGACGGCTCGCTTCACACTAGACTTGACACACCGTGTTCGAGGTGAGGAATCGAAACAGTCTCACCTTTGCGCAATGGGTTGACACAGTCCGAAAACCGCCATCGGTCGAGTCCGTGCGGGACATACAGTTCTCATTGTTCCCCGGACTGATACTCCTTTTCTTTCGCCCGTTGCTACAGTTGGTCTCCGTATGAAATGCCTGTCAAATATGCCGCAAGCCCGACCCTATAGGAGAATGCCAACGCAACGACAAGGCCTAGGCGCGAGTACGTCAGGATGCTTTTTCTGCTGCCTATGACTGCGACAAGCAATCGCCAGAGGTCACCGGGGGTCACCGACGGAGTCTCTCCATGCGCTTCTGACTACGACTTCGTCGAGGGAAGGCCCAGGCTACAGCTGCGCCTGGGTCACCGGCCACATGTCATACGCCTCGCTAATTCCCCGGCACATTCTGTCCTATCCAGAGGTTCATTCGCCAACTTGCTCATCAAACCTAGACCCGACAAAGCTCCTATTTACAGCGATTGCCACAGCAATCTATCAGAGACTGACAGCCCTCCTTAGATTTGGTACTCTGACATTGCTTGCTTGTTCGTGGCGTTCAATTGCTCGCGGAAATCTTCGGGTCTGCCTGAGGTTACTCATGATTCCATCTCGGAGCTGCTGCCTTTCGTTGGTATCTTGTTTGATTTATAGCTGCTTCTCGGCGGGCACCATCTCCAGCATGCAAGAGCTCTTCGATCAGAGAGACAGATGCAGTCTCATGCTACACGTGGAATTTGATGACACTGGCCTTTGCGCGCTGCCGCCGCTTGTCTGCAGATTGGTTGGCTATCACCCGCGTGGCGGCACCACATCTCGACTCCAGGCAACGACAAGGATGTACCGCGGGTCCGAGTCATAGGCGATGCAAAATATATAAGTTTTCGCTCTACTCCCAATACGCCAATCAAGTACGTTGCTCAGACTTCTCCCTGCGTGCCGTATATTGAACGTAGCTTATACCCACGTAGCCTGCGGAAAACAACCGCGCCGAAAAGGATCAGTGCAAGGCTCACCGTCAACGGAACTCCGCGTAGGCCCAGAATACGGTATGCTGTGTGTCCTTCAAGGAATCCTGAAATGATCCAGTGACGCACGAGTACCAGCACTCGAACGTCACGAGTTACTATCGTATGGGGCAAGCAGCAGAGCAGCGGGAAGAGGTGGAGAACAACGGGCGGAGACGGCAAATGCCGACCACCCTGCTCAAGGTGTTTGCTGTGTTTCGGCTGTGGTTGTGATCCTCCTGGACTCAGATGGCGAGACATGATCATCGTGAGCACGGCAGCGTTGTAGAGCCACAAGGTCTGATCAGGACCAGAGCGCTGATCCCCCAGACACAAATCTGTGTAACGCATCCTCCGAGACATTTTCTAATTATAACATCCCTCTACCCATGCAAGATTCGGATCTTGTAGGCCAGGCGCACTGTCGATTCGCGACTGGACACTAGCATCTGATCCTAACACCGGCACTAGAAGGATCTTGAAAAGTTGTAAGGGTTATTCACTACGCGCCCCACAGTTCGTGGTGCCCACGAAGTTACTACGTGAATGTAAGGCATCACGAAGTAAATTCGTTGTAAATTCGTGGAGTAGTATAGTCGTGATCCAGTTCGTGGAGTTCACGACTTCCCTTATCATGACTTTAAGCCCTAATAATCACGATAGACTACCTCGAGAATTTTAGCGCTCTGTAACGCATGTCAGGCGCCGGCTCGAAGTCAGCACGCGTACATCTGCGTACACCTACGTAAGCGTACAAATTCTTCATCTCTGCTCGTCGTCGTCTTCTCGCCTCTCTCTCTTCTTTATGCTTCAAGTGTCATATCACCCTGACTCTCCGATGGCCACTGTTCTTCTTACCATAAATCTGAGGCTCTGATGGGTGCTGTTTCTCTTACTATCTCGGTGGATCTCTGTTCTGTGTTTTGTTGAACTTCTGGCGGCTGGATAGCCTGTCGCTGCAACTTGGGCTTCAGCTTCAGGGATCTGGGGCTTTACTCGTTGCTACTTGGAGGACTGTAGTCTGTGAAAGTACTTGCAACGTCAGTCTGGACTTGTCACTGGTGCAGCTCAACCTATTCCAGCCGGCCCTCGCTTCTGCGATTCCTATGTAGTGCACGCCCACGCAAAGCGCTGGTGCAGCTGCCCTCCAAGTGGGCCGTGGCACGAAGCACTCGACACAAGCTGGCCCAACGCCCACCGACGCAATCGTAGTGCTGTAACTTACGGTGAGGTTCATAGGCCAGCTAATGTGATGTTCAGCGAACTTACCACTATGGTGTACTTTAGAACACCTGTGGACAAGCACATCGAACACATTGTGCAGGAGCAGGTGAGTCGATTCAGCGAGGTATCACGCCATTAATTCAACGGAGACCCATGTGCCGTGCCCCTATATCTTGTAAGTGCAGCAGCTCGTAGGATAACCATGTATAGCATATCACGCAGTACCGCAATGATTATATTACTTATAGCTTCCTGATAATCACGATGTATGTGCATGATTCCGCCACGACATATTGTCTTGAATACCACGAAGAAATCCGTTGAGTGTGGGTCATGCAGTATCTTCGTGGAAGTCAAGATGAAAATTCGTAACACCTAACTTCGTGAGGGGGGACAGTTTCTCCGTGATAATCACGCAGAACTTCACGAACTTACGCTATGACTTAATTCGTGATAAACTTCATTGAAATCAACGGTTTAATGCGTGGTTTACCACGAACTTATGCCCTGATACTTGATCGTGATGTTCACGAACTTCGGGGCGCGTAGTGATTCCAATATACGGGTTAAGTTCGCGATCCGGGTCACGGAAGAGGTTTCACTCTCCCTGGGGCTTGTTGTTCTCAAACGGCTCTAGCCGTGCTCCGAGTGTCGCAAAGACGCGATCATAATGTTACCCCAAGCCTGAGCGATCTGGGGCCAAGTTCACTTGGTAGACTGATAACGTTGGTAGCCTGACGTGCGTACTGGCAGGCACGGTGGACGTTGGGAAAGGCCAGAATTAATATCAATCAAACTTCAGCTGGCGTACCCTTTCTCTAGCGCGCACGGAGCCTGTAGGCCAACTTGGGGGGTAGATGAAATTCTAGAGAGCACTAGGCCGGAACTTGAAGATGGGAAATCAATGACTGACAGCATGAGGTGGAGTGTGTTGCGTACTAACCAGTAGCTCAGCGCCGATCATCCGTGTCTCACGAAGCCCCCAGGGTGGTATCATGTACGGTAGTTTAAATTTGGACCAGAGATAGCGACAGACCACGGTGTGAAGCAAAAGCACTTGTTGGACAAGCTATGATGTCCGCAAGGTATCAGTGCATCTCAGGTGAAAGGTGCGATTGATGATTGGGCCCTACGTAAATCCTGACTTTATTTCAGAGGCTTCTCAAATTCTCAAAGTTGAGAGACTCGCGATCCTGCCTGCTAGTGCTAGATAGATAATTAGCACATCCTCTACTAGCAATGTGAGGCAGACTTCGACTCAAGTAAATTACTCGAATGCGCACGGATCAGTCAGCGCGCTGGGTGCGAGCCTGGCGGAGCGACCTCGGCCTCTTGATGTTTCCTGCCGATTCGGATGGTTCTTATGGGTACGCTGTACCTAACGAGCTCCTCTGAATCCATCAACTGAATCATGGCCATGCACAAGCGTGATCATCTTTTGTCAATACGACGTGGTATAAAATGCCATTGCGAGCTCACAGTCGATTGCCAGTTGTTCTCCACTTCCTTTTCATCACACTACTCATCTCTCATCCCCAAGCAATTCACGATGGTTGCCACTCCTTTCATCCGTACTGGAACATTTGCAGTGGTAGCGGTGTTTGTTGGTGGTACGTCATAGCCGTGACGGTCCTCTGTCCTCTTGATGTTCGTTATTCACATCCTTCACAGCTTTCCAGAGCGCGTACGCTGCGCCTGTTCCTACCGATGCGGCTGTATCAGAGTCTCCCATTCTCCGCCGCTTCTGCTGGCAATTGAGCTGCTTGTATGCCGCTCCGTCTGAGGACACTAGTGGCTTGGTGAGTATAATCCCCGCATACACGCCCGTTACAACATGGGATCTAACTAATCCGTGCGCACCTCAGTCAGACGGTGTCTCCGCAGAAGCCTCCTCATCCGCCCTGCAAGTGATAAACCTCTTGATTTCCGCCCTGCAGTCAGCCGGCGATTCCATCCAGAAGTCATCTTCCGCTCAGGCGACGAACACCACAGTCGACGCGGTCACTCCCGCCACGGTCGACAAGCTTGCGACGGCTGTAGAGGCCGTTGCAGAAGCCGCTACCGTGGAGGTCTCTGCTCCGACGACGGAGTGAGTCATCTTCCTCCGAGTCAAGAACAGACGTGAGTGGCTCTCATGAATTTTCGGTAGCGTACCAAGAGTTAATGTGAGCCACAGAAGCGATAGGCTATGCCTTCACGGCTAGGATTTGTCACGGCTGTCTCATGGGCGAGCCTGACGTTCATTTATTTATGGTACGCGCAGCGGTCACGACACTGGCAGTATATTGAAGGATAGCTTGATACCCCTACTGTACATGTTGCACCTTATAAATAGCAAATCGTGTTCATAAACTTGACTGTATCCTGTGCGTACCTGAGCGAACTTGGCGACCCCTGAGGCCTGATAAGACTGGTGGGAGAGAGAGCAAAGGAATCCTCGGCGTCGCAAGCGCTCATACGTAAGTCACGTAGAGTGACAAGTGACATACTCCCTCTGGGATTTCCGGGTGGCTGTGCAACGCTTTGCCAGCGGAACACGAAGCCGGCTGGCTCTAGACTCAGCACGTATCGAAAACAGAATATCTGCGCTCCGGGACGACAAGGATCCTGAGGGGTGGGGAAATGGCTGATCTCTGTAAGTGAATATTTTGCTCGTGCTCCACGATCATCATTTCGCGTTGTTCTAGCGATAACGATCCAGAATGAATCTAAAAAAGTGTCAGCATTGGTGCTCGCATGTATGCTCTTATTGACTATGTGCGACACTCACAGATTTCCGATTCGGTATGCTTCGGAGCTTTATATGAAATATGCCTGGTGAAGTCCGCGTATGTGGTCTCTAGTGTGAGTCGAACCTTTCACAGTCCAACAAGTCAAGTACCTGATATTGTACAGCCCGTGCGTACAGGAGGACCATTAAAGCTGTTTATCTGCGACATGGTGCATTGTCAAAAATGCGACGCAGCATGCTGCATTCGATACACTATCTAGGTGCGTTCACCGCCCACCGATATAGAGCACATAGCAATTTCGAAGCTTACTACACAACTGTCACACGGACTAAAAGATTGCCTATATAGAGATATAACATCCAAATGACCCAAGGAGGCGTGACATACATTGATCGGAGGATGACAAGGACAATGAGAAAGAGAATGCTGGGTTTGAACTTCGGCTAGCCGATGTACTGCCTGATTGTCTTGAGCGCCGCACTCCAAGTTCAACCACTCGACTTGTTTCTCCACTCCCCCACCCCTCTCTTCTGTCCTCCACCGCAGCTTGTGGCCATGGATGACCCTTACAGAATGAAGCTTGGACCCTTCCTGGCCGAGTTCCTTCCATGCGCCCATGACGCTCTAGAAGTCAACAATGGGGCAGCCATGGCTGATTTCGATGGATATCTTTCACTTGTTGCGCGGGGGCAGACGCAATTCTGTATGTATTTCAACCTTGTGAGTATCGTCTTTTGTCCATTTAGGCTCTATCAAGACTGAGTATGATGCTCAGGTGGAAGCTATCAATTCTTCTGGCATAACTCCAGGACATCGGATGTCCTTGATCAAGGACCAGGGGGTCGACGTCAGCGGTCTCTACCCACAAACAACAATACCAAGCACACTCACACCTTACTGGGAGTCCCTGGACCTCCCTGTCTACTGCTTCCCGCGGGGCGAAGATCCCTTTCAGGGCGACACAGCTACGTTACGGACAAGGGCGAACCTAGAAGAAATTGTCAACCACACTGCTCGGCTTCTCGCACGCCAGCATCGCACTCATCTCTTCTCGGTCATCATTGTCGGCGACTCCATACGACTGGTGCGCATTACCCGCTCATTTGTGGTTGTCACGGATCCTGTGCCGCTCGTCGACAACGCGAATATGGTGGCCGACATATTCCGCCGATATACCCGTCTATCGCCTGTGCAACGCGGGTGGGATGCAACCGCGACTTATATCCCTGCGGGAAGCGACATGTGCTCGGAAATGCGCGCTGCTGCGAGTCGGCGGCTGGAGGGTGCGGCCGACTACGCCCGTCAGTGCTTCGCGTCAACTCTCACCTCCTCCTGGCCGTGGTGGAAGCTGGCCGTGGACGACCCTCATACGAACCAGACGAAACACTTCCTTGTCGCTCAGCCGTATTTCAGTCAGAAGCATTTGAACGACCGACGAGGGTCGCGAGGGTACGTTGCTCTCGCTATCGATGAGCCGGGGAAGCCCTTCGTCTTCTTGAAGGATACGTGGCGGTGGGAGCAAGATGGTCTGCAATCCGAAGGCGCGACACTGCGTCGTCTCAACGCTGCCCAGGTCCGACACATCCCGACCCTCGTCTGTGAGGGCGACGTGCCTGGCCAGCGCCTGGACTTCAAAGACCTAGTGAAGCGCGTCTATGGAAACCAACGCGATGACTCCTCTGCAATGTCGATCGCAAACATTGTGTTCATTCACTATAGGGTGGTGGTAAGAGAGGTTGGCAAGAACCTGCAGGATTTCAAAAACGCTCGGCAGCTAGTAGAGGTGTTCCGTGACTATATTGAAGGTATGTGTCCGTCATTGCACTCGGTGCACATTTGCAAAAGCTCACGACAATATATTAGCGCACCGCGATGCGTACCTTCTCGCGCACACCCTCCATCGCGACATCAGTCCTGGAAACATGTTGATTGTCCCTGTTGACACCCCGGACGGTGTGAAGAGCCGGGGGATCTTAATGGACTGGGAGCTCTCTGAGCACATCAAGCCGACCGTCTCGCGGGGTAACATCATGCGCAGGGTACGTCGCATAAACCCATCTCATAGTAATCGCTCTAATGCTGATGCTCTCCAGGGTACATACCAGTATCTCTCCGTCAAAGCCATGGACTACCCGAAGGAATTGGTCTTTGTCGCAGACGAGTTGGAGGCGTTCATCCACGTGCTCGTTGGAATGGGTATGAAATACCTCCCTCACGACTGCCCGGATGCGAGCGCCTGGCATCATGCCTACTTCGACACCACACCGTCTAGTGGTTGCAACACATCCTCGGAATGCTCTTCTATCAAGCGACGCTGTGTGGAGGAAGGGGCGCTTCTCACCTCCGACGACAAGGAGGTCTTGTTCGTTCTCCCGGGGAATAACTCTCAGCGCAGCCCGAACATTGTCGGCGAGCAATGTGGACGCGCGCCTGCAGAGCATCCTTTCCAGAAAATCATCGACCAACTCTTGGAGTTCGCATCCGCGAGGCACGCGAAGTTGTTGCGAGAGCGCGACGAGGCGGACATGATGCAGGGCATCTCGGAGGCCGAAGACGACGCGATGGTTTTGAGCACGCCGAGCGCGAGTCAGACCCTGGAGGACGCATCAAAGGAGAACGAATTTGGCGGGGAGGAGCCGCGTACACCCCACAGCAAGCCAGAGGCGAATCAATCTCCCCACCGCGTTACTCGCACCCCGCTAGGGGACGCAAACATCAACTCCACGCCGGCCTTGTTGTCTGACGGTTCGGAAGACGATGATGGCCTTGGGTACTCCTCGGAGGCACTCGACACACACCTTCCTTTCATTTCGGTGCTGGACGTTGCTCTCCGCCGTGGTGACTGGCCGCGGGCGGACAAGACTGACGATCAAGTCAGGCGCATCGGCGATGAAAGGAGCGAGGACTCCTATATAGAGCGCCCCTCGCATTGGAGCAGCGAAGAGGGGAAGGGCTCCTCTAAATCAGAGTCCGAATCGTCTTTCAGTGGGGACAAGAGCGACTCTGGGTCGTCTGGTTCGGAGGCCGATTCAGGCAGCTCAAAGCATGTAGTCGCGGAGGGAGAACCTGAGCGACACGACGACGGCGCAACGATCGACGACGAGGATCAACAGGAGCAGGCTGGTGAAGCTGAACCTCAAGTCACTGCGCCGCCGCCGCCGCCCGCGGAGGATCGTCCGGGGAAACGAGCGCGAGACGACGACTGGTCGAGGTACTCGTCGTCCGATATCCCTCTTGCAAAGCGCGCACGCGAGCTCTGAGCACTAGGCGCGTGTTACTACCGCTGACAATGTATGTCGGGATCCCCGAGGGCTTCTTATGGACCTATGATCTAAAGTTGTTACATGTAGCCTTAGTATATATCACACATCACTGTACCGTTCCACACACGTAAGTATTTCTAACTGTTCTATCGTTAATGTACACCAGTTACGGTCGACCTCCGAGTCCGACTCGTCGCTACATGATTGCATACACACCCGCAATGAGGCTTCCCCCGAGACAAACACTCGCAAAACTCCCTAACGCCAAGGGTAAGGCCGTCCAGAAATACACGATTGTCCCGAACAGGGCAAGCACGAAGCCAACGTTCGACATTACCGCCACGACGGTATGGCACCTCGATAGTGTATGTATCATAGATTGAAGGGTCCGCAAAGCGACCGCATCCCCTGTATCTGGCGTTTCGGGATTTGGCTTTGCAGCGCGCACGCGACAGCGGCGTGCAAACCCGAACGGCTTAACTTGGTATACGCTGACAAGGGAGCGGAGGTTTTGAGACGGATAGCGCACGGGCCGGGCGGATGTAAAGGCGATGGACTGTGGGTCTGAAGTGGAAGACAGGCTCTTCGCATGGGAGTGTTGTGGCGGGATGGCGTCTGATGCCTCGGACTGTTCGACTTTCTCTTCTGCATCTTCGAGACGATACCGGATGAGTACGAAGGACGTGAGGTAACCAAGGATCGCTATGAAGCTATTGTCAGCACAAACATGGAATAAGACCGAAATTCCCTTACAAGCGCAAGCGTGAAGGATGATTGCTCCCCCGAGCGTGGCCGCCTTGAGGAGATCGACATTTGACCACGTGTTTGTGTCCTGTGGAAGTGCGACAGATGCATAGCCGTACAGCATGCTGTCGATGCTGACGAAGAATGTGGTCTAGCAGACGGTCAGAAAATCACCGGTGGCAATGGCAATATCAAATCAAAGCGTACTATGACTGTCATGGTCTGCAGTCTGTCGAGCCAGACCTGCACAACATCCAGAAGAGCTTGCTTCGTCGTATCATCCATAGCCGTAGGCGTCGCTAGAGCTAAGAGTACATGTGAGTAATATTCAACGCGTGCCAATAAGTGCAAGATACGAATCACCTGTTCTCAATCTGCGAGACTCAGCAGTTAGCGACCTAAACATCCTGCGATGGTGAAGGTGAGAGAGAAACGAATCAACGTGCGAAAGGCACACATCAATGAGAAGACCTGCCCTTATCACCGCAGGAGTCTCGTTGTGGGCAGGTCAGGTCTCCTTGTCCACCTGGCTCGGCTGGTCTCTAATTGCTGTCTTATGATGCTCTCAACGTCTCATATACTACGCACTGCATGCACATGAGTAAAAACGAACCTGCGCAGAACCGTAACACGACATACCAATCGGCGGGCTTCGGCGGGTGAGGGACCTCAGTTCCATCAAGGATGTGCGAAATGCTGACTAATATATCACTTTCGAGTTGAAGGAGGCGCTAGGAGGCGCTGGCCAGTACTTATGTGCACCCGCCAGCAAACAGTATATACCACCAGCGCGTATCATGGGGAATATCTTCTGGTGAGTGCTCCATTGAGTTTTGAAGCACTAGCACTGTGTCTTTCCGAATGACGACTATACAAAGCTTCTTTACCATGACGGAAGGTTGTGTCTCTCTAGACATCATCGCTTCTGCATGACAACGCCCCGGCGGGGTTTAATCTTCTCTCTGAAATGAAAGCGATATCTACACATATGAATAGCTTCACTGACATCTAGCTTTTTTTGATAGGATATCGTATACGTCGCAAAGACTTTGTTGCCACCCACGCTCGAAAGGAGGCTGCGGCGAAACCTAAACCAAGCCATGATACTAAGTGCCAACCCGCGAAGAACGTACTCAAGGTCGGACGCTCGAGATATATCAAGTGCATCGCGAAACAGGTGAAGCGGCCTAACTCGTTTGTGACTTCAACGAATATTCCAGCAGACATGTCCATCGTAAGCGCTCCGGTACGTGCAACGCAAATCCCAGGCGCGATGTACAGCTGTATGGTGAAGACGTTTTGGTACGGCGTGCTGACTAGATCTACAAGATACGCCGTCTCTGAGCGCACCGCGAATCCCGCTGCCTCGTTGCCGCCCCCAAATACCAGCGAGGGAGGCTGTGAACTATGTTCGTGCCACTGCCAGTGGCGCAGCCTCTGTACACGTAAACATCAGACGCATCGCACGCATCGGTGCTAGCTCTCCCAATCCCCTCCGAATTCCATCGCACTTGGAGGTACCGCAGGGTGTGTCGCGGAAGAGCGTCACTCACCCGGATCTGACGGACATGCCGGCGGTCGGCGTGGATACAAGCTGCACATCCTCTGCGCCGCAGGGCAAGTGCAGCGTGTCCGCTGATAGTACTGTCCATCCACGTACCTTTGCCTCCCGATGACAGCTTATTTTCAGGTCAAAAGCCCTACGTGTTAGCATGTGTCTGACTCGAGGAACGCACCACCGACGATGTTCCTGAGGTCGGATCCGCTTTATGCAGAGTTCACACGCAGCATCAGAATTCCTGACCACATACCGCACTTCTCCGACTGCGATGCAAGGTCATATGCCCCCGGCGCTGCCGGTGGGCAAAGCATCGATATCGCGAACGATGAGGTCTACTGACCACGCCGCCCACAGCCACGATGCGCTGACTCGTCTTCGGAAGCGCGATTTCATTCGCAATAACAAGCTTGAGGGGCCGTGCACAGCCGGCCTCGCCTTACTTTCTCCAAACTCCGAAAGCCTTGAGGACGGTGTTGTGGACGCATGGGAAACGAGGTGCCAAACTCTATACGAGGAAGGTAAGGAAGCGCTGCGGCAGCGCCCTCGCTGCGGGACACGGTGCGGTCGCTCGAGCCTGTATAAAACCAACTGCCACACACGACTTCTTGTCGCCCACTCTACCCTCGAACCCATGGCATCATCCTCATCATCCGACCCCTCATCCCCTGTCCCGGCTACACGCCCTGAGACCATAACCAACTTCAGGAATAATCCGGTCTCGCTCGAGACTGATACCGAACATCACCAGGTTACACGAGAGGCTCTGCTGAGAGCGTGGGTAGAGCTACAACCGCATTCCGTCGAAGTTCTCCTCGCAAACCAGTCCGACCTGTTAAACTTCGGCAACAACCACTGCCTCTTCTTCGCGGCCATCCTTTGGAACCACACCAGCTCCCCCAACTATTATCCCTGGGCGCCAGACGGCGAGGACGTACAATCCCCCACGGTCAGAGTGGTCGACACGGTGGGCGTCATCTACATCGCGCCGTCCACAATGCCGGGCCAGGCGCACATCGGCGTCGCCATCCTCCCCCCCTTCCGCAACAAAGGCATCGCCCGCCAGGCGTGCGAGCTGGCGTGCGGCTGGGTCATCGACACGATGGGCATGCACCGCATCCAGGCGCGCATCGTCCCCTCCCCGCACGAGCACCGCGTGCGCAACCTCTTCGCCGCGCTCGGCTTCTCGCACGAGGGCGTGCACCGGCGCGCAGTCCAGGGCGCGACGGGCGAGTGGACGGACGTCGGGCACATGGGCGTGCTCGACACGACGTGGCAGCTCCGCGCGCGCATCTGCGCGAACCCGAAGAGCCTCTGGGACGAGCTCCTTGAACGCCACCAACGCGAGCTCGACGAGATGCTCCACTTTGAAGAGCGTGTGAGCCGCCTGAAGCGCTCCAGCAGCATGGAGACCGTCCGTGTCGCGCGCGAGCCGAACCCGGTCCCCGAGTGGGAGCGGGAAGTGCGTGTGTGCACGCCGTCGCCGCCGTCCGAGGTGTCATCACAGCCGTCCTCGCGGGAGTCGTCTCCGGGCCCTTCGCGCCCACACGCGTATCGTGACTCTGAGGGATACTCTTCAGATGAGGATGCGCCCACCGTGCCTTTTGCTCGGACAGCGCCGCGCTCCGTCGACGCCGATGATGAAGATGCTCCCCGCCCAGACGCGCCGATGACCACGCCGTGGCATGAACTCCACGCCTCCGACCCCCCGCGATCCCCGAGCGAGGCGGTTCCGCAGTCCCCGTCCAGTACCAGCAACTCCTCGTTTTTGAGTGTCGGCTCGAGCTTCAGTGATTCACCAGAGAGGCACACCATGGATGAGGACGATTGGGTCAATCTCTCGGACGCGTAATACAACATTCTTCCCTCCGTTTTCGCATCAATACATCTGCAATCATTATCGCTGTCCCCTTGTACACGTATAGAATCTGGGGGTGCTGGTGACTTACAAGTACGAAAATGACAATGTCAGGTTTGTGAATAGATCCCGTATACATGATCACTTTGAGGAGGCCACAAGAATTCCACATGTATCGGGCATGTGGTGTAGTTGGTTATCACGCTCGCTTAGCATGCGAGAGGGGTCCGGTTCAATCCCGGACATGTCCATTTTGCTCATCCGGTAGGCCTGAATAGTATGGCACGAATTGTAAGTTCGAGCATGGAAACATGACATCAACCGTAATAGGGACGCGTATACGGTGACCGAGGACGACTGGGACTTTGGGCGGTCCGACGTCCTACCTCGCCGTGAAGTGATAGTGTACATATTCATTGCAGCCGGGGCTGATGGCGATCAGGGGTACCAACGGGCGGGAAGAGGGCAGGAGATGGGTCAGGCGTGAGGTCCTGTTACAGCAGGAAGTGGTGAATTCTCATATATATACGCGTGTTATCTATGGGCCCATGAAGGGCCCGACATCACGTTGAACCGACAGTGCATCAGGAAGAAAACTAGTATCACGACATACAGTGATGATCAACAGACGGGCGGGGCGATGCGTAGTAGTACAGATCACAGTCTACACTTCATAGACAGAGCTTCAAACCAATATTCAATCAAGTATGCGAAACGTGCCCGACCTCGAGCCGAAGAGCCTGAAGCTCGTCCTGCAGCAACTGAATCTGTGCCTCGAGGCGATCTATCCTTGCTGCGAGCAGCTGCTGGGCGACGGACGCGCTGCCATTTGGGGAAGCCGGCGAGAGACCACGGGTTTCGGAGGTCCCGGAATCGGACGAGAACGAATTGTATGAGCTCGACGATGCCGCGCTGGAGGTACGCGGAACGGGCGACGCAATGCTCTGGATGGGAGCGTGTGCGTGACAGGGGGATAAGGGGAATATGGCTTCGGTTGGCTCGGGTTTCACGAAAGCCTCGGCAGAAGCGGAAGTTCCAGTACCAGTCTCAACGGTCCCATGCGGGCCGCCAGCGTGAGCAGTGGGCGAAGTCACGGTGGGGGTACGGTCGGCGGTACCTTCTCCTTCGCCTCCAGATGAAACGTAGAAGATCGTAGAAGAAGGCGATGAGTTTTCGGGGTTGCTGGCGGCGTCGGGGACGATGGTGGCTGTCTGCGAGACGACGCTACCATCCTTTGCGGGGATTCCGGGTGTGATCCGAGTCGTAGATGAGAGCACCAAAGACTCCAGCTTCGACACGGCCATAACGGATTTCATCGTTTCCTGCGACGCGGCAGGTTCGTGGCTTGGGAGAGAATTCGCAACGTGACTCCCCACTCGCGTAGATGATCCGCGGGACGACGAGACACTTGCCATGTAATAATTTATATCCATAGCTGCGTCGTTCGAGCTGCTCGGCCGGACGGTGTTTCCTGGGCTGAAGCTCGGCGCAGACGGGTCGAGGGATTGCGGCGCCCTCTCCGGCTGCTGCGCGTCTGCAGCAGCGGTAACTGCTGACAGTGGTGGGGGCGGTTGGAGAGGCTGACGGGATTTGCCATATGCATGGGGGGGACACCCAATCACCGAGCGCGTGCTTGTAGTAAGGCCCATGGGCCAGTCCCCGCGTCCACGTCCACGTCCACGTCCACGCATGCCCCGTCCTCGCTGTCCCCACCCCCGATTTTCCCAAATCCCTTTCCCCTGCCAGGGCGGCGGGTAGTCGTACTCGTCGTCGAGCCCAGGGCGGGGTGGAGGGACGTCGACTGGGTCCGCATGCGATTGGTGCGCAACACGCGAGACGGGGTCGCTGGGGGGATGTGTGTGACTTGAGGGGGGGAGGTTGCGTATCCGGCCGGGGAAATAAACGTAATTGAACGGATCTGGGGGAGCACGCGTGTCTGAGCGGAATGTTAGGGAAGTTGAACATACTATAGAACAGCATATGAAAAGGCTCACAGACGCGGTCGTCCGCAGGAACTATCACGTCGACGGGGCGGGGCTGCCAGTACGCAGGCGCATTTGCAAACTGGTGAGACATCGAGCTGCGTGGTGGGGATTACATGCAGCCATTCAGTGTTCAGCAGCTGCTCGAGAGAAGAGTGTACAGGACTCACCTTTACGTGTTACTATCCAAGAGTCGTTCTGAAGTCAAGGTTGGGACGAAGTAGAGATGTGCGTCAAAGACTTCTCTTAAGGCCCGGATCCTTACCGCAGCTCTTGCATGGAGCACCCGGCCACGAGGAGAGCTGCAGGGATACAGAAGCCAGGAGCTTACCGCAGCACGATTGAGCTCAGGTGACGCTGAACCAATCTAACCTCCTACCCTAGAAGGTAGTTCGTATGCTCAGTTTGCCGCTCTGTAAGCAGACGATTCCTCGTGTGAAGTAGCAGTCACCGTATCCGCTTTAGACTTCCATCTTCAATGAAACGCCGGCGGACCACGATCAGCTACAACATAAGATCAGATGCATTGTTACACATTCCGTTCAGTACAACTCGCATTCCTCGAAATTCCACTGCCACAAGCTAAGACCAACCAAACCTCGAACCTTGAGTTCCGCATCACTATCCGGGGGCGCTAGAGACAATGCTGCGCAACGCGTAACCTCCCGCTGCAGGGGTGACGGCAGCGGCCGCGAGCACTGAATTCTTCATCGCGACCATCAATCGTCTCACGGGCAGAAAGTGAGAGTGTAGTCCGCCTCCAAGCTTGCGTCGCAGGTGAAGAGCGACGTGAGGTCATCGTATGCGTACGCGTACGCGTTCGGGCAGTTGCTCTCTGCACCTATCCGTCAGCACACCGAGCTAGCTCCAGAGAGACGGGAGAGACGCACTGAAGTAGCTGTAGAACTGCACGCCCGACGAGGGGCACGTGCTGGGCTGGTTGTGCGAGCCCGTGCAGCAATTCGGGCTGTTGGCTGTGGACGGGTGGCGCGAGGGAAAGGCGGGTGTTAGCGTCGCATAGACGTAGGCCGGATTAGCCCGAACGCACCCGGGTCACCGTCGAGGTTGGCAAGGCAAGCACTCTTGCAGCCCACGGGGAAGCCGGTGGAGTCGAAGGGGCCCTTGAGCGGCGCGGGGCCTAGGAGAAGTTAGTACTGCATGTTACATGTATGTATATAGAAGGAAATCCGTACAGTTGGGGCCGAGATCGACGGGGCAATCGGCAATGCGGCACCCCTTGTTGTTGTTGATCCTCAGAGGCAGGTTGTACCCGTCGACCATGGACACTGCGAATTGGTGTCAGCATATTCCCAACGAGATGTGTTGTCATGACGGCCACGAACCATCATAGTTGTCCGGACCCTTGACGGGGCCCAACTGGAACTCTGCGAGCGTGGCAGGAGGAACACCCTGCGCGAACAGGGCCAGTCAGTCTCCGTTGTCCGCAGCTTATATAGATTCGCGTACAGTGCCGGTGTTCGGGTCACACACAAGACCGCCGTTGCAGCCTCCGTCAATGCACGAGTTCGGACCCGGAGTTCCTGTGCTGAAATCGCAGTCGCGGCGGGCCTACGCCATAGCTATCAATACGGGCACGGACAAGTAGGCATCTGAAATGCGGCGCGCTCACCCAGATACGCCCATTCCAGTTGTCAGGAACGGCGAAGCTGACGGTCTGGAAAGCATTCTGCTGCCAGCTGTGTACCGGACCGGTTAGAGGTCGTGCATAGCCGATGCAGCGTAGCCGAGATGAGCTCACCCAGTTGTTTGGCTCGGCCTCACAGACCCCGGGCTGCTGAAAAGCTGAAAATAAAGTCAGAACGTGGGTGTCAGAGAACCCGAGGAGGGTGCGTGACGCACAGCAGGCCTGCGAAAATGTAGTGTGAGAACGATGACGACAGTGCCCACAGACAAGATGGCGGACTGACCAGATGGTGAACGGGCATTGGTTGAACACCGTGAACGTCCTCGCCGCCGCATTCGAGGCGAGGGCGACGGTGACGAATGCAGCAAAGCTTCGCATGGTGGTAATGCTAGATGAGGAGCTGGAGAGAAGCAAGCAGATGATGCCTACGGAGCCTCCACCTGGTAAATCGTCCGTCTTTTATACAAGACCCAAACGGTCGCTGCGCACTCGTCCATGCGCCTCAGAAGGAGGAAGGCGCGGGCGTGATGCGCTTCGTGAGAGCGCTACGCATGGCCCGGAGCGACTGGAAGTACACCTGACGAATGGCCCTCGCGCGCTATCAAATTTAATCTGGGGCAGCGCCCTCCAGAAAGTGCTAGGGGCGACGGGGTCGCACCTTTCTTCGACGGGGTGACAGATCGTTGGCGCGTGTCGGGTCAAAACGCACGTCCGGGGCGGGCCATCTGAGCGGGCCACGGGGGACCTAGAGTGCGAGAGTGCGTGCGGCTGGATCTTCGGGGGCCGGAGAAACTGCTGCGTTTGTTGATGTGCGCGCAGAAGCACGCTCGATGTCCTTCGACGCCCGACTCGTGAGCGGGACGATTGATGCGCGCGAACTCGGCGACGCCAGATAGGTCGGAGCGCGAGTGGTGGTCCATGTTCGTCGTTCGATAATCAACCACCGGCTAAGGAGTGCAACGTGAGGCAGCTCGATCCAACCGAGGCTATTATTGTGATGTAGGTGCAGTGACAGCGTACCTCGTGGACCCAAGAAGCATGTGTGACGACGAGTGGGAACGCTCCGAAGCTCGTGGTACGGTCGACTTTGCCTAAATGGGCATATACTCCAGCTTCAGAGAATAGATTACGGCGTAGCATCACTGCATCTGCCCAGTGCTAACGCCTGATCTGCAGGGGCTGGAGTCGCATAGGCGGGGCTTGAACTGGACTATGGTCCGGCACACTCGCGGAGCGCACTAGCACATGGGGTGCATACCGGTCACCAAGCAGCTGCGGCACACTTTGGCCCACTACGATCTCCGGCTGATGACGCCCTCGGCAGATGACCATGCAGATTGTTAGACGTCAGGCTGCTCGAGACCGATACTGAACTTGTGATGCTCACCTGCGTGCACCCCATGGGCACCCGCCTAGAAGTTGCCTCTTCAAACTTAAACTTGAAAGATGGTCGCTACACCAGGCGACACTGCAAGTCGGCCTTGAGGTGGATCATTACGGTCCTGCACTGCCACGCAGTGCGGTCCGCTTGCGGAATCGGCGAACCTTGACCTTATTCCGATCAACGATGTTGCCGAGGTCCAGGCTGTCGTCAATTGAACGGCTCGAAAGGCGCACAAACTTGAAGTCGGCTGAGAGCGTCAGGCAAAAACGGGGCGAAGGATCCCTGCCACGAACTCATGCTTACGGCCGAGCAGAGAACACCGCAGACACGTTCAGGCTGCCCTGGATAAGCTTCTTTTTTGTGGCCTGACGACACGGCGTTCCGTGCGGTGCGTAGATGTCGAACGTTCGACAGGTCATGGGAGGGATGAAGGACCCCGGTGAAGGACTAAAGGCGCTTGGGATGCCGCGCTATGTATAAGTGCATCAGGAAGCCTCCAAGGTTCTTCTGTGAGTTGAACTTCACCTCACAAACTCACTTCATGAGAATAAGTGTGCTGTAGCCGGAGTTCCGACGTTCAACGTTCTCACTGCCCATGCATATATGAAGAGACGCGGGGGAGAATGGTGGGATGCTGCGAATGCGTTAGACCCAGCTTAACTCCACTACCGCCACATTCACGCACCAGAGAGCACGATGTCCAGACCGGGCCTCCTCTTCGTTTTCGGCGACGCTGGCCCACAACTCTCCGACGCCGAATTCAATGACTGGTACGATAACGAACACGTCCCGCTACGCATGGCCATCCCCGCGTTCCGCACCACGTCCCGCTGGGTGGCGGTTGATGACAGACGTCCGCAATACCTCGCGACGTATGACCTTGCGTCGCTTTCCGTCCTCGATGAGGCGCCGTACAATACATTCGCAGCCACACGCAGCCCTCGTGAAGCCGATGTCATGCGCCGCGTCCAACTTCTTGACCGGCGTACGTACGACGTACTCGAGCCCGTTTTCGAACCCGCGCCGGGTTACGACGAGGCGCGCGAGGCGCCAGGCCCGACGCTCATCACGCTCCAGATCGACATCAGGCCGGAGCTAGAAGACGACCTGAACCGGTGGTATGCAGAAGAACACATTCCACTGCTCGCGAAGGTGCCGGGGTGGCGTCGGTCTCGGCGATTCTTGCTGAATGATGCGGGGCCGGCGAAGGGGACAGATGCGGCGAAGGTGGTGGGGCGGCCGCCGAAGTATCTGGCGGTGCATGAGTGGGACTCACAGGCGAGTTTTGAGACCGAGGAGTTCAAGTATGCGACAAGCACGCCCTGGCGGATGAGGTTGTTCGAGAGCGCGGACGTGTGGGACAGGCGCGAGTTCAAGGAGATGAGGACGTGGGTGCAGGAGTAGCGCGATATTGAGGGACTACGCTTCGGCTGAGTGGATGTCGAGATTCTGAGACCATATGATGTATGAGTACCTCTGCTTGAAGTCCACGGAAATCGCAATACGAAATCTCTCATCGCGAAAGTTAGGCGTAACGACCAAACCAATAGTTACGCGCTACACTCACCACGTCTCATCCAGCGTCCGACTTCCACATCCCTGCTAGAGAACGTGCGAAAAGAGGCTCGCGGCACTTCTACACTTTCTTAGGTCGTCGCAGAGTGATCTAGGGTGAGTTTTAGCGATATATTGAATGGTGAACGGGTCATAGGAGGGATATTCGCATTGCTCACGGGTCCGGGACGCATGTCGCTTCGGATGCCACGCTATGTATATGCGCATCGAGAAGCCTGGGAAGATTCGTCTGTGAGTTGGATCGAACCCTTTTCATGGGAATAAACATGCTGCAGCCGGCGTCCCGACTCCCAAGGCTCTCACTCGAGTCCATGTATATATGATGGCGGAGACTGACGAGGAGCTGCGGAACCGTTAGACCCAATATCACCATTCGCCGCATTGACGCACCATGCCCAAGCCCGGCCTCCTCTTCGTCTTCGGGGATTCCGGTCCACAACTTTCCGATGCCGAGTTCAACGACTGGTACGACAACGAGCATGTCCCGCTACGCATGGCCATCCCCGCGTTCCGCACTACATCACGCTGGGTAGCAGTGGACGGAAAGCATCCGCAATACCTCGCGACGTATGATCTTGCCTCACTATCTGTACTCGACGAGGCGCCGTACAACACCTTTGCGGCGACGCGCAGCCCGCGCGAAGCCGACGTCATGCGCCGTGTCCAGCTCCTCGACCGGCGTACGTATGATGTTCTCGAGCCAGTGTTCGAGCCCGCGCCGGGATATGACGAGGCACGCGGGGTGCCAGGCCCGATGCTCACCGCGGTGCAGATCGACGTCAAGCCGGAGTTGGAGGAGGACCTGAACCGGTGGTACGCCGAGGAGCATATCCCGCTTCTTTCGAAGGTGCCGGGATGGCGTCGCTCGCGGCGGTTCGTGCTGAGAGATGCAGGACCTGCGAAAGGGACGGACGCGGCGAAGGTGTCGGGGCAACCGCCCAAGTACCTGGCGATCCACGAGTGGGACTCACCGGCAAGCTTTGAGACGGCAGAGTTCGAGCACATGGCGAGCACACCTTGGATGGCGCGATTGTTGGAGAGCGCAGACGTTTGGGACAGACGCGATTTCAAGGAGATGCGGACGTGGGTGCAGGGGTAGGGGCGATGATAACTCGAGTTGGATGGATTTCAGCTGCGTGATGCACTGATTCTGCTAAAAGGCTACAAAAATGATGTCCTGGAAAAACACGTAGAGTTAGATCCATGTCTCGGTTTACATGACAATGATATAGGAATGAGTTCAGAGAGAAGATAACGCTCCCGTAGGAGCAAAGTCATGCAAGAGCGAAGGATTTCAATCAAGCTACCCGACCTCTTGTCAGCAAGAACGCAGCGATACAACGTTTCTCATCATAAAATTGTGTAACGACGACCCAACCAATAGTCAAACTATACACTCACCATGTCGTAGTACCAGTTCCCATAATCCTAGTGCATGGCTGTGTCCGTGGCACCCCGATAGCTTCAAAGTCATCCACCTCGTCACTGGAGGATACATACCCATACTAGTAGTCTCTAGCCTCGCCATCCTCGAGGTCGTCTTGGAAGCCGTCTTAAGTGTGCTCGTCCTCGTCAGAGCTCGGGTCCTATGAGAGTTCGGGATTGCACTCTGCCATATCGATATCTGCATCGGCATCCTCTTCATCTTCGACCATGGGGTCTTCTGAGGCATAGAGAGTGTCGTGGGTGGGGCGCGAGACAAGCAAAGACCCCGCTACACCAGTCATTTGGTGGCCGATGCCGCCACCGAGATAACGCATGAACATATCTCGGTCGCAGAATCTGTGCTTGCCGTATTTCAGTCAGCGTACACATAAAGCATGCATGGCAGGCGGCGGCTACCAGTGGCGACGACTTACATGCCAACATTGGACTAATCTGCTTCTATAGGTACGTCTACAGGACGGGCCCTGACAGCGACACCCCAGACACCGAGATCCCTGACCAACTCGCGCTCGCGCTCGAGTACCTCGAGGATGATGACGACCGTACATGGATTCGCTTGAGAGTGCACAGATGTGGCGGAATTGCGCGCAAACGACGCGCTTGCTCGCAGGGTTTGCAAGGGATTGGGCTGCTTGACAAGTTGCGGCTATTGATGATATATAGGGCGCAAGAAACGGGCGCAATCGTGAGGATTGTGAGCACTTCGCCGCAGTGCTCCCAAGCATATCCGCGCAACTCGCGGTTTGGCTGAGCAAGCCAGAGCCAGAAATGCGCTACGTAAGCCAGTGTAAGACCATCATAGCTCTGCGCAAGGTAGGGGTAACATTTTGAAGAGCACTTCGGATACGGACAGAGAACTATGAATCCAAGGAGTAGAAGGTAAGTTCGGAGTACGACGGTCGACGAATCGCTGAGCGCCTCTTTCGACCTTTTGTGGCGCTTATTTTGTTGTGGGCGCTTGCCATAAACGGCAATGCTTGGCATTTATGCTAGTCCAGCGAAGCTCAGCAACTTGTGCTCGTTCTTCTTCATCAATCCGTTTTCCATGCGACTTGCTCGTAGTATGCCCAAGTTGAGCTCGACTTTGGAAGCTTGAGCACCATGGTGCTGGTTGTATGAATGGCTCAACGGCCTACGGACGGTGTGCATGTCGCCGATGGAGCCGACCGCAGAAGGTGTCAGCGCGCTGATTGGCTCCAACTTGAAACCAGCTTACCCTGTTTAGAGTCTCGAGGGTCCCTCGCCGCTTTCAACCCGACCACCATGTTGAAGTCGCGAGCGTACGCGTCCGTAGCACCAGGTAAGCAGGACCGTCTGTTTTTCGTTCATTGCTGTGGCTTCGAGGCGGCTTTCCGATGCTTGAAGCTTGCTAGCGCGTGAATGCAAGCCGCCGAAGGGTGGCGAACGCCACCGTTAAAAAACGTTGACCACTCTGGACTTTACTATATACTCTTGAACGACATTTAAGTGCACCCCGGGTCCAACTGGGACGTGCATTGCTGTTGATATTACTATGCTATGTACGGGATTCCACCACAGAAACTAATGATGATTATCCACAGTCCGCACACAATCCTCCACCCCGGAGGATGCGATGAAGCAGGCACTACTCTCCGTCGTGCAAGTTTGGCTGGACAGACTACAATCTATGGCCGTCGTGGTAAGTTATTGCCCGCATACAGTCAGCTCCCTCAACTAACACTTGACAATAGACCACATTTTTCGTGTCCATCGACAGCCTGCTCTTCTCGCTCACTTCCACTACCCGTCCCTCTGACCTTCACGAGTGGACGAAGCGGGACCAGGTCATCAACGCCAGCCTCGGCGGCGCGATCATCTTCCACGCATGTGCTTGTACGCTTACAATTACTTCTTCAATCGTGCGAGGGGAAGCTGACCTCCTTTTGCGAACCCCAGCGATGGTGGCGTACATCGGCTCGTTTGTGCTGATCCGCTACCGCCTCAACAGCGCCGAACAGGCCGAAGAATCCCTCTTCGCCCAAACCATGGTCATGCCTGCGGCAGCGCCACCGGCCGCCACACGGACAGGAGGAGGCACCACCGACCAGACGCGTCGCACGCAAAGCTCACACCGCCCGTCCGCCTCCATCGGCTCGACCGCAGCACCTACCTCGCCCATGGACACGCTCCGCGAGCTCCCGCTCGAGATGTTCACAGACCTGCGTTCCCTCGTCGCCGTCGAGCGTACGCGCCCGCTTGTGTTCTTAGGCAACCTCTGTCGTGGGCGACCGGGAAACAGCGACACCGAGTCGCGCACGCCGCGTGGCAAAAGCGATCCCGTCGCATCGGCGCACGACTCGGCGGTCGCGACGCTCGAGAGCGCTGTAGGGGTGCTCGCGCGCGCGCATACCGTGTGTGCCGGGATGGCGCTGCTCGGGTTCGTGCTCGCGCTGCTTGGCATCCTGACGTACTCGTGGACGGCGGTGCCGTCGAGCCTGGGCATCTTCGCGAGTGCGTGTATGGGCGCGTGCGGGATCGCGGCGACGTTGGCGTTTTGGTGAATCATTTTGGGGCTTTATGAGCGTGTCTTGGGTCTCGACGGGTATGAAATAATGATTTGGCTCAGGTCACGATCATGTGTATGCCGGCCATGATAATGACAAAATGAACGTTGCCAATTGAACATCGGACACCGATGTCAGCATGATGTTCTGCTGGCAGATGCAGTCGCGGCGTCGATATATGCATGCATACAAACACCATATCAATGCGCATAATTTCGAGAAAACCTCTTCGACACCCCACGATTTCCCCCCAGCTCTACAAGCCTTGATACACCGCGAGATAAGAACATAAACATCGTTTTATTCGTACATTTCGCTATCCTTAAATGGCATTACAAGAAATGAACCTCAGCCTGACATCACTCGACTCGTATCTTCACGTATCTCGGAACACCCCAGAGCCTACGATGCCCAACGGCTGTCGTCCGGCTGTAGGAGCACACAGCCATCACCGCGTGCAGCAATTTCGGCATCTGTCCCCATCGACCGCCGACGTGCTCACGGGCAGAAGGTGAGGGTGTAGTCCGCCTCCAAGTTAGCAGCGCAGGTGAAGAGCGAGGTGAGGTCATCGTATGCGTACGCGTACGCGTTCGGGCAGTTGTTCTCTGTACCCGTTCATCAGCACTACTGCGCTAGGTATACAGAGACGGAGGGACGGGAAGACGCACTGAAGTAGCTGTAGAACGCAACACCTGACGAGGGGCACGTGCTGGGCTGGTTGTGCGAGCCCGTGCAGCAGTTGTGACTCGGGCTGTTGCCTATGAACGGATTGCGCGAGGGAAACGGGGGCTTCAGTCATGCATAGACGTATCAGTTGTTATGTTGAACACACCCGGATTGCCGTCGAGGTTAGCAAGGCAAGCGCTCTTACAGCCCACGGGGAAGCCCGTGGAGTCGAAGGGGCCCTTGAGTTGCGCGGGGCCTAGGAGAAGTCAGCGCTGCATCTTACGTGTGTGCGTACATAAGGAATTTTTACAGTTGGGGCCGAGGTCGACGGGGCAGTCGGCGACGCGGCACCCCTTGTTGTTGTTGATCCTCAGAGGCAGGTTGTACCCGTCGACCATAGACACTGTGCGAATTGGTGTCAGCATATTCCTAAGGAGATGCGTTGTCATGACGGCCACGAACCATCATAGTTGTCCGGGCCTTTGACAGGACCCAACTGGAACGTGGCAGGAGGAACACCCTGCGCAAATAGGGTCAGTTAGTCTACGATGTCCGCAGATGGTCTGGATCCACGTACAGTACCGGTGTTCGGGTCACACACGAGACCACCGTTGCAGCCTCCGTCAAGGCACGAATTCGGACCCGGGGTTCCTGAGTTAAAGTTGCAGTCGCGGCGGCCCTGTACCAGCATACATCGATACGGCGACATGCACCCAGGCCACCAGCATGTGGTGTGCTCACCCAGATACGGCCATTCCAGTTGTCGGGAACGGAGAAGCTGACGGTCTGGAAAGCGTTCTGCTGCCAGCTGTGCACCGGACCGGTCAGAGGTTGCGCATAACCGACGCAGCGTAGACAAGTCGCACTCACCCGGTTGTTTGGCTCGGCCTCACGGACCCCGGGCTGCTGAAAAGCTAGACATAAGTAATGTCAAAATACACTTTTTCAGGGAACACGATGAGCCCTGAGTGACGCACTGCAGCCCTGTGAACGTGCGGTGTGAGTACGACGACGACAAGCGATCACGATGACTCCTGATGCATGAAGCTTTCAAGTGTGTCGACGCCGTGCACAAAACCTGACTCGCGTACCCTCAAACCAAGTAAGCATATTCTCCCCATACATATATATGTCCGTTGTGTAAATATTATACCTATCAATGACATGATCTGAGCAGACGTGTAGCAGTAGTCTATGTAAGGGTGTTGCACTTCGCGAGTTTAGGCCCATACGTCCTCCGCGTCTCCTCCCAAGCATCGAGCCACTCCATGATCTCGCCTTTGTACGCCGACTTCTTGCGCGCAACCTTCTCCGCGTTCTTCGCGAGCTTATCCATCGGGACCTCGTCGTAGTCACCCTGCAAGAACGGCTTCGCCATCGTGTAGTGCATGATGCGCATCTCGTCCTGCATGCCCGCCCACAGCGCCGGCGTGCGCTTCTTGATTGCGAGGTTGGCGTTATACGCGTACGGCAGCCGCAGCACCTCCGCGCTGAAGTAGTGGTTGAGGAACGCCTGCTCGGCCTGCTCCGCGGGGTAGCGCGCCGTCGCGATCTTGCGTACCATGTCCGCGAACACGGCGCTGTCTGGCCGCAGGAACATCACGCCCGCGTTGAACGCTGTCGTGTAGCCCTGCGAGGTCGCGTATACGTCCGGCACCGCCGCGAACGTGTATGGGAGGTGGAAGAGCTCGTCGAAATTCCGCCGCACGAGCGTGTCCGCGTCGACGTAGACGACACCCGAGAGCCCGCGCTGGTCGAGCGTCCAGAGGTGCAGCTTGGAGTACTGGTCGAGGAAGTGCCGGTGCACACCACTATACGGCGGCGCGATCCGCTCGACGGGTACGGGCTCCCACCCGGACACGGTGGCGATGCAGAGGGCGCGACGGGAGATTTTGTCGGGGAGATAGAGCAGGAGGCGGGACGCAGATGAATTGGCCACGTTTAGCGTGTGGCCGAGTGTGGCGACTGCGGTCGCAAATGCGTCGGTGTAGAGGCCGGTCACGACAGCGTGGTCGTGTGTGTTGACGGGCCCGTTCGCGGATAGCGCCGCGGTATTGACGATCGGTTGGTGGTTCCTGAGAATATCTTCATGTCAGTCATCGTGCAGGGCTTCGCGAGGGAGGCGGTGAGCCACATAAGGTATATCTCCTCCGCTTGCCTAGGGTATCTGCGAAGTGACCTGTCAAGTCCAATCTGACCATCTGCATCGACTCAAACGGAGAGCCAGTAGCAGCGATTGGGCTCCCACCAGTGCCGCGGCCTCTCACAGTGCTGCGGATGGTGAAAAACGTTTCTATAGGGGTCGGATAGAACACCTTCGCCGTGGGCGCTTCGCAGTAAAGTAGAGATTATTGTCCCCCCTAATTCAATGGATGTAAACGCAGAAGATTTGCTGACGAACGGGAGGTTACGCCACGGCCTGAGCGGGTCTAAAGACCAGGGATATACCACATATGCATTCGCCGCATGGAACAGGTACCGCTCTCGAACGGAAACTCCCAGATGCAAATGAGAACACTCACAGTCCTTGGTAGTTATCCAACGCGTTAGGCCATGTCATCACGAAGGCATATATGAAGTAGAGGTTCGCCAGGACGGAGAGCGCGACCACGCCTTGGACCACTTTCCGCCGCTTCTCATGGCCATTCTTGGTGCGGTGTGAGCTTCCATGCTCGCCGTCTGACCACATTGGCAGAGGGACATAGTCTTTATAGCGAAACATAACAAGCAGAGATCATGGGCAAGGTCGTGGTGGTTGAGCAAGAGGAAGCCGCCGCCGCCGACAGCGGGCTCCAGGCCATAGACGCCCAATGATGGTAGCACCGCCACTGCTTTCAGCTTTCTCAATTTGGTTCGAGTGGTTTATCAGGAGGAAGTACTCGGAGTTGTGAAACACAAAATGATTTGCCACCAACATGTTATGAAATCGTCGCTGCCTTATCCTTGGACACCTGAGCCAGGGACCGTTCCGCAACCCTGTTCACCCACCCCCACGCCGGCTACTCACTATCATACTGCCGGGCTCGACGCCAAGCCTTCCCAGACGCGCAGCCAGTAACTTCGCCCTCAGCCACGAGCCACGAAGACAGCCTCGAGTAGCCTGGTTCCGCTGGAACACCCGCTGCGGAACGACGCCCCCACCCTGATCCTCCGCGCAGACCCCCGGGGTGGAGCAAAACTGCAGCCGACGGGAAAACGCGTCGCGCGTGGGTGCGCGGAGGTGCTTCTGGGGAACCCATCTGTCGTGTGCAGGCTTCGCCGGGGCACGCACCGGACGCGCGGGACGACGACGTCGTCGTCAGTGCGGAGATTACGCCCGCGGCGCGCGCCGTATTTTCGGCGTGCTTCTCATGGGACTGGGCGGGCGTCGACGGGTGCGTGCATGGGATCGTGCAGAATGCACTGCCTTTGCGTCATGATACACGCTCGTCGCTCGAGGTAACGCAGACTCGAGATTACAACATAGCAGGTTGTGAATAGAGATGCTTGAGCCAAGATCCTCTTCACCACTGCTAAGATCTGAGACCCGAGTGCCACATCTAACCACGCCGTATTTCCTTTCGCATTCGCCTTGGTTTGATTTTGCTGTATCTACCTCGATATAATACGTATCGCCGCGCCGCCCCACCCGCCTCGACGCGCTTCTCAGCCATCCGCGACAGCTCTCACGATAGCTACGCACCGCGGCCGGGGGACGGGGGACAGGGGGGGGTGGAAGTATGTACATGTATACGTATACGCGCCGCTATCGGCACGCCGAACGACCTGACCAGGACCGCGAAAAAGGGAGAGGGAGGGACTATGGAACATCGGGACCAGACCTGGAAAACAATGGAGAGCGAACAAGGGGCTCGGGAGGAGCGCGGGGACGGGGGAAGAGGGGAAGGGAAGGTGGGAGGGGACGCTGGAAGCCAGACCAGACCAGACCAGAACGGAGACGGGGAGCAGGGCAGGAGGGTTACATAGGGATGTTAGATCACAGACGGCACGCGTCGATATAGTGTAGTTCTAATATGCTAATAAATCGAAGGCAATCCTGCCCTCGCGGACCTAGCGCGCCTCCCTGGGACACCGGGATGGAGAGTGGAGGCGAACAGGGGGCGGAGGGCGGCAAGGCGGACCATAGGCGACGCGGATGGGATGGCGGCGAGAGCCGTAGACGAAAGGCGGGGCAACGACGGTGATCTGCCCAGCGTGTAGGGACGCGAGGAGTAGGAAACCTGGATTATGATACAGAGGGTCCCACGGCGATGGCGGCGCAGCGGGAGGTGGGGAAGACGGCCATGCTACGAGTGATTGACGGTTGCTGCACCATCGGCAGTGTGAGAGGGATAAAGACGGGGGCGATGACGTCAAAACAGGATGAAGGAGAGGGTGTGAATGAGGGGAGAGAGAGAGGGCGGCGCCGACGAAACACCATGCGGCGACCGATTTGTTGAGTTGATTTCCATATCTGCATTGCAATCCGCGCTGCGACTCGTACACCTAGCTAAACGAATGTCCCACATGACCGAAGAGAGAAGAAAGAGCGAGGGAAGGGGGCCGGCATGTCCTACTACCTGATGCCGCCGTCGGGCACTTGTCGCAACGGTAGGCGGTTCCAGTCCGCAGCTGGCACATGGCATTAGTACCGAAACCACGTCGCGTACGAGAACACGTGGAACTCACTGTTCATGAAGACTGTGTTGCCCCACCAATTCACGTTGAACCCGCCCTTCGGGAATTGTAACGTGAAGAAGATGAGCAGCAACGAGATCACCGTGCCACAGTCGCATGCCGACGTCAGCACGTAGTTGTACTTTGTCCACCACGCGAAGTTCCGCCGCCGGATGACGAACTGGAAGATGAAGCCCACGAGGAACCACGACGAGTAGTTGATGCCCGTCGCTGGAGGAATGAGGCCAATCCCGTTCAGCATGATAGGCATGCTGACGTATTTGTTCCAGTGGTTGGGATAGTAACGCTGCCACAGCCAGAAGGGTATGGGGAGCACGGCGCCGATAGCGATGGCGTACAGCTGCGGGTGGTAGATGGACTGCGCGCCGAACTGCCGCGAGGGTCCGATGAGACCCCACACGGCCGATGTCGTGTATTGCACCTGGTTGTGCGGACACGTCAGGAAGTCCCTCTGCTCGGGCGTGCAGATGTCCACAATATTGCTGAACATCCACTCCTTGACGCCCACTTGCAGCATGCCGACGAGAATGGTCGACACGAGCTGCACCATGAACGTCGTGCGGGGAGGCAGCTTGATGTAATGACCGAGCTTCAGGTCCTGCACGAAGGCAGTGCCCTCCGCTAAAGTCTGAACAGCGTACGCCTTGAAGATCTGCGCATGCGATGTTGAGCGACGATCTGATCTGCTGCTCAACATGCTGCACTCACCATGTTCGGCACGGGCTTGCCAGGAAGAATCATGCCCGGAATGATCTGCGCCAGCAAGTTGATCGTGATCTAGGACATATGTGAGCATCCACCTGACGTCAACGCAACCTCTCCGGCTCACATTTTGTCCAGTCATAGCGTATACATATCCAGACGGGATGACGTACGTCACCGGCAGTGCGATCGCCAATATCAGCGCCCACACCGGGATCTCTGTGTGCCACACCTACGGACAATCGGTGAGATACCGCGATGAGCACATACGCTGATGTACATACCTCGGCGGTGACGATCGCGAGTGCAAAGCATGCCAAGAAGGTTATCAGGTACCAGTAGTCCGGCACTTCGGGGTACGCCCGCATGAGCTTCGCGTGGATGTCGTCCTTCTCGATATGCCTGTGGATGAACCCGCGTAGCACGACCCGGCCATGGTACAAGAACGTGTGGACGATCATGGCCGACGACAACGCAAACGCGACCAGGTACGTGATCGCGTACGACGCAGGCAGGTACAGCGGCGAGTACGCATTGTACGCGTCAACGTCGAACGTGTGCTCAGGGGTCAACACCCGAGTGATGTTGTACGGCGTGCCGAACCGGTCGTAGGGTTGATTGTCCATCAGCGGGAAGTACGCCAGGTCCCACGACTGTACAGCGCGTGAGCATGAGTGCAGGGAAAGCCCGTGCGGAATACTCACGTTCGTGTAATACAGGATCGGGCACAGGATCCAGTAGATGAGGAAGAAGCCCGCAAAGATTTGCACCTCGGCCCACCAGGGCACCATGAGCGGACTCCCGATCCAGGTGATCTGGGACCAGTCGAACGTCAGCACGCTCATCCCGAGCCCGCCAGACGTCCCAAACAGCTGGTTGACGACAATGTCGTTCGGGCGAATCCAGCATACGAACGAAAAGATCGACAGTGCTTGGAAAAGGTAACCTGCAAAGACCATCAGCATCGCTACACCGGGCACATGTATCACAACACACCAGGCAGGAAGAACCAAAAGAATGACCCCATGGTTGCGTAGCAGAAGAACCTGAACCTCGACATTCCTCCGCGTGCGTCCTCCTCCTCCGCATGCAGCGTGTTGAGCAGCGTACACACGATCAGATTTTGCGGCCAGACCATGCTCGCAGGCCACACCAAGTACCGTCGACAGAGACCCGCCAGTGAGAAACCAGTCAACTGTGTCGCAAGGATGAGCAGAGCGTTGAATCCGTAGCCAAGCCTCACGCCGTAGTTGATTTCAGCCACGACGACCGCGTTCAGTGCGGTCGGTACCCCAATAGAGACGTTCGCCATAATGTAGACCAGAGTATGCTCCTTGATGTTCCAGGGACCAGGGTTAAGCGAAAACTCGTATCCACCGAGACCGATGGGCGCGAGCCATCGGGGGAGTTTGTACGTCCGTATCGGCAGCGAGAGTGCCAGCAGCTTCCCGAGGGGGTGGGAGATGAGGAGCAGTACGTTTGAGACGATGGAGGGCGCCGGCTGTCGGAAGTTGAAGAAGATATTTGCGGACCTAGAGGATGCGGTGAGGAAGAATACAAAGGGGGGCAATGAGTGACATGTTTCACTTACCCCGCTGCGAGCGTGAGGAGCAGCCCGAGGAACCACATCCGGAGGGTTGTCGCTGGCATCTCCGGGTCGTCCACGTTTGAAACCGATGCGCGCACCTCCGGATACGGGCTGTCCTCCTCGTCCTCCACCTCATCAAAGTCGAACTCCATCCTTTGGGCCGCATTAGCGGCACACCAGCGGGCGAATCAACGAGGACTTACTTGACCGAGGCCGAGTCCGCGACACTCGGGAAGCTCGTCGAACGCGCGGTCGACGGCGGCCGCTCTTTTCCTTTATCCAGCTGCAGACTCCCCCTTGGCAACGAGACGTGAACTTCGCGCGAGCTGATAGCAGAGCTGACGCCGGACAGGCCCGTCCCGACGGTGCGCGGTGTCGAGGCTGTTTGCGGGGCCAGTCTGCGTAGTCTGTAAGGATCGTCTGGGTCCTGGTTCTGAGAGTCGGTCGAGGGGGGCGATTCGACCGGGCTCATCGGGTAGGAGAAGGGGTGTCTGTAGTATGTGTTGGAGGGCCCGGGGATGGGGCCGACGCGATCCACATTGGTGGGGTCGAATGTCGGGGTGGGGGGGATATGGGGGCTGTAGGCGGGGGACCAAAGGCGAAGACGTCGCCGGCGTCGGACTCTTCGTCGGACTCATCCTCGTCGTAGCCGTTGGTGTACTGGGCATCGCGGTCGAAGTATCCAGCGGTGCCGGGCCGACCTGTGGTGGGGCGGCCTGTGGTAGGGCGCGCCGACGAGGGGCCGCCTGCGCTGGTCGTCGGGCGGGACGACATCGGGAAGGGGGAGAGCGATGGTGAGAAGAGAGGACGAGGGAGGGAGTCGGGATAGTCGAGCGGACTCCCAAAGTGTTCAGGCACATCACCCGTTCCTGGATCGCCCAATTTGGCATTTCTTAACTATTAAGTTTACCTCCCTCGATAATTATGTCTTCCTCCCACTGCCTGAGTCCTCGCCAGAACATACGAAGTAGCCAAACATCCTCTGCGATTCCTTGCTGCGCAGGCTCACTCTGCCTCGACGCCCTAGTAGGACATCCAAAGCTTGCACTCACACTGGCAGCCTACGATCGCCAAGCGCGATCTTAAGTACCTCATTTTGCGTCGTGCCTGGCCCTCAGCCGATATCGCAAGGGTCCCAGGCCAATCTCAGGCTGACGCCTGCGCTGCGCGGTGAAGCATCCATGTCAACAGGCATGCGAGATTGTCAGGGCCCGCTCATAACCGTTGACCTCGTTCCGCACACGCGTCTGCATGCAGTGTTCAGTCCCATGCTGAGCGCCATACAACCTGAATAACTTCACATCGATCACCATGCGGCTCCTCGGTCGACGTCCTGCGCTGAAAGTTATTATTACGGATCCTTTGCAACCCCTGGGGGGACTCAAGTAGTAGTACAATATTGTGAAGTTGGTTCAAACCATACGCTTGCAGTATTACCTTCGACTCGCGGTGAAAAGGCGCTCTAATAAGGGCATGTGGTGTAGTTGGTTATCACGCTCGCTTAGCATGCGAGAGGGGTCCGGTTCAATCCCGGACATGTCCATTTTGTGCATTTCTTGGGTGCACTTTGCAATATTATACGAAGTACAACGTTTAAAAGATACACGTTAGCTAGATCTTGCGAGCAATATTAATGACCATGATATCCACGCAAATATTTAGAGACGCCAGCCCTGTTCCTGTAGTCCGAAATCGTCTATGTATACTACGGACTCAAACATTCCCGTCTCGGTATTGCAGAGTTCGAAGTACGTATGCGAAAGATATATAGACTTGTCAAGTATGCAGTGGCAGTTTTCCGGTCCCGGTCCCTTCCCATCCTGCTCAGCTGATGATACATGGACCATCCTGGGAGCGACCCGGCCCCGCTGAGCACATTCAGTTCGCCGCAGAAGCCCGCGGTGCATGGTTGCAACGTCCAGCGTCCATCTGCACGGTACGGCATTCTCGAATTGCACTGCAGAGCCTTCAGGCACCCGCCCGGGTACCTGGCGGTGCCGCATTCCTGCTCGCTCCGGATCCGGCAGCGGCGACCAAAATCCAGTGACGCCAAGGTCGGATCGTAGGCCAATCAGAGATGTGCGTGTTCCGTTGTATGTTGACCTCCGACGTCCAGAAGGCCGTGAAACTCAAGGGGTGATATTGGCGGAGGCGACGCATTTAAATTTGGCGGTAGGCCGATCGCGTCATAGGCAGGCACGGCGTAAAACCTAGGAACCGTATATTAGCGAGGTAGATTTGACTTGCACGTCAAAGTAAGCGTCCACCGTCCGTCCACCGTCTGTCCTAGTGGCGTACAGCCCTGCTGCAGTTGGGTGGGACTCGGGAGATATGGAATTGCTCCAGATCTTCGCGCCAGGAACGCTTTCAGGCTCCTCGTCACGGTAGTCGTTGGTGCTGGCTGATATCGATGCGGAGCACATGTGGCTGCGTCCAGGCCCGCATTCTAATTCAATACATGCATGGGATGTTGGACTTCCTCAGCCTAGGTGCGCGCGCTGTAGTATATTGGACAGTACTTGGCAATGCTGGCATTGTGTCTCCGCCACCGATGGGTTCATAGTTCTTGGAGGCCTATTTAGCCTCGCCAGACAGAACGAGTTGCATCGCGCCAAAGAGGTTAAAACGTTCGCTTGGTGAAGCAGTAAGGCTATGCTTATAGCATACAGCGCACCATTTAGCCAATCATCCTTGAGATCAGAGATTCGAAGGGGTGGTCCTCAGGATGTTTCGAGAAACGTCTTGTTCGTGCCAATCGTGCAACTTGATTAATGTAACTTTCGCAAAGTGAGCATATATACTCAGTTTGCACATATGATGTAGGACCCTACAAGGCTCCGACTCCCGCGTTAGTACTCCTCAAAGTATCATGTATAAAGGTACAGTACTGGATTATGTTGATTATGATTTTGACGACTTATTGAGGAGGACGACCGGTCTGCGACTGGCGGTGAGTACAAGAGGGTCACGACAGTACTTACTTGGATTGATCTGAGATGATATTGAATCTGCGCAAGTTTCGCAGAAATCTAGTTTTAACGTTAAAATAGAAAGTTACGTTTAAATGCGTCTGGCAGCTGAGATTCAATCGTTTGATTGCGGCTTCTACGTAAACTGCCACAGTCAATCATTGGTGTATTCAGAATCATACTAAGGACTACCGAAACACATCTTACTGTTAAGACTCTCGCATACCTGACATGGCGACTTAGGTACGTGGATCGCAAAGGATGCAGCTGCGGAGAAGCCACAAATGTTCAGCACGAGACTGACCGTCTTTGCACAGTAACAGGCAACTTCAAGTTGAAGGGAAGGACCACGAGAAAGATGCCCGCAAATCCGAGCGGGTGGTACTGCGGCCTCAGTTGTGCGATAGTTGCCAGTGCTGCAGCTACCGACCTCGATACAGACATTCATATGACACCTGAAGACTTCTGCGTGCTGCAGCAACATGCTTCGTCAACGAGCGAGGCTAGTAATTGTGCTGCGGTAGCGTATACAGCTGCGTCGAAAACGGCATATAGGCCTCTACTTTGGAGTGCAAAATACCGCAGCTAGACCCTTTCATTCAGTCATACCGCAGCTCCTAGCAGACGGGCATCTGGTTATAAGGTGAGCATCAAAGGGAGATCCAGGACACAACCACCCATTAGCTTCAAGCCCCTCCTTTCCTGAGCTTCCATTTCTAGCACAAGCTGCCACAATATGCCAATGACGTTTGCAGACTTCCAAGGTCTCGCTAACACGTTTATGAGCTCTAGATACTCTGAGCCTTACCAATCTTCCCGCAAACTTACCCATAGAGAACCAATGCTAGGTGCGTATATCACACACTTCAAATTATAATGGCAACAGTATACTGAAAGAAAAGCCAACGCTTCACGACGAACCTTCTTCAGGTCTCAATTCCCCCAATCTATCTGACAAGGGCGACTCCAGTGCAAAGCGGTCGCTGTCCGCCCAAGTCCTTTTCCTGCTACAACATATCACCACTACTACATACGTCTCTGTCTCGGATCGCCTCGTCAACACCGTGAACGGCTCTGCCCCCGCGGATCGCTGCTGGGCCCTGAGAATTGTCATGCGACATATCCGGCGCACCGCGACCGTACACCCGCATCTCACCAGCCTCCTCGCGCGCCTCTGTCTCCGGATAGCAGAGCAGCTCAGCCCAGAGGTGTGCGATGAGAATACACAAGACACGCAGGGAAAAGGACTGTCTGGCTCCCGGCTGCTCCGCAAATACCTGCTCGATAACTGCCAGCTCGCATTCGAAATACGGCTCGCTGCACATGGGCTTGTGGAGACTGCTGAGTTCGATGGCGAGGACGGCAAGGACAGTGAGGCCGCCGACGCGTGGTGCGCTATGGTGCAGGAGGCGAAGAACCAGGGGCCGGGGCTTGCCCGCTTCTTCGGGGAACTGTTCAAGATTGGCCTCCTTCCCATGCGAGTAGTGCACGAGTGTGTGCGTGCGCTCTTGGCTACTCCAAGAGAGGAACCGCTGGGCTTCCGCCCGGTGGAAGACGCATGCGTCCTTCTGAGCTCGGCGGGGGGGATGATGGACATACCGAAGGCGCGCGTGGTCGTTGATGCGTATCTCGCTCGTATCGAGAGCATGACCGGCGATTCTCAATGCCCATTGCGCGTGCGCGCGATGTGGAAGGTTCGTGAGATGCTCTTTTTTGTCGGAACCGATAAGTTTGACTGACATCATGGAATTTTAGGAGATTGTCGACCTACGAGCACAAGGATGGATCACAGCGCCGGACTCGCACAATGCCGAGGCTGTGTACAAGAAGGGCATCTTCAGCATGGCCGGGTTTGGAACCTCTAAAGAACAGGATGTATGTTGGTTCCTTCTGATCGAAATGTCGGAGATGCTTACGATCTACCTTGTGGCAGTACAGGGATTTGGACACCCTTACGAGCTGGAGAAGGGCTGAACCCGTCCCTCAAAGGGAAGCTGCTTTGGCATCTAATGACGGTCAGCATCAGACTCCCGGGAGGGTTCTCATGACGAGCCATACTCATATCTAATGTAGGCCGGCGGGTGCGGGTCCATTCGCGAATGCCCAAGACCGGACAACTCTAGGAAAAACCCGACGCCGCTGGTACAATGTCTAGACATATGAATTGTATGCTTTTCCCTGATCGGCGCTGTATCGCTATCAGCCGGAATATCAATGGTTGGGAATGTTCTTGAGTTGTACATGTAGGAGTACATAGTAGACGTCGAAAGTCATAGCATTAATTGTATACCGTACGCAGTTCTATGAGCCCGGCGCTAAGCGCTCAGATCTCAAAGGCCCCGGTGTGCGCGCCTGATAGATCATCACTCGACTCACTCGACTCTCAGATCTCCACTTTTGATGCCCGCCATATGAACAACATCGACATGCACGCCTTTCCATCCGGAAAATCTTCGGTATGCTTGTAAGTTTGTACGAAAACAAGCGACCTTAAAGTGCCAAAGTAGCTAGCATTCATCTTGGGAACTCACATTTTCCACGAGTCACATCTTGTTCAGTCGCAAGACTCAAGTCCATCGATGTCGCACCGCAGGCCCCACGAGATGGTCGTCGGAACGTTGGTAGGGTGCCTGACCCAGTGTATGATACTAACGGGAAGCCATGATGGAGATAGGTTCCATGCATCTTGAACCATCATCGTGTACTCCAAGTTGAAACGTTGACGGCCCGGAAAGGCCGTACGTAGTCAGTACGATAGGTTTGGTCCATGCATTTGTCGCGAGGCATGTCATTCTGTTCGATGGTGAACTCGTAATAGATCAGCCCGTTCCCCAACTCCGAAAACCTCGTCGAAGCCTCATGGTCCAAGAAGCTACCGCAGCACTTTTCCGTATTAATCGTTATATTCATTCAAAAGGTGACAGACCTCGAGGCGAACACGCGTTAACGTGCGGCGGTGGGACAGGACACGGCAAGCTTCAGCAGGGCGAGTAAATCAGTTTCCGTACTAAGCACTCCGCCAGGCTTCCTATATAGACCGCACCGCACCAGCATCCGCCCGCCAACCTCTCTTGCGCTTTCGTCCCCGGTCGTCGTGTACCTCATCAATCAAGACCCTCCAGCTGCCAGGTAGCTTCCGAGTATCGACACTATGTCACATCTCGATGACCATTCTCAAAGCGCGCAAGTGAGTGTACAGTCACCTTGGAATGAATTGGTCGTGCAAATTTGCTCACTACAGGAAAATTGCATGGAGGTCACGGTGGGACTTGCACTGCCCGCCAAAAAATTGACCAAAAAAGAATTGCATAAGCAGAGGAAGATGAAGAAGTCATCGTCAGCAACGCTTGTTGCAGCTAGTAGCCAGAGCAATATGATTCCCCACGAAGACTTGCCTACACTACTAGGAGTCGGGGATGTTTTGGAGCCACCTCCACCAACTCAGAACCCCCCAAACGAACCATCTACGACGATCGCCTCAAGCAGCTCAGAACGCACTGGCGATCTCAATCGGGCTTCGCCGCCCCCATTGTCTGAGGACTCGGATTTTTTCGTTGTGCCGGGAGGTGTCCCGACGACTGATCCATCCCTTGCACCTTCTTTGCCCCAGGTCGCGGACAGTGCGGTGCCTCCTGTCGTGGCGCCGTACAGTCCACAGTGGGACTCACCGTCGGGTGGGTTTACCTACGAGTCGGTGCCTAGCCTTACATCTGCGTCTCGAGCAGACATTCCGACACCTACCTTTGAGCCTCCCTCCACCAAGAGTGTGCGATGGGACGCCTGCACACCTGCCAGTGCGCCCACATCGCCTCCGATCGTAACATCCTCCGAGTCGCCCATTGCCCGGATTCTTAGCCCAAGGTTGCAGGAGGTACCTGCCAAACCGATATCCGCGCTCCAGGGACAGGCGAACAACATTGCCGCATCTACAGCAGAACTTTGTCCCTCGAGCCCTTCTCTCGCGCTCCCGATCGTACGTCTGCCAGTTCGCTCATGACATTGTCACTGCGCATATTGCTGACACCATATACGTCTCTTTTAGGATGGGATGACCAAGCGTCTGTCGCACTATCAGGGCACCACGGCGGTTCCTACGGGCGCTCCGCGCAGTTCTGAGAACATACCCAAGGCACTATCTACCACCGCAGCGACTATACGGAGCCAAATCACTACGATTGTGGACACGTTTTTCGAGACCCACGACACCGACGACGCTGAGGAGGCGTTCGACGCCATCCCATCGCGGTATCACAGCCGCCTCATCGACGCCCTCGTCTCCCATGCGGTCGAATCGCCCAATAGCCGGGATGCCGTGCTCCTCGAGAGCGTTTTCAGCCGGGTCGTATTCACTGGGGCCTGTGCGCCGTCTGCGTGGGAGGCGGGCTTCGTGCCCACGGCCACGACGCTGTGCGAGATTGTAATGGAGAAGCCGAGCGCACTTGTGCGGTTCATGCGTATGTTCAACGCGGCGGGGTTGGACCGGGATGGGGACCGTGCGGCGAGGGTGCTGTTACGTATCGGGCAAGGCTGGTGAGGATCCGGGAGGGAAGCTTGGTGTCCAATGTGGGGCGTGGAATAGTCTTGTGTGTTTGGGATATCTGTGTACATACTGTACTCGCTATGAACGCACCGGATCGTAGTACTAGTGTCGTGGTGGCAGGATGCAGTGTACCGAGAGTAGACCGTAGTGTGTACCGGTGGCGGTGTCAGTGCTAGTACTGTGACCAGGCGAGATTCTTGATCTAACTCTTCTTCCTCATCGGAATCCGGCGCGGCACCATTATTAGCTATTGCTCTGGATTTGAGCTGTATTTGAGCTGGCAGATCTGATGCTTGCATACTGAAAAATCTGCTGCGTAGGTGCGTATCACAAACTATATGTCATGGACTTCTTGGTTATAGTGCATGAAGTTACCGCGTCGTGACTGGTTGTCAGTACGACTTCGGGACGCCGCTGACGTTATCAGACATAGCATGCACTGCACTATTGTCCATGGTCCAAGTCTACAGTGGAGGGCCGACTCAAGCAAACCAACCCCACCCAAGTCGGGCGAACTTGGTATCCGAGTCTCCAAGAGCATTTCCGCAGCACTTATTGTGCGAAGCGTGCTGTCGCTTCAACGCTCTGCATCGCCATGACGTCTACTACCTGCGCAGACTAGCCACTGACATCCGCTGATAATCGAACGACACACAGACAGTATCCACCTATGCCGCGACTTGGCTGGCGTCGCCGTGCTAGCGCGTATCATTCATTTCGCTCACGAGTCGGGCGTCGAAAAACGAAGTGCGCGTTTTACATGCCAAATAGCGACTGAAGCATGCTGTCCGGCCTCCCGAGCTCCGGCCGTTCGCACTGTCGCTCCCTGCGTCCTCGGTGGCCGGCGCAGATGACCTGCTCGGCAGCGCGTTTGAATGCCGCATGCACCAACCATCTGTCAAACTGTGAAATGTAGACAGCCCTTCTCCATTGCTAGTAGTAGCACTTGGTGGAACGGGACTGACAGCACGCACCGCAATTCAACATGTGTGCTGGCGCCCCCGCGTCCCATCGAGCTCCCCTCCTTCTGAGGCGCATGGACGAGTGCGCAGCATCACATTAGGCCTTGTATAAAAGACGAACCATTCACCAGATGGAGGCTCTGTAGACATCCTCTGTTTGCTTCTATCCAGCTCTTCATCCAGCATTACCACCATGCGAAGCTCTGCTGCACTCGTTGCCGTCGCCCTCGCGTCGAATGTGGCGGCGAGGACGTTCACAGTGTACAACCAGTGTCCGTTCACTATCTGGTCAGTCCGCTAGAGTCATTGTGATCGCTTGCCGTCGTCGTTCTTACACGCACTTTCATAGGCCTGCTGTGCGTCGCACAAGCCCCTCGTGCTCTCTGACCCCCACGTTCTGACTTAATCTCCAGCTCTTCAGCAGCCCGGGGTCCGTGAGGCCGAGCCAAACAACCGGGTGAGTGCGACTTGTTCACACTGCGTCGGCTATGCGCGACCTCTGACCGGTCCCACATACAGCTGGCAGCAGAACGCTTTCCAGACCGTCAGCTTCTCCGTTCCTGACAACTGGAATGGTCGTATCTGGGTGAGTGCACCACATGTTGAAGGCCTGGGTGCATGTAGCCGTATTGATGTATGCTGGAACAGGGCCGCCGCGACTGCAACTTCAACTCGGGAACCCCCGGTCCGAACTCGTGCCTTGACGGAGGCTGCAACGGCGGTCTTGTGTGCGACCCGAACACCGGTACTGTACGTAGATCCAGACCATTTGAGGACATCGTGGACTGACTACTCGTGTTCGTGCCTATTCTGCAGGGTGTCCCTCCTGCCACGCTTGCAGAGTTCCAGTTGGGCCCCGCGAAGGGCGCTGATAACTACGATGGTTTGTGGCCTCCATACCGATACGATTCGTCGAATGTGTGCTGACACCTATTCGCAGTGTCTATGGTCGACGGGTACAACCTGCCTCTGAGGATCAACAACAACAAGGGGTGCCGCGTCGCCGACTGCCCCGTCGACCTCGGCCCCAACTGTAAGGATTTCATCTGGACGCACACACGTAAGATGTAGCGCTGACTTCTCCTAGGCCCCGCACAACTCAAGGGCCCCCTCGACTCCACCGGCTTCCCCGTGGGCTGCAAGAGCGCTTGTCTTGCTAACCTCGACGGCAATCCGGGTACGTTCAACATAACAAATAACACGTTTATGCAAGACTGATGCTCCACTCCCCCTCGCGCAATCCGTTCATAGGCAACAGCCCGAACTGCTGCACGGGCTCGCACAACCAGCCCAGCACGTGCCCCTCGTCAGGTGTTGCGTTCTACAGCTACTTCAGTGCGTCTTCCCGTCCCTCCGTCTCTGTATCGCAAGCGCAATGCTGACGGATGGGTGCAGAGAACAACTGCCCGAACGCGTACGCGTACGCATACGACGACCTCACCTCGCTCTTCACCTGCGCTGCTAACTTGGAGGCGGACTACACCCTCACGTTCTGCCCGTGAGCACGTCGGCGGTCGATGGGGACAGATGCCGAAATTGCTGCACGCGGTGATGGCTGTGTGCTCCTACAGCCGGACGACAGTAGCCTCTGGGGTGTTCCGAGATTTGCTGAAGACACGAGAGTGATGTCAGAGTTTGAGAGTCCTTTTTTGTAAGGCGATGTCAGGAAGGCGAAGTGTACAAAATGGAACAATGTATAAAATTTATCTCGCTTGTAAAGCTAGGGAGACGGCTTGGTGCGTCGAAGACGCACGCCTATTCATATTCCAATACTTCACACTGTGATAGCTTTGCGGAGACATTGTCGCTGTGCCACCGCTCGCATGTACTGGTGCTCTATGCTTAAGCTGTACATCACTATTGTTTCGTCTTTCACGCTCGTGGACGTCGGCGCCCTTCGCATTCGGCTTTTCATGATCGACTGGACGCTCTACTGGTCGCAGTGCATAAGCGTAGATTACTAGAAGAACGTCCATAACAGGTCCGAGGTCCAGAACTTCGTCGGCGACGAGAGGGTGCGACACGGTCCAATCTACACGACTACGCAATATGCAGCGCGGGGAGATGGAGCGGCAGGAGCCTCGCGGAAAGCAGACAGAGAAACTATAGTGCACAATGTACGCGGGAGATAGTGACAGATAAAGAAAGCAAGCAAGCAAGGGGGAGAGAGATCGACAAGTAGCCCGCATAGTACGATATCGCTATAGCCCCGTCTGGACGCGCGCGCAACGCCGAGAGCCACCACCGCGCGCACCGGATATACCGGCTCCAACCTACAACATCATCGACCGCTCGTCAAATCTAGGACATTCAACCCATTCTATGCGCGCCCCGCCCCGCCATGTTCTGGTTCTCGACGTCGAGGCCAGGCGGCATGGGTGGCTGCTGGCCGAAGTACGAGTCGGGGGACATCTGTGGCTGGGGGCTCGGGCTCGGGCTCATCCGCGCCTGACCCTGGAACTGCGGCTGCGGGGGATACGTCGACTGCGGGGAGTACTGCTGTGGCGGGTACTGCGACTGCGGGGAGTATTGTTGTGGCGCTCCTTGTGAGGGATATGGCCGATGGAGAGGCGCCTCCCGGTATGCGTTGTTGGGGTACGCCGCAGGTATGAGGGGTGTTCCGACGGCAGTGTCGGAGGCGTAGCCGTATCCTCCGAGGTCAACATTGCTCCTACTTGCCGCAGCCATCGGGTCAAAGTACCCAAGCGTTTGCTGTAACGAATGCACTGTCAGTATATGCTTGACAGAGTGATGCCGCAGGAGCGCCATACCTGATGTGGGAGCAGTGGCTGAACATCCGACGTGGTGTCCAGCCTCGTCATCTCAATCTCAGGCGTAGGCCCTTGAGAAAGATAGCGATCGTAACCGGCCATCTTGGAAGGCGCAGGTGAGCCGCGACCACTATCCGAGTATGGAGCCTTGGGGTCCATCAAGAGGTTCGACGAGGCCACAGAATGTGTGTCCCAGTCGTCGCCCCGATCACGCTGGTAGAGGGCCGGATCGTACTCGAGGTCGCGCTAGATAACACAAAATATGATCAGCCCTGGCCGCGCAGACTGCAAATCAGTGCCGCAACGCCACAACGCACCTCCTCGACCGCAGCGATCTTGATGCCTCCAGCGACGACGTGTGCGTCCGTCGACTGGCCACCCATCTCGTCGAGTTTCGTCTGCACGTTCTGGATCTTGCCGTGATAGACCTGCGGCAGGAGATGCGTCATGTTGGCGTGCACCATCGGTGTGAAGAGCTCGTTGTGTAGCGAGGGGTGCCCGAAGCGCTTCTCAAGCCTGTTGCCGACGGTGTCGCCACGCCGCGAGTGGACCTGTGCGTCGCGCAGCTCCTCCTCGGTGGGCATGTAGTAGCGGAATGCGGGCTGGAACGCGCGGCGGATGTAAATCTTGAAGGCGAGGATGAAGAACATGGGCGGGATGAGAGCGAGCCATTTGAATGATGAGAACTTGAAGCTCAATCCAGCAGCTACACAAAGCGGAAGGGTTAGATAGGCCAATGTCGTAGTAGAGACCGACACCTACTGAGAAGCATGATGCAGTGCATGAGGATAACAGCCATGAGGAGACGGTTGATGACCACATTCCACATGCGCTTTAAAAACATCAGTCTAGTATCTCACAGAGAGTGCGATCGTTCATGCTTACCCCGCCAGTCTCGGTCTTAGACACGAAGACGAACATCAGCTGATACTTGTAAACCCAAGAGCTTATCCAGAACACGATTGCAGCAGCCACAGCGACCAATGGCGCAAGCGGGGCAAAGAATAGCGCGACAGTACCCATGAAGAGCTACAAGGGATTTTAGAACGAGGGGCTGGTGCAGCAAGACAAGGGGAGGCATACCAAGTTCGAGCTGGACATCAGGGTCATCAGCGCAAAGCTCTTCTCTGAGATGCAAACTACACTCACAAGTAGATAGCATACTGGAACTCAGGCGGCTGCGTCCACTCCCGTATTTCACGGGGCGTGCGTCCGAACAAGCTAAAAGAATATCAGTACTAGTCATATGCAGAAACTCAGATCGTCGTACTGTGTCTTGACAAAGATGACGAGGAGGTTGATAATCTGCGCGAGATCGAATATAACGAGGAAGCCGCGAAGTCTACAAAGCTGTGATCAGCGCGGTAGCAAATTATTGATGAGAACAGGCTTACGGGAAGTAAGTGAGCCAGTACGAGGCTTGCTCGATATATGCCTTATTAACGCTCTCGGGGAGCTCTGGTTTAGAAATGCGATGAGCCCATGGACTGCGTGAACACGATTGAACTACACTCACGGTCGAAGTTTTCGAAGATAGTCTCTATGCTCTTGTGCTGACCAATGAGCTTCACAACAAGTTTCACCGCGTCTGGAGAAATGATGCTGAGATCGCGCTATCAGACGTAAACGATGAATGCTTACTGAAGATCACACCGATCAGCGTGAAGATGATCAGTTGGGAGATGACGAGGAACGCATAGTATCGCGCAACGACGGCGCGGTCCATGCGAGAGTGAGTATATGCGCCCATGAACTTTGTGAGCTTGCGCATGACGATTGGCAGCGCCCATCCGAACAGTGAGGACACAGCTGGAGGAAGTACACCAGAAACGAAGGTAAACGATCCCGGGGAGGCGTCGGACCATGATTGAAGGAATGGAACGTATGCAGTGAGCTGGAAAATGATGGTTAGAGGGCACATTTATCTTTTGAAGTAGGGAAGGAGACAACGTACCGAAGCCAAGTTGGCAAGCAAAGAGATGATCAAAAGAGGCACGGTGTTGAAGAAGCACACGGCGACAAGCCAAACCCATCCAAGGATCTGCTTGCGACGAATCTCAGCCGGTGTACTGCCCAGATTCTTCCAGACCTGTGCGAGCATTTGAGAAATAATGGTGTGGGCTGATCACGACGCCCCAACTTACGATGTCTCTGGGGTTGGGCGCAAGGGTGATAGTGGACCCTTTGGGATGTTTGTGTCTCAAGAGGTTTGCAACAACGTGAGCGTAAGGGACCGCAGCCATTGAGGCGAAGCCATAGTTCTCTGGCTTGCGCAGATCAATCTTCGAACGGAATTCCTCGACAGCGCGCTCGGCACGTTGAAGTTTGGCGCTGTACGACACTCAGTGAAGAGAGGTTGACGATGGTTTAGAAATCACGTACGTGTAATAGTCGATGGCATCCTTCTTTTCTCCGCCGCAACCCATGTGGCCCCCAATAGTGATGGTCGGCCGCTTCTTACCAATCTTGCCGCCCTTGAGATACTTGACGAGCACCGCCTCAAGGTCGCGTACTGCATCGTTGTGGTATTCGATCAGTTCAGGGAGGCGTCCCACCTTGCGACCAATGTGTACAGAGGTTGTCGGGTAGGGGACCTGCACGGACTCGAAGACGGCGCGAATGCCTTCGTCCGACTGCATCTTCTTCGGCACATCCGTGACCATGAGAGTGCGAGCGTAGAAAGATTGGATGTACTCCGGGGAGCGGAACCAATCCCGGCGAAGGCGCACAACTGCACGCCAGTGCCACCAGACGAAGCCCATGATGACGAAAGTGATGACATACGTCATCGCTATGTGCGCAAACACCCAGTCGGTCTTCTCCAGATCCCTGATAGTGAGCATGGATAGTACGTCGCGGTCCTTTGACGGCACATTGCGGATGTTGTACACCACGTTGACGGGAATGAGTACGGCGCAGGTAAGAGCAGCGATAGCAGAGAATAGCCATCGGCACATGCGCAAGAAACGCAGGAAGATAGCGGCGTCGAGACCGATCTTGTCGATGAGCTCTGGTTCCTTGGTATGGAGAAGCGGCGACACCCAGCCCAGAAAGGAGTCGGAGGGACGTGGAGGCGCCTTGTTGCCCACATGATACTTAACTTTGGGCTCGTATACAATCTGTAAAACGCAATATCAGTGAGCATGACACAAAAACGGGTCGACGAGACGTGTTAAGTATGTGGATGATGAGGTTCATCTGGGACACGGAGAGTACGTCCCATGCCGTGGAAAGCCGCGCCAATGGTCGTTCAGCGCTTCAGCATATATTGCGACAAACTAGTATTTCGCGGTGGGAGGAACCTCCCCATGAGGACGCCTTGGCCGTCCAGCACCCTGGGGGGCACGAAACAACGCCCTATCCAGGCACCTGGGTAAAGAGGGCCTCTGGTGCTTTTCGCTGTGCGCGTACCCGGAGAACGGCCCCAGGTGCATCTCTAACGGCCGTAGAATATATCTCACTGCAACCAGTGCGCACGCTAGCATTGCAAGCCACCGCACGGGCTCACTATGCCGTAGAAGAGAGAGGCGGTGCGAGCAGAGGGAGGAGAGACACATAGGCCTCCGACGAGAAGGCACAAGAAGGGCGAGAGCATAAAGTGCTCTATCGAGAAATAGACATACCCTGTTGTTGGGACGTAGGACGTTGAAGACGATAACTGTTGCAAGCTGTCCACCAGATCCACCGCAGTCAATGGCTGCGGACACTTCCTGCCCAATTGTCGTAACGCACCGAGATTCCCAACATCAACCCAACCTGCGAAGCGACTGCAACGGGCGCCAGCGTCCGTTGACTTTCAGTCTCGCCGAAAATCTGGTCAAGGTCGTCTGCGCTTGACATAGTGGCGGTAGTTCTGAGGCGGGACAGATGCCCAGTGTTTGAAACGGTGCGACGGCTGAATGAAGGAAGTGAGAGACCCGCTGCAGAAGAATGTGTGAGGAAGACAGAGCCAGATTGTCGCCTAGGCTGAGCGCAGTGGTGGTGTAGAGAAGAGAGTCTCGAAGAAGAACAAAAGCCTCGGCGGCCAATGTTATGCAGCGCTTCGCAGCAACAATGGGCGTCTAACGTTCATGAGGCGCCTATTAATTATCAGTAATTGTTTCCAGATATTGTTTCCCCACCAGACATCAAGGGAGCCCGAGCCGCAACGCGCAAATGCGAAGTTCCCTCGGAGACTCCGAGTCGTAGCCACTGACTCTGAGTACCTCGCAGTCTACGAGACCATAGCAAGTACTCCTTGTAAATATTAATGTCACAGATCAAAAAAGAGAGTACTAGTCGAAGTCGGTAGACATATATATATATTCATCTTCAGACTCCGACCCAAACCTATTTATTAGAATTGGTTCCAGTACTCGGGACTTTCCGCACACCTCGCCATCAAATGTACTTGGCTGCGTCCTGCATTGGCCTACCAGAAATCTAATGTCTAACCTCGACTCCTTCGTAAAGTCCTCCAGACCCCCTCCAAAACCTATCGCAACCTCTCAGGAAATCAGGGACCGCGGGTCCACCTTTGTGGGCAACATATTTCCAGCAACAAGCCCAGAAGATGCCCGCAAAGCCGTCCGCCATCTCCGGAATGTCACGCACGGAAGCCGGCCAGCGACCCACGAGATAGCCGCATGGCGATGCATGGTCCTCAGCACGGGCAAAACTGGCCTTGGTGGGCCCGATGACTTCGAGGTCGTGAGCGCGTACGATGACGATGGCGAAAAGTACGCCGGTGGCAGGATACAGAAAGTCATGCAGGCCGAGGGCGTCATCGACGCGGTGGTCGTGGTCAGCAGGTGGTGAGCACAGAATCTCATTCCCCATGAACTGCGAACCTGCGGGCGTGGCCGAGGGCTGCGGACATATGCCCGGGCACCCTCGGCGTCGCTAATCATATACGACTCTCCGGATGTCATGTTGACCGGAACTAAGTATCAACGGCAAATGTTTCGAATACTATGGAGTCAAAACGCATCTCCGCAAAATAGGCTTCTCCCCCGATGCTTGCGGCGACAAGCTGCCCTGCACAACGCGATATCCGAGCACGTCTCGCTCCCATTCTAGCGAGTCACAGACATTGGCCCCACACTTCTCAGTCTCCGGACTCTATCATCCTCTCACGACACAGCCGCCGTTGTTTCTCAACTAATGTCCGCGCTATGTAGTATAATATGAGCTAACCATGCAGAGTTCGCAGGTACGGCGGCGAGATGCTCGGCCCGGCGCGCTTTGACCACATCGAGATGTGCACTCGGGAGGTGTGCCAGACGTTCCGCCTCAAGGACGATATGGCTACGAGTATCGTGACTCTGACAACCTTGGACGACATTCTAGCCTCATTACGGGCAGAACTTGCGTCTCTCACCCGACCCCCCGAGTCCGACAGCACAGCCGCTACAGACGGCGCGGCTGCCGCTCCTGCCCCAGCGAAGAAGGCGTCCCCATCGTACGCCGCGCTTGGCGAGTCCCTGGACATCGCGAAAGCAAAACGTCTCATCACGGCGAGAGAGAATTCAATCAAGAGCGTGAAGCAGGCTTTGCAGAAAGCTCGGGCGCAGAAGACATGACTTCCGTCGCCACGGTTTCGGTCTATTGTACAGTACCATGGATTTCTCGTCGCTCTGGTCAGAGTTGTGCTTTCTACTCTGCGCGACCACGTGTCTGACGCGCTTCAGGGTCAGTCCAGCCATGGCTTCTCGCGGCTACCGCAGCACTTGTATTTCGCGAGCGCGGGAGTATAAATGTGTGGCCTTGTGCAATCCAGCTTCGTTCCAACCCTCACCACAGCATTCCACAACACATACGCTCATCGCTTCCCGTCCCCGAGCCACATCGCATTGCGCGTACAGCATCGACCATCGATATCTTGACATGTCTTCACCAGCGTCCGCACACCAGGCTTCACGCCCACATACAGCACCCGATTTGCGAGCGACGGTGATGGAAGGCACATACGGGAGCCCGGTGCTGACCATCCATCATGTGAGTCTCCCACTGCTTCAGAGATAGTGGGCTCGTCATGACCGATCAGCAGTATCACCATGGCATTGACGCAGCTGACGCGAGCCGCCGTCCTCCTGCACATTCTGTACTGCAGCACGCCACATCCCTGCTACGGATGCGGGAGCCAGGATCGATATTCGATGCAGTGATGGACACAAAGAGCGAACTATCCTCCTACTGTCGGCCTTTCTTGCCTATGCTACCGCGATTGCAGCAACAAGGTCCCACACTTGACGCAGCGATGGACGCAAACAGCGAGCTACCCTCCTACTATCCGCCTTTCTTGCCCAAAGCCCCGCTCGAAGGGTCGCGATATGCTAGCGGCCCGCGCCTGCCGTCTATCACGGAGATGCCCACTGTGTCTCCGACGCCGACGCCCGCGACGACCCCCGGAGCCTTTCTTCCGAATCCAAACGCGAGTCCGTTCGTGTCGAAACGCGTTACCATCAGGTCCGAGTCCGGGAAGGAACTCGATCTCGAGCGGTTCAGGACGCAAGTAGCGCCGCCTCGTCGGCCCGTTGCTGTTCGGATAGAGAGCGAGGACGGGCGGCGGGAACGGTTGCTGAGCGAGGCAGCAGAGCGGGGAGAAGACGTCACCGAACTGCGAGCGAAGCTACTCGCAGAGACGCAAGGAAAGAAGCTGACGAAAGCCCAAAAAAAGAAGGCAAAGGCGAAAGCGAGAGAGGAACCGCCCAGGGAGGAATTGGCGGAGAGATCGCGGAAGCAGACTGGGGAGACGACGAAAGACTCGGCGAGCACGCACAGCACGGCCGCACACGATGATGCAAACTCCCAAGCTCCGCCCACACCTCTCAAACTCTCCCCGACGAAAGATTCCTTCTCGTCAGCTCTGGTGGCGGCCCGCGTCATCGGCGAGCTTGACCATATCCCGTACCCGGAGGGCATCAACCGTCCAACACCAGGACTCAACGCCAAAGCTCGGCAAGGCAAGTTCAGGTACGTCGCACGCTGTAGATCGTCAGAACCGTCCTGGATATAACGAATCAAATCAGGTACGACCGAGCGTTCCTTCTACAATTCGCGTCCGTGTGCAAGGAGAAACCTGCCTCCCTTCAATTTCTTCACGTCCCTCCTCTCAATATCATTGCCCTCAGTGCTCTCGACAAAGACCTGTCAACGATCCACAGAGGCCGTCGCGTCCCCGTTCAGACCTCAACCGGCCCACAGAAGGCGTCTGCCAATGACTCCGCGCCCCGCGGGTCGTCAGAGACCAGCGCCTACTCCCCGTTTGGTAGGATGGGCCAGGTAGCCCCTGTGATTTCCGGGCCTGCCTTTGCGACGCATACGTACAGGGGGAAAAGCGAGGGAATACCAACTTCGCAACAAGGATCGTCCAGTATGCTCGCCAGTACCCACCCCGAGGGAGTCGATGAGATCACGATGAGATCGAGTCTTCCACGGGCAAAGGGGGCGCACCGCGTTGGTGTGAGTCCGGCTGGTAGCGTCAAGATGGATTCGCAACGGCGCCCGTTGATGCTTCTTCCTCGGACGATACCCACATCCAGCGGGTCGCGGCCTTCCTATGCGTATGCGACTGCTAGCACAAGCGGCGCGAGCGCGTCATGCGGCATCGGGACGTCGCTCCCTACCGAGGAGGCCAACATACGTATCCAGAAGTACTCTAAGAAGTTCTTTAACACCCGCGACCTCTCCAAGGCCGAAGCATACTTCACGAGCCTGCTGGTCGAATATCGGCATCTCCTTGTTACCAACCTCGTCGCGAGGGCGATCGACTTGAAGGAGGACGACGCAGAGCTCGTCGCGGCGCTGTTCGCCCGTGCGTACTCACAGAACCTCTGCTCTCCAAGCGCCTTCGAGGAAGGCTTCACTCCGATGGCGAAGCAACTCGATCGCATCGCCGTGGGCAACTGGAAGGCCGTGTATCTGTTCGCAGTCATGGCGAAGGGTGCCCACCTACACGAGGACAAGGCGCGATGCGCGCGCCTCATCGCTCATTCAGTGGACTGTGACCAGCTCGTATCGCTCCTCTCATCCTGAGCGGGGTTCCACTCATATATCTTGCCATATTCTCTACACTCTCCCCAGGTTCCCAGAAAGCTGGTGTTCGCTTCGCTGTCATCAACGTCTAGCAACCTCAATGATCCATCCATACCAAGGGATTTGTGCACTTGAGCTTGTACCGCATCTACCATCTATGATACACTTCGGCGTGCCCCTGGGTCTGCTGAACCATCCGCGTGATAGCACTATTTACGTATTGGGACAGTATCGGAGCTTCCCCCGCTAGTGCAACCGGTGTACATTGGGGGCTTCTGCACTATCGCAGAGATAAGCTGCCCGGCTCCGGGGCTCGCGATTTCTCTTACAAGTCAGTACTTCAGCCTTCACTTGGACGTTTCAAAGTACCCCCACCCAGGTGAGGCTCGTTTGACCCTGTTTGTTGATCAAGGCAAACTACGAACTTATGCTGAACATTCATTGACCAGATTTAAGGCGATGCTCTCCCATACTATCCCGGACCTGCCCCGGCTACTAACTGTGTTGGCGTTTTGGACAGCCCTGCTTACCGCGGGAGTGTGCGCCTTCAAGTACGGGCGGGCTATTGTATACGGTTTGCGGCCTACAGCGTCGCGACCCTCCTATGACAATGCCAATTGGGAAGAACATGAGCCCAAGAAGGAGAGCAGCCATCTCACTGGGGGCTTGCCGGACCCGGACCCGCTGCTCGAGTTTGACTTGAAGACCGCCACAGCGCGGAACTTCATCTACGCGAACAAGACGATGCGGTATCCCTATCACCAGGTGGGCGCACGGGCTCAGCGCAGGGGGAAGCGGAACGTTGTGCTAATACGTCTGTTTTCTTTCTAAGACAATGGCGCACCAGCCAATGCACATCAACCACTGGATCGAGATCGACAAGGAGTACAAGTGGTACATTGACGAGAAGGCCCGCGTCATCGCCGAACAAGGTATCCCGAGGAGTGTCATATCTATCCTGCGCACCGCTGACTGACCAGCGACACGATAATAGGGAAGAAAGTCGTCGACTCCCTCCCAGAGAACGACGCAGCCTGCGGAGAGCTGCTCGAGCTCCTGGCGGACTACCTGCCCAAACGGTATCCGATGTTGTTCAAGCGGGATAATCCTGATTCTATCACCAATCTGGTGACGGGGGACCGCTTCGACGGCGTGAGCAGCCTTGCTGGGGTAGACGCACTCCTTGTTATATCGCGGTAGGTGCCACACTTCAGCTCGGACGTTACTCGCAAAAGGCACTGAGTTACGTTCGCGCGTAGCCTCGTCCAAGACGACTTCCTCATGGCCAGAGAACGTCCTGATGGGAAGGTCTACCTCGTCGGAGGACTCATTGTCTTCCCAGGTATTGATTGTTTCCGCACTAGTGTCGTATGTGAACTATCTGACACGAATATGTCCAGGGACGTACTTGTTGTCAGACACAATCGACAAGCACCTGGAGGTGCTGCACTCCCCCGTGCCCGACTTCAACGCAAAGCTGCTCATGAGTGTGGAGCGCACCCTGAAACGTTTCAGGCCGGACCAGCCATTTGAGCGGTCGAGCTGGAACATCATGGACGACCGCAATCTCTTTTTGCGTGAGTGTACCTTCGACGTCCTCGTTCAACTCTGATGTATCTGTTCGAAGATAATATCGCTTCAGGCCTTCCGGACAAGGACATGAGGGGCGAGGATCTGTGGCTGCGGATCGACCACCAGACGTTCCGCAAGCTACCGAGGACGAATGCGATCATCTTCGGAGTGCAAGTGTCTCCATGCCCGCGGGTCTGGTAGAGCTCGTGCTGATCATCCTACTCCTGACGCTTTCCAGACGTCCGATCATGAGGCGCATCGAAGACCTTGCAGACAGCCCACACATTCCTCTCCTCATGGAGAAGGTGCACACCGAATCGGCAGAGCACTTGATCACGGTGCGCAGTCCCACTGCAGATCTTCGTTTGACTGCGTCGCTCACGCACTCCCACGCAGTACAAGGGCATGCCGAAGTACGGCCACCTGCTGCTGCCTTACCTGCGCAAGCTCACCCAGAGCCAGATCGAGCGAGGGCTCATCAGGTGCGTGTCACTGTGCTTCATGACGGCAGACGTGTTGTGCTGATCTAAGTTTGGCGTTCACAGCCGCGAGGATGACGTGCGGTGGTTCCGCGAAATGCTGGAGAAGAAGGGGGTTCCAGTGTCGTCCACTCAATCACCAATGAGTATCCCTACCGAATCTGAGAGGAGGAAGGCAGCGCGCGACGGAAAGCAACTCTGATATCCGACCCTTCACGCACTATTCCAAAACCATGATCAGTGCTCATACATGTAGTAGTAGATACACGCAGGACCGGCACGGAGCCCAGCTTCGCGCCGACACAGAAATCCAAGGGGTATCAACCGTCCGCTCCCAGCCGGGTATGCACATCCCCCCAACCCGCCCTAGAACGCGTTCGCGATGACCCACGCCTCGTGCCGGAACGCCGCCGCCGCCTCGCTATCGCCATCCCAGTCCGCGCGCCAGCCCTCCGTCTGGGGGAGCTGGCGGCCATCCAGGTCCTGCGCGAGCGTCGAGAAGCCTATCGCGCACCCGCGGTGGCCCGGCGGGTACGCGAAGAACGCCTCGCGATGAGTGAAGATCGCCTCGAGGTAGTCCCCGCCGGTGGTCGCGTAGCTGCCTGCGTGGATCTGCCCGCGGAGCGCCTGGAGGTACGCGCACCCGCAGGGCGGCGGCGCGCTTCCGCCGGAGCTTGCGCTCGAGGGACGGGAGGGACTTGGCGGATGCCCCTGGTGCGAGTCCTCGCTGTCTGAGGAGTCGGACATGGCTGCATCGTCGGCCGGGGTGCTTTGTGTTCGTGATGTCTGAGACGCCTGCTCTGCGCTTTCCTTTCTCCATGCGCCGGCTCCGCGTTAGTCTTCGGGCAATATGGTATTTAAAGCGCTGCGATACTCACAAAGATGGATTTGCGTTGGTTGTCCAACGACAGAGAGTTGAGAAGCTGGGTGAGCTGAGAGTCTACCTCCATGATAGATGTATATCTGCAGACATTATAATCCCCTTTGAGCACCTCCCAGGCATTTATACTCAAAAAGTGACGAAACTCACGTATGGCGTTGCAGGTTGAATCGTAAGCGAGTGCTCGACAAGGCGCGATGGTGTCGAGGTGACGGTAAGGAGGAAGTTATGTACTGGTGAGCTCATCCGCGCGGAGGCTGCCGCATATGTATGACTGGGCCGACCACGCTGATCAGGACTGTGAGCCTCATTGTTTGGAGCCCAAGCCGTGATCAGCCAGATAATATCGGATAGCAGCCTCGAGGTGGCGTGTCAGCTGAACATGTGTACTGTAGAGTTCCGCAAGTCATCGTAGATCCGTACATCAGTGAATCAGCGAATGGTCATGGTGGTCTATCACAGTACTGTACATGTGAACTGATCTTCGACGGGGAAATTCATGCATCATGCATAGTAGCAGATAGTACAGTAGATAGTACCAAACAATCACATCAGCGGCAAAATGGTAATATTGGTTGCATTATGTAGTACTTGATATTTTAACTTGGAAGTTATCTAGTTAGTCGGTGATCTTCAGAACAATTTCATATGTGTTACTATTAGCGTTGAGCGCGATTTGTTTCAGAAGGAAAGACCAAGATACCAAAAACAGTTGGACATGTCCGGGATTGAACCGGACCCCTCTCGCATGCTAAGCGAGCGTGATAACCAACTACACCACATGCCCTTGAGAAAGAGTTCCTGCGGTCTGTCACGACGTAATCGCTGGGCTCTTAGCCAACACGCAGAATCTAATCTTATCAGTACTCAACTAATCTTTGCAGTCCAATTCACACTGACCGACCTCTTCATGACTCGGTACACCTCCTGAAACCTGCACTTTCTCGCCACCAAGCTTTCTCGGTGCATAGGCACTATAAAATGAGTGAGTGCCTTGCCCTGGAAGACTCAGATTCATCCTGATCTAAGCCTAGACGCGGATTCGCTCGACGGACGTCTGCTCTTTGCGATCCCGAAGAAAGGTCCGTGTTTAGGAGAGTTCAGTGCGAGATGTACCTCAACGACGATCAGGGAGACTGCATGAAAAATGCCTGGAGCTGCTGTCTGGTGAGTAATCTATGGTGGAGACCTCTTATGTCTGTGTCTCATACCCTACAGGCGCCGACATCCAATTCCGCAGACATCACCGTCTAGATGTTTGCTTGGTGAAGAACCACAATATTGCTCTGTCCGTCAGCCCATCTTCGACACGCTTCCATACCAGAGCCTCACACATGAACATCTAGCGTCTTTCTCCCCGCGTCCGACATCCCTTCATTCGTCGGCAAGGGAGACGTAGACCTCGGCATTACGGGCCAGGATGTCATTCTCGAAGCGCAGATGGAGTCCCACGTAGCCGAGGTTCTCAAGCTCGGGTTCGGGAAGTGTGCACTGCAAATCCAGGTCCCAGAAGCGGGCCCTATCAAGAGTGTAGAGGACCTCGCGGGCAAACGCGTCGTAACGAGCTTCGAAGTGCTCGCCGGACAGTACTTCGGCGCCGTGGACGACCGGTTACATCTCGCGCAAGATTCCCGCACGAAGATCGAGTATGTGGGCGGGAGTGTCGAGGCGGCGTGTGCGCTAGGTCTCGCAGATGGGATTGGTACGTCCTGAGTTGTCTGCTTTGAGGATCATATGCTGAATTCAATGATCGTCGTATAGTTGACCTTGTTGGTGCGTGATCTGATTTCTGTCCCGCAAAACAAGCGAGCTCATGTGGTATACAGAGTCCGGGGATACGATGCGCGCAGCCGGTTTGCACGCCATCGCGACCGTGCTTCAGACAGAGGCCGTTCTCATCAAGTCCAGCACGCCCAAACACCCCGCGCTCGAACCCCTCATCAAACTCATCACAAGCCGCATAGCGGGTGTCGTGGCGGCGGGCCGCTATGTAATCTGTGAATACAACGTCCTGCGGGCGCGGCTGCCCGCAGCAACGGCGATCACGCCTGGGCGGCGGGCGCCGACGGTCAGCCCGCTGGAGGACGAGGACTGGGTGGCGGTGAGCTCAATGGTGGAGAAGAACAAGGTTGCGGATGTGATGGACCAGTTGGTGACCATCGGTGCGGAGGATATCCTCATCTTCAATCTCGACAACTGTAGAGTATGATCCCACCATGGCGGGTGTACCTCTGTAAATCTGTAGCGATTACGTTCTGTATGCCAGCTGTTAGATGTCTACGTGTGCTGCGACCACAGCGGATCGATTGACGGACCCCCGGAATATGTTGCCGGTGTATCGACCCCAAATGAGGTAAAGCACTTGTGGGTGGCTGTGGGATCTGCGCTTCCGAGGTCGGAGTGGGACGCAAGAGCGCCCTCCTGTAGTGCTCTGCCACCAACTGCATCGCCCCCGCAAGCTAACTTCCGACCCGCCAGGATCACTGCAGTCATTCGGGATCACACCCGTGATCTCGTCGTAAAACCGCCGTAATTTCACGGTCGTATGGTCTATACTTGGATCGCTTGCATGGCCCCCGGTCTGGAGATCTGACCACCTGCACAGCTAGCCGCATTCAGTCACTTAGAGGCTAGGCGTTGGAGCCGGAGTCCGCGTACAGGCTGTACAGCATACCGCACTGGCATATAACCTCCGTTCTTGAGGGGGCAAGAGAACGCGTGGATTTTGCGATGTCCCCAGCGACCCCGGAAGTGACCTCTCAGGAGGCGGAGGCGAGTCTCTGTGCACTTTCGCTGCGCCGGACGGTGGTTCTGACGTTTTCGCAGGCACTATACACGAAAGCGGCGCAGGCTGAGCTCGGAAAAGATTACGACCGCGCGTTCCGACACTACGTCAAGGCGGCGGAGCAATTTTTGTCTTTGAGCCGCCACGCCCCGGAAGGACGGCTCCGCACCCACTACCGCGGCCAGGCCAACAAGGCCCTGGAACGGGCGGAGAAGATCAAGGCAGTGAGGCGAGACGTCAAACCTGTAGCAAAGGACGAATTTTCGGAGAGTATGTGCGCTTGTCTTCGCGGGACGCTCGCATGTTGACAGTGCTTCCAGGCGAGCAGCTCTACGTACTGCAGAAAGGATCACTGGTGAACCAGGGACATTTTCCGCTGTGGGGATCGGGAGATAGGCCAACTTCTTCGACGGTGTAAGCTCGTCCTAGGGAATCTATGGCCCCTGAACTCATGCATCGCTAGCCAACCTCCTTTGTCCGCGGAACAGTGTCAACACGACGCCGTGTGGCGTAGACCGGATGCTGGCCGTCATCGTGTCTACTCGGACGAAGAATCGGTATTGCGGCCTCAAGACGTGCTACAGCACGTCGTGTCGGATTGCTCTGTATGCGGGGCGGTGGCGGTCTGCATAGACCACCATAGGCGTTTCGGTTCGAAGGTATGGCACAATCTCGTCGTCTGTCTGTCTACTTATGCAGATGCTGCTAGATGATCTCAAGTTCGCTATATCCACAAGACGCGTTCGGTACCCCTCAATGGTCTGAATCTGGGGAGTATCAGTTCCGGATCCTCTATAACGGCGGCCACCGGCATGTAAGCTGCTGACTGTTCTCACGGTGAATTACGGGCCGCTGACGCCACCGAACTTGAATTTGGACAAACCGGCAGATCAGTAAGACCTCTTCACTTGCATACACTCAATGACCCTCACCGTGTTGACCTTCTAGACATCGATGATCAGCTTCCAACATCTCCTGGCGGCACATTCATGTGTATGTCAACGGGCGACAAGGGACAGTTATGGCCATCACTTGTGGAGAAAGCGGTACGTCTCTGTTTTCTCGTGTTCTCTAGCGTCATTGCTGATTATCGTCCAGTATATGAAACTTGCAGGCGGGTACGACTTCATTGGCTCGTAAGAAATGGTCTGTGTCGCTTTGCAGTCACCCTCGCTTACCCCCTCCCCCCAGTGATTCGAGCACAGATCTGCAGTATGTAAGCCTTCGACTACATCGGAAAGCTAAGACTCACCGTGTATCAGTGCATTAGCCGGGTGGATACCGGAGCAGATTGATATCAGAAGGTGCGTAGCTCAGCCCCGGACAACAGTCTGCACTCTGAACTCGTCGCAGCTCTGAGTTTCAGCCTGAGAAGACGTGGTCTCGCTTGGCGGAAGGATACCAATCTGGTACGCTGTGCCCTCGCCCTGTACGTGCAGCATAGAAAATCTGACAAGCGACTACAGGGGAGTGCGTTCTTACGTTGGGAACGGGCGAAAGACTCCCCTCGGGAGGCATGTCCGCGCGCCTCCTTTCAGCGCATAGTTACGCAGTAATTGGTGCGTTTTGTCATGCTTATTAGTGAGCCGTTGGTTGACCCTTTGCATAGGTGTGCGCAATGACGAACACAGGGTGCTCACGGTTTTCGATCCGTGGGTACGCTTACCGACTAGCAACGAGCCTGGAGAGTCCACATCCGAGCATCGTGAGTATCCATTGCATCGTGTTACCAGAGCTGTTTTTGATGTGATTTAAAGGGGTCTTCGAGATCTCATGGGACGAGGCGTGTAACCTCTTCGACGGCATCTATCTTAGTTGGAATCCGGAGCTCTTCAAACATCAACTCACCTTCCACGGGTAGGCATGGCTCGATTTAATCTCCGGGATGGCATCTCACAATATATGCCAGCTTGTGGCAACGCGACGGCCCAAAAAAGACTGTACCCAGTAAGTGTACCTGAGTACGTTCTCTTCAACCCGCTGATTCTCTTCAAAGTTTCCTCCCACCAACGTGGTCAGCTGAAATTCGACGCCGGTAGCGGCGCTGGCGATGTGGTATGGCTCCACCTCACTCGCCACATTCGCAGCCATCGCAGCAACACGGAATACATATCCCTGAGCGCCCAAGGTGGTTCTGGCGTGCGTTCCACCCCAGGAAGAGACGTCCTGTCAACGAAGGTCAGAACCGCGGTCTATCTCCGCTCGTACCATAGCTGACTCAAACTTCAGGGACAATATACGAACGCTTCTCACGTTCTCGTAAGCCATTCCGGGAGCGTTCTAATTCCCGCTACGAGACTGATATGGCCCCGATAGGTCAGAACATCGCTCTCCGCCGCTGACGTTCTTACGTTCGTCGCTTCCTACGAGGGAGATCGCGACGATGTCGGATTCACTGTCACCGCGTACACCAACTCGAAAGCGTCCTGGGTCCAAGGACCTGCCAAGCCACCCTACTCTCGTACTGTGCGATCCGTCTCTTGGTGCCCTTGTTACTCTCACGCTGACTTCCTGTGGTCTACGTTCAGATAGAAGGCGCCTTCACGCCGAAGTCCGCAGGAGGCAACCATACATACCCTTCGTATTACCTGAACCCGCAGTATCACCTGCACGTCCATCCGCGCGTCGGGGGGCCGTCAGGGCGCAGGGTCCGCGACGCGAAGGCGGATGTATCCCTGTCTTTGAGGGGAGACCGCCAGGTACCCATGAACATCACCCTGGCATGGTCACAAGGCGAGCGGATAAACGAGTGCGTATTCCTGGATACCGTATGGCAGTCCTTCACTTATCAGGACAGCAGATTGGGGCACAATGACCTTGCACTTTCGTCGGGCCCATACAGCTATGGCTATGCCCTGGCGTCGGGCGACATTCCTCGTGAGTGAAGCACCAGAAACTAACCACCGTGGAGCCTTCATCGCTAACCCGAACCAGCGGGCGACTACACCCTCGTCGTATCTGCGTTCGAGCCACGGCATACAGGGCAATTCGACCTTCGGGTAGAAAGCTCCGACAGGTTCGACGTCACGCCCATCCTGCAAGAAGGCGCGGGGATGTTCAGCAAGGTCATCAGGGGAGAGTGGTGCGTACTTCCCCGTGCTCAGCTGCTGGGTGCTTACGCTCCCGGGTCTTTCAGGGCGGGCGAGAGCGCAGCCGGGGGGCCGAGTTTCGGGAAGTATGCTGCCAACCCAGCTTACGAGCTCCATGTATCGGCGGTATCTCAGCTCAGGTGCCCTTATTAGCCCGCGCTACTAATGTGACGTTACTTACTGACACTTTACTTAGGTTCCGTCTTCAGCTAGCGCGCGCACATCCGACCGCGTCACTCAATCTGACCATCTTTCATGCGTCCGCCGGAGCGACATCGAGCACGCACATCGCAACATCCGGGCCGTACTCGGATGCAACCTCGGGCGTGGTCATACCACAGACGACGTTTCAGCCAGGTCGTTACCTCGCGATACCGTCGACGTACAATCCAGGGATACAGGCGGGATTCGTGTTGATCGTATATAGTACAGCGGCGCTACAGGTGGTCCCGGTCGGACAGCGGACATGATGGTGGTAGTGATTCGTGATATGTAGCTGGCAGATGTTCTTCTTGAAATGTATCTTTATCTTCGGCGGAGGGAGGGAGGGGAGAGGAGGAATTCGTTCACACGTCTGAGGGTGACGCGCGAAGGGTTTGCCTGGGGTCTGCTGGAGATGATCCATTGTAGACGGGTCTTGATGGACTGCTTGCTTGCGTTCTCTGGGGGAGGGGCGTAAATCAGCACGTCAAATTTGCGAGTGTACAGTTTCTACCTGGGGTGGGCGAGCTCTCTTTCCCGACCAATATGTCGCCTTGATCATTGAAGAAGAGCTGGAGCGCAGCGAGAGCAACTCCGACACTTGCATCTTTGCCGGTGTCGCAACAGACGCATATCGCATCACCCACGGACAGTCTTTGTGCGATGTACTGCGTGGACTCGGGCAAGACGCTCTGCAGGAAATGAAGCTGATCTTTCTTCCCCTCGGCCATCTTCAGCCTGAGCACATGCTTCGGGGGATCTTCCTCTTGAGGTAATGCGATGTTCGCTGAGATGACGACGTAGGACACGCGCCATGGGACTCCTGGCAGGTGAGGTGGAGGTTCGATGGGCATGTCCGATTCAGCTCCAATGAGCAGGCGATTGTTAACGGCTGATACCCCGGTGGGGTAGTTCTTCCAATCGTCGGAGAGCTGACGAGTCTTCGACCTCGCTATGACGTCTTCGACTACGGAGGGCAACTCGTCTCGGTCGCTACTAAGGAGTTCGTCGATGTTGTCCCAGAACAGGGATGGGGTCAAGCCCTGAAGAACCCTGGTAAGCTTAAAGAGCGAGGAGCACTACCGATAGACGCCTTACCATGCCCCACAATTCATGGTCATCGGCAGATCCTTGTACATAGGAGAAGCCGTTCGTGCGCCTCTCCAGGCCATCCCCGACCTGCTTCGAAGCAGATACACAGATGATCGGCAGATACTTCATCTTGTCCTTCGCAGGGAGGCGAGGGAAAACCGAAGTCGACGGCGTAATCCACAGAGGCCTCAGGGGGAGCGGTAACTCCGGAAGACAATATGCTGAGGCCTGTCCATTCGAGCGGTGAGTATATGTTGGCTACATGCGCACTCCGGTCGGCTCACCAACAATTCATCGGCCCATTTATCGGTTTTCGCCTCGATCTGCGAGCGCTCTTGCTCGCTCACTGCACCAGGTGGACAGTAAAGCTCGCTATCCCAGCCTTTCTTGTCCGGATAGGCTTTCGCCATCGCGCGATTGAGCACTGCGCACCAGGTTGGCACGGTCTTTGACAACGCATCTGGTATGCGTTTTCCTGCCCTCGTAGAATCCACGAGTACTATTCTGTGGTATTAGAACGAATGGCGTGTCAATTAAATCCTCCGGTGCGGCCGGAAGAGTACTAGTGAGATTGCGAACCCGTTCTGAGCGATGATGAGCGGAAGCAGATGAAGGTTCGGGCGTCTCAGGTTGAAGTTCCAGTTCCCATGATGTCCGTCAGTGGACTTGAAGTACACTGGTTCGTCCGTGGCCTATGGGTATATCAGCCAATGTGCTGCAGTTGTGTAAGATCCACTGTCAAGGCTCACGATTGACGGATCGACATACCACGCGCCACAACGCAGGTTGGCTATGTGATAAATGTAAACAATAGTGTCATTAACCACACAATATATCACCTACGTAGGATAGGGATGTCTGGGTACGCCTCGTACACTTGCCGAACAAAGTGTACGTCCTCGGCGATGGAGTGCAAACGGTTATAGACGTCCAATGACTCCTTCCGTACGTAAGCGAGGGCTTCCACATTCGCCTCGCGAAGATTGTAGATTAGGTCCATTGTTTCTTATAGTTGATGACTTGGAGCTGATGATTTATGGAGGTTTCTCGTGGTAGAGGGCGTTCACATTCGCATGGACATTATCATGCTGGGCGAGGTTTGACGATAGTAGGGAGTTGGAGAAAATCGTAGTGAAGAGGCTGGTAGCAATCTATTAAACAAGCTGATTCCTCGAAGAAAGAAATTTGGCTTACGCTGCAAACGAACCTATCAGCCGAAGTGACGAGTAGTGCAGGAGGTGAGAAAACAACTTGAAGCTCATCTATTTGGGGCGCACGATGATGGGCGCCTGAAAGGTGTACGTCTCAGAAAGGAAGGCGTGTAAGAACTCAAACTCACGCGACGAACGTCTCATCCAAATGACCTTGATGATTAACCAGTAAATAATAGTATCTAAGCCCCGTGAGCTACATATATGAGACCCACTTCTCAGGGTTGAATGCAGCAAGCTTCCGCTTGTCTCTACTACTCAGCTCCGACGCCTTCGGGAGCATCCACATGAGCACCTCCATAACGCGCATTTGCACAGATATCTTGACGCACCTTCTGAAGCTTCACTGCGGCATCTGTCAACTCTTCGGCCTTAGAGCGTGCATCCGCTTTCACAGCCGTTTCCAAGGGAGGAGCAGCAAACGGTGGAGAGGTATTCACAGGGGCATTCTCATACGCGGCAGCGAGGAGTGCAGCATGGCTGCCAGACCTAAATAAAAAGAGAAGGTATGCCAGGAAACTCAAAGAAAAAGCACGCTGGACGTACAGCTCCGCTATTCTATTCCGAAGATTGAACCCCCACTCTACCTCAGCTTGCCGGGTGGACGTGGACCTCTCCTCTAAGGATGCCAAGGTTGCGTCGATGTCCGATCTGTTCAACAAGACGGTCGGCCGGTCGGTACCATCCGAACCTGTTAAGTAGGTAAGCGTCATGCTAGCGTACGGATAGACACTCCAATCCCTTACGCAGTAAGTTCTTTAGTAGGTCGGTCACAGCGAGCTCAAGAATCGTGTCAGGATCTTCATCATCGCCATGATCTTCTACGTTTGTCGCTCGTTTCGTGCTCTCCACAGTGTCATTGATGTCTTCCAGTTCTTCTATGAGTGCGCTGACTATAGCTTCCGACTCGGCTGTTGTCGCGCTACGCGCGCGTAGCACATCGTATGTTTGTTGCAATTTGGGGAGTAGGTTTTCTTGCATTTCTCGAATAGCCTACAATAGCACATGTTAAATGACTTGCCCACTCAATTGAGCTAAATTGGCCCAGCCTACCGTGTCGAGACCGCTCTCTTGTCTCTGCAGTAGGAGGCGTCGGTCAGTACGACCCGCACGCTCTAGCTCGTTTCGGATATCCGGTGTGATTTTACCCATTGGAACGCCCTTCGTCGACTCTGAAGACGTCGCGTACGTCCTGATTTGTTCCTCAAATTGAGCAGAGCCCCTAGGCGATAGTTGGTCAAGTCTGCGTGTGAGCCGCTCAAGCTCCTCCACATAGGCTGCCTCTGCCAGAGCGGACGCTCCAGAAGAACTAGCATCGACACGCGAAGGACGTTCTTGGATGGATGCGGCATCATCCTCCAATTCGCTCGCCGAAGGAAGAGCGCTGTATGAGACGTCCAGAGTTTCGTAAAGATGTCCAATCGCACTCGCGATTGCATGTCGCGCCCGGTCGAGAGAAGCGATGTTCGACTTGAGCACCGTGCGCGATTTGTCTGGGGTACATATGCGTATCAGGAAAGCGGAGATATACACTGTATAACGTGTTCAATACCTCCTTGTGTGGCGGAATCCAGGAGAGCTACCGCTTGTTGATTGCATCGTCCGACGACACTGTCAGCCTGCATGAAAATGATGGGTACGGTAGCAAACAATATAATGGAACTATCATGTTACCGCTATTGAAAGATCTGCTAATCGTTCTTCCTGTTGCTTCAGTGTGGATTCCAGTGTGTCGTTCTTTTTTCGGACAGTGCTGACGGTTTGCTTCATGTCTTTAACAGCTGACCTGCAAAGAGATCAGCATACCTGGATCGTCGAGCAAGTCAGTATACTGACTGTGCAAGGATTGTGCGACGTTTGACACGCGAGGAGCGCAGCTCGAGGGCTTGCGCTTCAATTTCTAGTGTGTCGGCACGAGATCTAGATTGCGTGCTTAGAGGAAACTTGTTGTGAAGGCATGAACTCGTACCTCAGTGTGGATGGTAGCGCATAGTCGGTGAGTAGTAATCTCTTTTCGGCTGCCTGATCGCGTGTAGATGTTGCTCGTCCGGCATATAGTCGATTCAACCTATATGATACGTTAATCCAGGAAGTGCCAGTGGTTAAATTCCGAAGTTACTTACACAACTTGTTCCTCTTGATACAGCGCAATGGGGCTTATAACTGTTTGATACAAGTCGTGATCCGATAGGACCTGGGGTCCATCGTTCGACAAGTCCGGGATGTTCAATTCGCGCGTTTCTGCAGCTTGAGTCGCCAGCCACTCGAGGAGCTCGCGGCCGGACGGGATGTCCGCAGCCCATTCGAGGTCCTCTTCCGAGACGTTCGGGCCACCGAGATGAGATATAGTCCGGATTGCGTCTTTTATTGTGTGTCGCGCGCCCGACGTCATTGCAATGTATGTTCAATATCTGGCGCCGTGAATGTCTACTAGACGCATATATTGATGAGTATGACATGAAGTTTGTGTATAAATGCTAGGCAGTCGCGTTGCGTACCTTCGGTTTATACTCTCTATGTTCTCCTGTCTGTTCCAGTACCGCTCACTGAAGCACTAATAGCCAACCTTGGATTTTGTGAGTGATGAGCGTTCGAAAGTGCTGTGGCTGAAGATAGACGCCCGCACCTCAAGAGGATCTTGTGAGATTTGGATCGGGGTTTTGGAGGTGCTTCGAGCAACGCGGACAAAACACAGACTTTTGTTCTGAACCATTCACTTTGTTTTTCCTCTCAGGCTCGCTGCATGGCATCTTTCATGCTCGCTCAAAAGACAGTGCAGCACCGCACAACTTGGAAATAGTACGAATCATCCACGTCCGAACTTTGGGCATATCCCATTGCCAACGGTACGTACGTGGTAGTATGTCGTGTACAGGATCTGGACCTTTGCACATCCGGATTCTACTCAGCTCGTAGCCTATTATATTCTACTGTGGAACAATTATGAGCATGTATACCACCGCCACCGGTGGTCAAGGTCTAGGCCCACCGCTATCGCGGCATAAGCGGCGTTGCATTGGCAAAAGCGCATGATTATCTCCCATCAAGAACATTGGTGACTGATCATCTCGTGTGGGGACTTTGACACGCCCTTCATTGCAGATAGCCCGCCAGCATCCGAAATTATGCGTAGGATGAGTGAGCGCGGCGAGTAGCGTACCCGGTGCACGCCCGTGAGCAGCCCCAGCAGGGTAGGTCGTCCTCGCACCACAATGGCTTTTAGCAGAAGGTTTCCGTCACACTCGTCTCAACTGACTGCGACGGCTCTAATACTTACTACTACTACTAGAATTTCGACAGTCTCCTCCCCTCGGAGTCGGAAGACGATTGGCACTTCATCCCCGAAGGTGGCGATGCAATCAGCCCGCTTCAAGTTCCCCGGGGCACGCGCCATCAACTACGCACACCATGCGGAGCGCACGGTTTTTTGCCACTAGAACATTCAAGGCACTTTTGGTGATGCCGTGGGGATTTGCTCGCTTGAACTGACAGCGCGGCGTGAAATGCTGTCCTCCGACGGGTTGTGCTAAACCATGATCGTCCATGGCACTGTTGGCCGACAGCACTGATATACACCGGAGAATCGACACCCCTCAGCGGACTATCGCCATCCGTCCAGCTTTCTACGCGTATACACACCATGTCGGACGCGGCAGAGTATGTTTATGAGGTCGAAACTCTGTACGTTCTACATCCTGCGCTTCATGTGAAAACCTGCCACCTTACTGAAGCCTCGCTCAACGTATACACAGTATTAACGAAACATACTACACCTTTGCAGCCTTCGGTGAGCAACGGTCAACCCGCATGCATGCATGCATGCGCTGCATGAGCGATATTGCTGAGGCTGTGAGCACAGCATTACTCGCGTTCGAGTATGTGATCACCTTCGACCGCGAAGCGCGGCTCGTCTGGACACAAAAGGTCTCGGGCGCAACAATTCTGTTCCTGTTGAATAGGTATTGGTTGTTCTTCCAGTATGTCACCCAGGTTATCACGGCATATCCACTATCCCAGCAGGCGAGTCCTGCGCTTCCCCTGTAGTCTAATTGCATCGCTAACTTGCCAGTGCTCTAGAGGTACGTACTGGAATCGGCGTTGACACCGTGAACCAATATTGACTCGCGAGGAAGTTGCAACGTGGTTGGTTATATGGTGATAGTGGGAAATGGCGGGCCACCGATCATCTGGGCTGGTGAGCTGATGTGTGTACTGTATTTGGTCGGGCACCTAACTGCGATGTTCCCAGCCTTCTCGATGCTGCGAGGATACGCCTTAAGCGGCCGCAGATGGTGGATTGCATTTGTGATCTTCTTACTCTTCCTTCCGGACATCGTCCTCACATGTGTAAGTTCATCGAGGCTATTCATATCCCTGCCAAACGCTCAATGTGCCAACTTTTGTTGTAAGGTATACTACTCGAAGCTCATCCCAACAGCTGCTCCCCCACCTTTCAACTGCCTCCTCTCCTCCGATCTCCCAGAATCGACCTGGATCCAGTAAGTGCATATACACCGTGCTGATTGCTTTCAAAGGCTGATTGTTCTCTACAGCTGTGAGCCTATATGATAAATCGGCACGCCTTTTGCCTCTAATGCAGCATCTACCTTGCAGTCGTAATTGCGTCACGCACGTGCTTGATAGCGGGGGACCTCATCGTTCTCCTCGTCACTTGGCACAGTACATTCAGCATTACGCGTGCGGCTAAAGTCGCCAACATGCAGATGTCATTGACAAGTGCTCTGCTCAAAGATGGTACGTCATTACCTTCGGGAAAGGAGCGCAGTACTCTGACCTCGGAATAGGCACTCTGTACTTCGTGTAAAGTTCACGATTACATTGAATTTGAATGCTCACGCTCATCAACCAACGACAGGTGCCTACTCATTCTCAACGTTTTGAACATCATCATCAATGCGGTCCCAGTGAGCGATTTCCGTTCATTGAATGACCTTGCTCGTCCCTGATCCTGTATTCAGAATAGTAGCGCTGTTTCTGCCTTCCAAGACCCGTGGGCATCACCAAGTATCTGATATCTTTAACGATGCTGACTAGGTCTGTACCTTAGCATCACGAGCATCCTCGTTTCCCGCTTTCTCCTCAACCTCCGTGACACACTCACCGCCGACACACGCAACTCCCAACCCACCTTCATCCGGTCTTCCTACCACACACGACAATTGTCTACCGGTCTGCAGTTCGCAGACTTCGTCGAACCGATGGGTGCGGACCTTGACCACGGCTTCTCCGCATACGAGGATTCGGGTGTGTCGACAAGGTGGTCCGACGGGAATGACGCGGATACAATTGGGGTCGACAACGAGCTCGCCAGTTTCAAGACGACCTCCAATAGGGTTGAAGAATTAAAGATAGCAAGCAGTCTTAGCGAGTCGGCAGCGAATCACTCACCCATTGAGTCCTCTGCCGGATACAACGAGTCTCGGTCATGTAATGTGAGTCGGACGGGCCGACGCTCGGCACCGGGAAGCGTTTCGCTTGCCGGAAGCTCGCAGAACACACATTCAACTAATACCTGACGGCTCTGTCTAGGATATTTGCGCAAACATAGATCCCGAGCCCAGCTCCAGGTCAAGCTGAGCGAGACCTGATATCTTCTTCATCCTACTTTCAAGTTCCAGTGTACCGTAGATTCCACGTATGTAAAATTTCACGCACTTCTGTACTTACTCCCAGCGCGTTCTTCACGCCGGCGCCGGCCTCACAAGGGTAGGTTCCCTCCCGGTCCGGGACATGTGCATTCGCATCCTGGCGTCGGGAATTCCCATATATGGGTGATGCTGAGCGGCTCTGTGGCGTTTGTACCTTTTGATCGCAATCGTCCATCACCCGCGCCCCGCGCGGCGGCTTCTCCGAATCTCCGTATAGCGCGCTCGCTGGTGCTATTTGCGCTCGCTGGCGTATGTCCGAATAATACGCTTGCTGGGCGCCGAAACCCAGAGGTTTGGACACTTCGACCTCGCAATTCTAACGTCAAACAACCCCTCCGTAGAGCTAGCGCTACACCAAACTGTGAACAACCTTTGATCATGCTGCGGGGACGCTCTGCCACCGCAGCCAGGACGGATTATCGTTTTTGGGCAAGATCGGGTGGGCGGGTGCACCAGGAACTGCCAGATCTGTTGGCTGTTTCTGCGTTCCAGCGGTGGTTGCTACCCAACCCCGGGAAAGCCGCCGGTCGGGTATCGCGCCTTTCATTTTGCAGGTTTATCTCGGGCTCGGCGAGCTTGTGCTGTCCATCTTTCACCTTAGCCGGGGCCTATTCTTGTCAGCATCTGTGACCAGGAACCTCGCGGCCGCGCTCCCTGGAGGGGCTCTCGTGCCCGCCCGCCATCATACAGCAAACTCGTTATCGGTCTTGCACTGCACAAGCCCTCACGCTCCTTATCCCACTCTCGTCGGTCCTTACCAGTCCTCTAGCCTCCTCTGGCTCCCGTGCTTCGTGCACTCCTCCATCTCGCGCCGTCTCCGAGCAGCAGATCCTCATACGCTGCTCCGGAGCACTCAGGCATCACTGCTGGCTAGCTTTAACACTGCTGACGGCCTATCTCACTCATGGCGGGTTCTTACCGCCACAACTCCTCCTATCTACCTAACTTTCTTTTCACGGCTCTGTCATGTCTTCTGGTCCTTCTTGCCTTGGTTAACCATGCCTCCTGTTTGCCTGCGGCCTCTCCGATCTACTCGTTCGAGCGCTCGGGCGTACACCTTGGGAAGCGCGTGGAACCGGAGGTTGTGACGTCCGCAGACGGCACGAACACAACCGTCATCGACCCCGCGACAAACCAAGTCATTGTGCAGGGTTCCGCCACGGATGGCGGAGGTGTCGACTTCTCTGTACCCGCTATCATTTGGCTGGCGTTCGCGTTTGCGGTCGGTGCGCCGCTCGCGCTCGTAGGCATCCGGCTCTGGCGCCTGACAACGGGCGCGGGAGTCGGGCTAGCCACTACTGTCTGCAGTGAGTACTCCACATCCACGTTCATATCTGCATTCTGACCAAAAAACCCCGATGTGCAGTATGGGCCGCGTTCGTCAACTCCTTGCCGGCGGACGGATTGCCAGACCTCGTTCTGACACTCATCACCCTCGGCGCGTTCGCTATCGGGTTCGTCATTGGTGTGCTGAACCTCGGACGAACGGCCGGGATCTGGCTACTTGGCATCCTGAGCGGGTTCTCCATCGGCATCCGCATCGTCCTCCTGCGCCCCGGGTTGCTCATCCCGACATACGTCGCGAACTGGATCATCTTGGCGGTGCTTATGGTCGCTGGCCTCGCGGTCACTGTCTTCCGCCAACGCCTCGGTCTTGTGGGTGTTTGCGGTCGGACGTGCACTTCTCCCGCACTGACAGATTATGTCTGTTTAGGTGTCGTCGTGTGCCTCCGTTGGCACCTTCCTTGTGGCGTTGGGCGCCGACCTGGTCATCAACAAACAGAGCGGAATGAGCAGCGGCCTCCGATTCTTGTTCGACCGGAACAGCGCGCATTATTTGGTCAGTTCAGCCATTCCGCGTGCGTCCGTGTATGGCTAACAGCATCTCCGTCTGACAGGCCATCGTCCACCTCGGCTACCATCCACCCGTCGTCACACAGGCCATCTTGGGCGCATCTCTCGGAGCGATGTGAGTGCTCCCCGTCTTCCGCCCTTCCCAGACGGCGGACTGACCGCCGATCCGTGCCCCGCAGCCCCGTCTTGGCATTCGCGCAGCACAAGATATTCTCGGCGCCCTTCCGTCCAGCAAAGCCCGAGTTCGACGACATAGCGTCGATAGCGGAGGAGAACACCGCGCTGAACGAGGGCAAAGTCTCCCAGGAAACCAAGCCGTCAGATACCCGCATAGGCACCCCCGCGACGACCAAGGAGAGCCTGATGAGCAGCCGCTTCAGCACGTCATGATCGGCCCCCTCGTTCTTACCACCACCCTCGTGGTCCGCTGACTGGCGAACCGCCCTGTGCCATCCCCACCCACCCTCGCGCGCTTTCATTCGCTCTTTGTTCACCCGCGCGCGAGCATCTTGGAGGTCGCTGTGCCCCCTCCCCCCTGTAGCATTTCACAGCAACGGACGTTTTCAGTCATTTGCGCCCCCTCCCCCTCCTCCTCCTCCTCCTCCCCCTCCCCCGCACATCTTGCCTCTCTTGGATCGGACGGTAAGTATCGCACACCCCACAGCACATCATAGACAGCGTACGGACACGCACAGGCGCGCACGCGATACGGTAGACGCAGCATAGTCCTCGCACGCACTTGCACGCACGTGTATTCCTACGCATCCGCGCACCCCGTCGAGCGGTGGCACGTCTGTGCGGCGTCATCCCGCGCTTCGCTCCGCCTCGCCATCGCCTCGCATCGTAGCAGCATGTATTAATAGGGCAGTCTGCACGCGGACTCCGCGCGCGCGATCATACGAACAGGGTTAATGGGTTTGTTCCATGCGTGCGGCAAGAGTTGGGCTCGTCGATGGGACTGCACTTTGGTGAGGTATACTAGATACTGAGTTAAGTCGACGTCTGCGAGGTACGGTGCCTTGACAGGCGGAAGAAGAGGAGACAGTGCGCTGGGTGCGAGTCGCCTCCGGCACGTTTGCATAGACACTGATGCTGGCCCCTGGGGTTTGCCTTCAACGTTCCTGGCTTCGAAGATCAGCGCGAGCAAAGGCAGACAGAACACGGCTGGGCCGATCATCTTCGAGATGCTCGACTGTGTGCGCCGTCAAGACGACATGAGACTTCTTGTCCCTTGACATAATCGCATGTGAGGCGTTGGATGCATGGAGGGGTTATTCGGCATGATATCTCGTGTACACGCCTCCTCCGTGTGGTATTTGCGCTCAGCGCCACATCCATGCTCCACCAGTTATGAGATAATATGTATATCAGACATGAGTTTGTGCCGTGTCGCGGGAGAATCAGAGGGAAGACGAGTGCGGGGGAACTGGCGCTCCGCTTTCGGATAATTGCACTTAAGTTCCGAACGAAAGGGAGTCGAGCCACGACCTCAAAATTAGTCGCGGGCAGCTTGCACTCAGCGAGGTCATCCCTGAAGCTTGAAGATCGCCGTGAGCAAGCCGAATGCAACGCGCGGTCGGTCCTGCTTGGGGTTCAATGCAGCGCCCAAATGCGTCGCTCCAAAGATGCCCGTCCAGCTAACACGGTTAGGTGCATAGCATCACGGGGAAGCAGACACGATCTAGACACCCTCACGGTGACCCGGGCGGAGCAGAAATTCGAAAAACCTGATAGTAAGGCGTTGAGGACGGGACAGAAGTTCTGATCTGCACATTGTCTAGACGCCGCACGAAGTACGCCGGGGCATGAAGAATATGAGGACTAGACTTGTACACCCCGCCAGCGTGATATAGGTGCCTGTCGCGGGACATACGCAGAAATATGAGGTCAGGACACGCCACAGCGTAGTATGGTTGAGATAGAGCGGTATGTGCACGCTGGATGACGGTCATTATGGCACCGTGGCTTCAAGCAATGCTCTTCTCCCCGAGAGAAGCAGGGCGGCAACACGCTCTGGAAAGGGGGAGAAGACGATGATACGCATCTTGATAGATTCGGGGACGATAGAAGGGTGAGGAAGGAGAATCCGCGGATGCCCTGGCCAATCGGAGGAGCACCGTGAGGATAGAGATATCACAGCCGCTCTACCATCGATCCCCAGGCTCATGTCCGTCGAGATGGATGGAGAGGGGCTGGAGAAGAGAAGACAATACGCACCGCAAGTGGTTGATCATCCTGCAAAACCTTGCTCGATGAATTCCAGCCGTGGACTGCGAGCTGCCGTGTACTGGTCGTGGAAGATGTTTCACCTGTTTTCGGAGGCGGACATAGCCACGATCCAGGTGTGAATAGGACGAAGGCACGCGCTGCCTGGTTCTATGTTCATGAAGGTTGGTAAGTTCAAAGCACGCGCGACAAGCCGGCCATCATCCATCAGCCGTAATTAACATAGCAGTTAAAGGGGGATTATGACGATAGACTAGACCCTCGGTCTGATAAGCTTAACCCGTTGATTTCGATTACGGTATTATCTGATGGCTTACCTGAATGATAAGTTTGCATCTGTAAAGAATGCCGACCCCAAGCGGGAGGGCACAAACGCGTCTCGTCCATCTTGTCCTCCAACCATGACCTCCTGGGCGCCGCAGCAAGCTGCTCTGCAGGAGATCCTGCAGACTATCCACGAATCCACCGACACCAGCAACTCCGCCGTGCAGCGCACCATAACTCACGTACGTCCCCGCCGCCACACGAACAAGCTCACGCCCATTCATTATACTCTCATTTCGCAGAAATTGAACAACTTCACGCGCGCCCCGGACTATGTCGCCTACCTCGCATACATCCTCTCCTCAATGCCCCAAGAGGAAGATCGCTTCCGTACTATCTCGGGATATCTGCTCAAGAACAATGCGCGACTCATCCTTCGCGCCTCTCCCGACGTTTTGGCCTTCGCAAAGTCTGCCGTCCTGTTGGCCTTCAACGATCCGTCGATCATGATCCGCAATGCCGCGGCGCAAGATATCGTCGCGTTTCTCGGGATTTTGGAGCCCAGAAACTGGCCGGAGTGTCTGCAGCAGCTGGTGCATATGTTGGACGCGCCCAGCGTAGAGCAACAAGAGGTGCGTCTAAGAATCCGTGTTCTTGGCAGATCAGGTGTTTCGTAAGCTCCCGGAACCCTGCAAGTCAAAAACATGATATATGAAATGGCGCCAGAAACCCGTATGGGAGAAACCTGTACGCAGCAAGGGATATGATCGACGCGAGGCGCATTATCTTCGCCTTCATAGATGTCACAGTAGATGCTATGATACATCTTACACCGGCGATGTGGATGCGTTCGAAAGATCCTTCGACTCGGATAGGGTCATGTCTACTTTCTCTGGCCATCTTGACATCTGCCGCTGGGTTCAAGCGATGTTCAAACAGTGCATTATGCCCATTGGCGTACTTCGGAGCTACGGACTTTCAAGCTGCTTAGCGCATATGATACAACTTGATACTAACCTCTCGCCATTTAGGCCGCATTCAACGTCCTAGAACGAGCATGTGAAGACTACCCAAGAAAGCTCGACGTCGACATCAACGGCACATGGCCGCTAGAGTACATGATCCCCAAGTTCATCGTTCTCTCCGAGCACCCGAACGCCAAAATGCGCGCCCACGCCATCGCGTGCCTGTCCTATTTCGTGCCCATCGGCTGCCAGTCACTTTTCGCGCACATAGACACGTTCATCGCGTGCCTTTTCAAACGTGCGTCGGATGAGGACTCCGCCGTACGCAAGCACGTCTGCCAAGCTCTCGTCCTGCTCCTCGCATCCCGTCCGGAGAAGCTGATGCCGGAGATGGCGAATGTCGCTGAGTATATGCTCTACTCCACCAAGGACAAGCACGAGAACGTTGCGCTCGAAGCATGCGAGTTCTGGCTCACGTTCGCCGAAGACCCCGACCTCTCGCCTTACCTTCACCCGCTCCTCGCCAAAGTCGCACCGGTGTTGCTCGACTGCATGGTCTACAGCGAGGACGACCTACTTTGGCTTCAAGGCGATGAGGAGGACGCGGCGGTGCCCGACAAGGATACGGACATCAAGCCGCGCCACTATGGTGGCAAGTCCCACGGCTTCGAACGCGAGGGCAACGGAGAGGACGGCTCGGGGAAGCGCGTCGGCGCGTACGGCGAAGAACTTGCCGAGAGCGACGATGACGACTACGACGACCTCGACGATGATGAGTTTGCGGACGAGATGTCGACGGAATGGAACCTGCGCAAATGTGCCGCGGCAGCGCTCGACGTCCTCGCCGTACGCTTCGGCGCCGATTTGCTCAACGTCCTTCTCGAGCCATTGAAGACGAAGCTGTGGAGCGACGAGTGGCTCCAGAGGGAGAGTGGGATTCTCGCGCTCGGGGCGATGGCAGAAGGTGAGCTTCTTGATGATATTCGAATTCGCTAGATCGGGTGCTAAAAGCGACATGCAGGATGCATCGACGCCATCGAGCCCCACCTACCGACCCTGATTCCTTACCTGATTAACACATTGAACGACCCTAAGGTACGCATTCAATAACCTATTCTCGACAGGAATGTTTACTGAACCGATTCCACAGCCACTTGTGCGATCTATCACATGCTGGACGCTTGGCAGGTACGCAAGCTGGTGCACGCAGCCTCATTCGACAGAACACAAGAACAACTTCTTTGTACCCACGCTGGAGGGTGTAGGTGTTGTTGTATGTGTGCCGTCAAACACCGTGTTGACGTTGTTTGGTAGCTTCTTCGGATGGTCCTCGACAACAACAAGCGTGTCCAAGAGGCAGGCTGCAGCGCATTCGCCACCCTTGAGGAAGACGCTGGTCCTGAATTGGCACCATACCTCGAGCCGGTCTTGCGGAACCTTGTCTTCGCCTTCGAGAAGTACCAGCACAAGAACATGCTCATTCTTTACGACGCTGTCGGCACACTCGCGGATGCTGTGGGCACGGCACTTCAGAACCCAACATATGTGGAAATCCTCATGCCGCCACTACTCAAGCGTTGGGACAAGCTCAAAGACGATGACGATGATTTGATCCCTCTGCTTGAGGTGAGCCCTTCATTCCGCTACGGCTCACGGACGCTAACGCCTTTTCCTAGTGTCTTGCGTCTGTCACTATTGCAATGGGCGCCTCCTTCCTGCCGTATGCGAGCCCAATCTTCGAGCGGTGCCACGGTCTCGTGCATTCATCCCTTCTGCAGTACCAGGCATACCAGCAGAACCCTGAAATGGACGAGCCTGACCGCTCCTTCCTTGTCGTGGCGCTCGATCTGCTTTCTGGGCTTACACAAGGCCTGGGAATGGCTTTGGAGCAACAAATCACGACTAGCACACCAAATCTCCTCGAGCTCCTCAGCGTATGCCTCAAGCACCCGCACGCGGCTGTGCGGCAGTCTGGATATGCTCTCGTGGGCGATATGGCTATGAACTGCTTCCCGCTGCTCCGGACGCGCGTGCCTACGATCATGCAGGAGCTCATCGCGCAGCTCGATCCGGAGCCGAAGGTTGAGTTCATCAGCGCGTGCAACAACGCCGCGTGGGCGGTCGGCGAGATCGCGCTCCGCTTCGGTCGTGGTGAGTACTTTCACAATATGTGTTCGACCTACCGCTCACCTAGACTGCTAGATGATGCTGAGTTCCAGCAATGGGTCCACCCCCTCATTTCGCGGCTGGTTCCCATCTTGCTTCACCCGAAGGCGCCGAGGAGCCTGCATGAGAATGCGGCCGTGTCTATCGGTCGCATCGGCCTGATGCACCCGGGTCTGGTCGCGCCCCTGTTGCCTGAGTTCGCTCAGGCATGGTGTCAAGCCCTCTACGAGATCCGGGACAACGAGGAGAAGGACTCGGCGTTCCGCGGTCTCTGCACCCTCGTACAGACGAACCCCGCCGGGATCACCAAGGTTAGTGGCCCAAATTATCCAATCACGAACCTCGGTTGTTGATGCGAAGCTTCGTCGGATGCAGAGCCTGCTGTGGTTCTGCAACGCGATCGTGCGCTGGAATCAGCCGTCGCCGGAGCTCAACAACATGTTCCAGCAACTCTTGAGCGGGTTCAAGCAGCACGACGCCGTCGGCTGGGCGGCGCAGGTCTCGACGTTCCCGCCCGTGATCCAGGAGCGCCTCGCGACCCGGTACGGCGTGTAAGCGCGCGGCGCCTCCTGGCTTCGGCTCGTCCGGTCGTCCGTCCTCCCTTGGTCATGGCATCTGTGCTCTCTCCTGCTTCGTCATCGCTCGCTCTGTATCACAAGAATTTGGCCCGCCTGGTTCCCGTCCATGTTGTCACCGCCCCTTTTACACTTCACATTTGCGCATCTCAAGACCCGTCCCCTTACGATACAATACGTACAGTCCCGCCCCATCCCTCACTCCCCCGCCCAGCATCCTCAACCATGTTCCGCGCCTGTGTCCGTACATACATACCATCGCCCGTCCAGCATCCGGATCCCCACCTTTTACGTAGTGTAGTATTCACCTTCACCCGTGCCTCGCCATTTTACAACCTTCGCATCTTCCTCGTACGTACGTGTTCCGTCGCTTGATTTGCTAGCGTGTATGGTTTGACCTACAATGTGTGACCAATGTGCATAGTGTCTCCGCCTCACTGTCCCCGTACTGCGTGCGGGCCTTCGCTTACGTTTCGGGATGGCGCCGCTAAGTCCACGCTGGGTAAGCACCTACATACCCCGCCACTGTTCGTGCTATCACATATAGATAGATACTCTCGTTCAACTCACACATGTACCTCCGCACAGAGCAAATCAAACGGCCCACCAAAGGAGAACAGCAGATTATTGAAAATAGGGATACCGATCCAATTTATTACAGTCATACGAAACTCCACTACTTGCCCAGGTTGTCAGACCACGACTCGTACTTGTCGATCTCCTCCGTCAATGACCGGATCTTCTCGCGGATGAGCCCGATCGAATCCTTCCCGAGCGGGAAGTGCAGCGGGGGGCTGGAGAGGTGCGAGAACTCGATGATCTTCGCGACGGCGAGCGAGGCGTCCGCGGGGGCGAGGTCGGCGGGCGTGTCCGCCTCCTTGCCCGCGCCCTTGAGGAACGCGCCGCGGAAGTTGTACACGGGGAGCGCGGGGTTTGTGTAGGCGGGGTGCTGCGGGAGGAGCACCATGCTCGTGTCGAGGTTGAAGACGGAGGTCTTGAATGCGCCGGGTTCTATGATGGCGACCTGTAGGTGAAGTGTTAGTTGCCGTATTCTGTTGTAAGGGTGCGGACAAGACTTGCCTTGATGTTCCATGCGGGGTCGACTTCCTTGGCCAGCGACTCGCTGAAGCCCTCAAGAGCTGAAGCGACGACTAGGTCAGCCAGGGCGCGAAACCAGGGGGATGCTTGTGAGCTTACCATGCTTCGTCGCGGAGTAGAATCCGATGACTGGGACACCCGCAAGACCAACCATCGCGCTGTTCTGCAGGAGCAGACCGCCCTGCGGCTTGTTCTCCTCGCGGAAGAACTTCACCGCACGCTGCGACACGTGCACCGCGCCCCAGAAGTTGACCTCGAAGAGCGGGCGCGAGACGTCGTCGGGGAACGCCTCGTTCTCGCCGACGGCGACGTAGCCGGCGTTGTTGAACACGATATCGACGCGGCCGAAGGCGGCCTTCGCCGCCACGAACGCCGCGTCAATCTCGGCGGGCTTCGTGACGTCGAGCTTGACGACGCGGAGACGGTCCGCGGAGTATTTCTTCGTGAGATCGTCGAGCGCCGCGGGCTTGCGGAGCGTGGCGACGACCTTGTCACCGCTCTCGAGGGCTTGGATGACAGTCTCCTTGCCGAAGCCAGAGGAGGAGCCGGTGACTGTAAACACGTAGTCGGTCAGAGCGGCTTTGAACTGCGATATGAGGGAAACTCACTGAGCCAAACGCGAGGAGCAGACATTTCTATTGTTGATTCTGGGATGAGTTGTGGTGGAGTTGTGGGTTGCGTTTGCAGGATGAGTTAGAGTGGTTGAGTGGGATGCTCTTCTTAGTTCGAGCATCGTCCTCTTTATACCTGACATCCTTCATCCTTGTTCTCCTCGTTCACTATTGTGTGCCTGCTCAATGAGCAAGCTCGTCATGCTCGCTATACCCTGGCCACAGATTGTCAGTAGCAATGGCAAGCTTACAGGGCGCCAGATGGGAGTGACAAAGCCGCTCATTCGAAAGCAGGCGCGCGTTGGTAGCGAGAGAGGCTAATTTTGATAGCTGAGTCAATCTTAGAAACCACTCGCCACTGGGCACTAGGCCACATTGGGACAAGCAGAGATGCGTCTCCCTAACATCCCTCGTGTCGCTGAGTAAACCACCACGGCTGCCATGTGCACATCAGCGAGGGCAAGGCTTATGACGGTGATAAAGAGGCTCTACCTGACTGGGCCGGTCGCAAGACGGAGTACTTGGGTGTGCATGTCAGATTGTTTGGAATGTGTTCGCTGGCTTGCATATATTGTAATGCGGTGTTTGCTAAGCGCAGACGTCCTGTACAAGCGAGAAGCAGGAGTCACGATAAGATATATTGACTTAGTTGACTAAAAGCACGTCCAGGTGTATGTGCCCAGGGCAAACCTAAGTATCCTGTCCAAGTCGAAGTCCACCAAAGAACAAAGAAATAAGGATATCACACAAGCTTACTACGGCTCAGCTGGGTTCTTCATCTTCGCTTTCGCGAGACCAGCGCTGGACAAGATCGTGCAATCCAAGGTCTGTCTCGATCTGACGGACCACCCACATCATTTTCCAGTACAGATATGGGACATGGGAGCGACTCACCTGTCGCTTCAACGCGATATCCTCTAGCCCTGCAGACGACCCGAATACGGCATCGATCTCCTCCAGAGAGACATTTGCGGTTTCCGGCACGAAATGAGTGGACCATACGTATCCGAAGAAGCAAGCGGTGGCGAAGATGAGGAATGTCCCTCTACAATACACGCGTAGTCAGCATTTCTTCCGCACGATATGAGCCGCAATCACATACGAGGCAGAGTACTCCATGAACACCGGGGTAAGTAATCCAATCAGGACTAAAAGGGACTTTAGCCCTAGCTATGTCGACTCCATTGCTCATTGACTCACAATTGTTCGACCAATTTGAAGCCGTTGACAGTGCGACGCCTTTGCTGCGCGCTGACAGCGGAAAGACCTCACTGGGGAGGATCCAACCGATAGGTCCGTAGCTTACACCATATGCAGCCGTGAACGTATACACGCAAGCGAGCGCGATGCGTGCGGCAAAGGCGTGGGCAGACCAATCGCCGCTGTATCGCCACACAAGGATAGCAATCGAAAGATGGGATAATGCCATGGTTAGTGAGCCTCCACGAAGAAGAGGGCGGCGACCTGCGGAGATAAGCGGAGGTAAGTTCTGTGCATGATCACCGAACAAAGCACATACCAAGACGGTCGATAAAGACGATGGCGGGAAGCACAGCAAGAAACTGGACGATGCCAACGCCACCAGCCGAGAGAAGGGTCACAGCGTCGCCTTGCATCCCCAGAGAGTGCATTAATGTGGGGCCATAGTAAAGTAGCGCATTTATACCGCTCCATTCTGGAGTAACACCGTGGTGTTAGCCGTGTACAAAAGTCATTTATGACAGCACATGAACGCACGCTGGAAAAACATCATCAAGACACCAATATATGTGCGCTTGCGAAGCTTCGGCGAGAACAGACGGGTCCATGCGTGCAGTTCACCACGTAGCGTGCCAGGCTTGGCGGTACTCGGAGACTCGCTGGTAGAGGTCTGTTCGATTAGAGCAACTTCCGCTTGCATCTCCAATAATTCGATCTACGGAAGTTGAGGGTGAGCATGTGTCGATGGACCTGCCCGCTCACTCCACTTACTTGAAGCAGAGGGTCGGTCTCTATTTCTGCACGCGACCGCAACCTAAGCTTCGCCAATGCACGTAAGGCCTCGTCGATGCGTCCATGTTGGACGAGAAGCCGCGGAGAGGGTGGAAGCGCAAAGCACCCAGCACCCAGCAGAATGCCCGGCACAAGCTGAATTGCGAGAGGGATGCGCCAGGAAGCAGAGCCAGGAATTTCGCGCGTGAAGAATCCGGCCCAGAAGCCAAGTACGGCGCCGACAACGATGGCAAACTGCTCCATCGCCATCAAAGACCCGCGAACTTCGGGCGGGCTGATCTCTGCCATGTAAAGGGGGGATAACATGCTCAGTGCGCCCACGCCGAGCCCGCCGATTCCTCGGCCTAAGATGAGGTGTCCAGAACTCTGCGCGCCGCATTGTAGCGCAGACCCGAGAGAAAATATAGCTGCAACGTGCATGTGAGTGAAGATTCGCGAAGGTATAGTTATTTTTGAGCTGTGTACAAACCACAAGCGGTGAAGATTGATTGTCTTCGCGAATACTTGTCTGCTAGCGTGCCCGCGGTCAAGGCGCCCACGAGAGACCCTAGTTCCAGCGCAGCCGCTATCCGACGCTCGTTCAATTCCTATGTGGTGATCTGAAAACGATAAGTGGTCCAACGTACTCATGAGTCCGGTTTGCCATGGGCTTAAATGCCACCGCTGAATAAAGTCCTTCATGACGAGCACGTTTGCAATCACCCCCTGGTCGTAGCCAAAAGTGAGGCCTCCGATGGATGCAAATATAGCGCAACCAAGCGCATAGTAGTTGTGAAGCAGTCCAGCTATTCCGGGAGGGCCATAGGCGTATGTATAGCTTGTTCCGTCGGGGTGTACATGTAAAATGCCACCGTGCGGGATGCTAGAGCGCAGTGCTGTTTCCGAGTCTGGGGCGACGGCAACGTAGCCCGCACGACTCCTTCCTGTCTTCACATACACACGAGTAGTGAGCGTCTGTACTTCCAGAGATTGTCCGCACTCACCATCTTTCAGCAATGTATTGAGAGATACCCCGATGAAATAACGTAAACGAGCGTAAACGTGTTTGTGTTGTGTTCTCGACTCGAGGTATGCCTCGGATATTAAGCGGGTGTATGTTTGTTAAAAATGGACTTGAAGTAATCGACTTATGTTTAGCGTAGTCTAGATGGAAACCCTCACGTTCAGCGGAGGGTGGTCGTGGTGTTGATGAAGGAGAGCACGCCGGCGGCTCGACACCACGCCAAGACTCGCATGAGTCTCCCCGAAACGAGCGCTTCTGTAGACTCTGCTCTTGCTTCCTGCCTCCATCTCCCGGCATCAGTCTTGAAGCTTGAGGTCTCCCCGGTCTTAGTTTACATCAAAAGTACTACGATATCAAGTCGACTGGCGCGCTCGTAGGGGAGGACGGCGCATACATCCACCCAGATGAAACCCCGCGCACTTGTCTTGCTTTTGCTCTACTCAGCCTACCAATGTCTGGCGCAGAATGTCACCGACGGCAATGCTACGAACACGACAGATGACGGGTGCGTATATGCCCCATATGCGAGCCAAAGTACGAGGGACTCCGAGCATGCCCTTCGAGCAAGTGGTATAGCTTGAGAGAAGCTCTCCTTGCGACCTTGCACGACCTGAAAGTAATATGACTGACTATTTCACTACAGAAGTTTCCCATATGACCCAATAGCTGCACATCGACCAACCTATGCCCGCTCGCTTCCCGTACAAATCCTACTACTCGGAATTACCCTCACGCTTACCACGGTCCTGATCATTCACCTCATCTTTACCGCTCAGTATCATTGGCCCCTGGCCCCGGTCAACTATGTGCTGCAAATGTCTGCTGTCACCACACTGCTCATCTCCTGCATCGCGACCATGCACGTCGTCCTATCGAGCACCATAGCCCAAAGTCTAAAGTGGCCATACATGCTGGATTATATCGCTGTGGACATACCCCCACTGGAGGACAACGGAGATTGGGAGATGGGGGAGCTCGCGGCATGGCTCCTTATGAACGCTACGACATCGGGTCTCATCCAAGTACGTCCATAGCCCCATTCTGTACATTCACTCATGCTGAGGAAATTGCGGCGGTAGATAACCCACATTCAGTTTCTCACGCTGCTCTTCCCTTCCGGCCTCGAGCGTCGGCTCATCTTCTCCCTCCTTGGCCCGCTCGCCATCGTCTCCTCCATAATGCACGTCCTCCGGATCCACGACAACGAGAACCTGGTCAAGATCGCCTCCGCGGTGCAGAACATCTGCAACGCCACGCTCTCGCTCCTCTTCACCGCCTCGCTCGTCCTCTGGGGCTGCTTCGTGAACCGCCGCGACGCCTGGCGCACCGACGGCGGCACCGCCGCGTTCGGCGTCGGCGCGCTCACCCTCGCCCTCGTCTCCACCGCGCTCACCTTCCTCTACATCCCGAGCCGCGACCAGTACCCGTGGATGCCGGGCCTCATGTGGGCCGTCATCCTCTGGCAGTCCTTCCTCGGCTGGTGGTGGTGGGTCGGCGCGGGCATGGGCGTCGGCGAGGTCCAGGAGCTCCTCCGCCGCGAGGAGAAGCGCCAGGAGAAGCGCCGCGCGAAGATCGCCCGCCGCCAGGTCCGCCGCGAGCGCGCGCAGACGCTCTGGAAGGGCATGACCGGCGCGCTCGGGTATCACGCCCACGCGCGCGACCCCGCCGCCGCCCGCGCGCACCTGCACGAGGACTCGTCCGACAGCGCCGACGCGGGGGCGGACGGGCGACCGGCAGAGGTGGACGTGCGCAGGGTCGCGTCGAACGAGACGGACGCGAGCGCGCGCTCGGGCGGGACGACGACGGCGGGCGGGAGCGGGCGCGTGTCGCACTTCCTGCACCAGTACACGGCGGGGCGCGCGCTGTACGGGTGGTACGCCGGCCTGCGGCACGCGCACCAGGCGGCGGCGCGCGAGCAGGTCGCGGAGCGCGTCGAGCGCATGAACCAGGCGTACGGCGCGGAGGCGGGCGAGGTCGCGGGCGCGGGCACGGTGGGCGTGTTTGGGTGGGGCCTGGGCAGCTTTTGGATCCGGAAGCAGCAGCGGAGGCAGCGCGAGGAGCAGGAGGAGGCGCGCGCGGCGTATAAGATGGAGGTGTTGGGTGGGGGCGGAGGGAGAGGCGGGCGGGGCAGGGGCAGGGGGAGGGGGGCGCCGAGCGACGACGATGCGAGCGAGTGCGCGACGGTGTGTGGGGAGGACGGCGGGGGTGCGGGCGAGCAGGTGTATCCGCCCGGAGGCGGTGTGGAGGGCTCGGGAGATATCCGCACGCGGAGGCCGGCGAGGCGCGCTGTGTCGGACGCGCACCCCCCGTCGAGGGTGCTCGAGGAGGATGCACATCGGCCGTCGTCGATGTGGTGGTGGGGCCCGCTGCAGCGGTGGCGGTTACAGGACTCGACCGACTATCGGTCATAACGCAGGCTTGGGGCGAGTTCGCTGTTAGCTTTCTTGGTGAGTACGTAGTTTGCCGGCTTGGTGTGTTTGTGTGGCTGATTTGGGTGTAGGTGTATTGTAGCTCGTGTACAACAGATTCTATGGAAGGATTTTGGATCAACGCATCATGTTCCGTGTTTGCGTCTGCGTGAGCTAGCCATTCTGCGCAGACAAGATGTCCCCGCTCTGGCCTCAAGATCGAAGCCTCCACCAAGCGCATCCCTCACAAGCACCAACGAGGCCGATATCCTATCACAATACATCACTGTGCAGAGACCACGACCTCCACGGCAATCTCGCATAGTACGCAGCTCTTCATCCGACTGCCCCTTCTTGCGGAACGCAGAATGTAGGGTCGACTCTGCGCTAACGCTGCGCCCTAGATACTTCCTCGCCTCGGTAGAAACACGGCAGTCGACAAGGTGGCTGGGCCCGCCGCAAACCGGAGCCTGAAGTGGCGTTTGTAGGCTCGGAGCGACGAGGTATGTGGTCGTTGTCCTTCCTCCCTTACTCGTTTTTGTTCATAAGCCCGTCCGGATGCTTCGAAGTGGGTCCCTGCACCGCGCATCCGCCGCCTGCGCGACCTATATGCGCCTGTCAAAGCACGGTTTCGTGGTCATGATACCACTGAACAGTTAGATCGACAACAAACTTGAAGCCCACGATGGGATGGGTTCGAAAGCTAACGAGAGGGAGCGGTGCATCTGGGAGGTCTACGCACTGAAACCTATCACAATTTCTCCAAGGACGAGTCGAGATCCCATGCACCATCCGACCCCTCTGGTGCACGATGCAACCTTACCCTGAAGCCATTTCCTGCCCTTTTAACACTTGGCTCTCCCGTTCAGGTTTTTGTGTACTTTTTGTCCTTCTGAGGAGAAGATGTGCTTTTCGATGACGGTGTTCTGAATACTATGGCGCCGGCATGGTGTCGGTCAGGCACTCCTACGGCATCGTACACTGCTGAACATCCCGCGGGCGGAATCCAGGTGGGGCACAAATCGGCGGCATTCAAGGGCATGCCACCTGGAATCCACCGCCCAGGAAAAAGGCTGAAATCCGGAGACCGGATCACTGGCAGCCAGAGTCCGGCTTCTTGGAGACGTACAGAGTGTTCCGGCCTATATTTGGTAGGTTCGGCGCTGGCATGCACGCCAGCGCATACGCGCAGGACCCCGGCTAATCCACCAAGAGCTCACATCCCAAAATCGCCCGAAAACGGCGTTTTCGGGGTTCCTTTTATGGTAATTATTACCAAATATGGTAATTGTGCCTGAAAAATGGCCCTCTGGAGGCCCCATTTTCGGGGTTTCGAGGGATGTGAGCTCTTGCAGGGATGGCCGGGGTCCTATACGCGCCCACCGGCCGGGTATTGTATCGAGCTGGGCTCCAGTTTCGAAACCTCGTTCATATGCATAGGATTATAGCAATAACCACATCTGAGCTACATGCAGCAGGCACAGTACATGTAGAGAAGATAGTGTACCATCATGGTGCTGATACCATGTAGTGGCTGCCTTTCTCAGCGTTCAGCACCAGGCCGGATACTCCCTGAGCGTTGCGGGCGGTATTCTGCGATGTACCATAAGTGTAAGAGGTCGATTCAGTCGTAAAGCATTTGTTGACAAAATATGCATGCCGGTGTTGCACGCGGCGCCCACGTACATGTCGCGCATTCGCACTGGTTACATGGATTTCTTCGGACCCGGAGACCGTTTGTTGCTCACCGATATACCAACAGAAAGATATAGGAGCCCATCTGAATCAGCGAGCATTACCGCGGTCCGCCATAGTAGTGTACAAGGATGGACACAGGAGGGAGTGAGGGGGGTGATGGATGGTGATGGCAGCAGGAAGCAGAGGGTACCGCTGACTTGGCGCCCGCCCTCGGGTCTCTGAGAACTCTGAAGTCCCCAAAATCGGTGCCAGGTTGACGCGCCCTTGGATTACACACGGTGATCCGCCGTCAGAGGCCCGCCAGCTGGATTCCAGATGATGCACTCTCAAATCCCAGCCTTTTTTCTGGGCGGTGGGATCCAAGTGGATGCCACCGGAAAACCACACGCCTTTCTCTGCGGATTCCAGATCCTGATATGCCTACCTGAATTCCGCCCGCGGGATGTTTAGTGGTGTAGAGTGTCTTACCGCTGATTGCACGCCCAACTGGTCCGAGCGCGGGCGTCTGCGAGGTAGGTATTGCGGAGCAGGTTGTCACGGTTGTCTTTGATGGCGGGCGGCGGAAGGTACGCTGAGATACGTAGCGAGGTGCGGAAGCATCAAATGACGGAGTATCTTGTGCGCGAGCAGCTGCCTAAGCGTTTATGTTATTGTGAGGACAGTGTTGCAAGCAGACAGTGGTGTGTGCTCAGCAGCGTTTTGTAATAGGGTGCTCATCGCACACGATGCTTTCCTCGCCGTAGAGGACGACGAGCGCGATGCGGCGGCGTCCGTTGTGGACGAAGGGCGGGCCCGCCCGCGCCACCGACATATAGCAAAAACTGCAGACGATCGACCGCGGGCGAGGCCCTGACGTCAGGCGTTTGCTTCGCGGGGGTTGCCAGCCAATCAGGGGCCGTAAAAGAGCAGCGAAGACGTCACTGAGTGGCAGGGCGGCGCGTGGCAGGCTTATCCAGCGAATGGGAGGGCGCGGTAAAATGATGCGGATCTCGGAGGATCTTGAGTTTGGAGTGGGCGGGAGGCCTGCGTTGAGTGTCCTGGCCGGGTCCGCGCCTTCTACGCCTCGTCGGCTCTCCCTTCCCTACCACCACCATCGCTCTTCGTCTACCCCTCCTAGTCGTTCAGCATGCGTTCCTTCTCCCTCGCCCTCGCTGCTGTAAGTCGACGCCCTTCCATGCCAGATAGCCTCAGTACTCACTATCTGCTCTTTTGCGTTCCTTCCGTCTAGCTCTCCGCGGTTGTCGCCACCTCTGCGAAGCAGATCAACATCACCGTCGGTGCTAACACCACCGCCAACGGGACCACCGTCTTCATCCCCGCGGAGGTCACCGCCAACATCGGCGACGTTGTCTTCTTCAACTGTGAGTTATCCTGCCGTTTCTTCTCGACTATCGTCGCGTGCGTAGCCCACAACTGCATCGACGACACGCACACGCGTCGCACACTCCTCGCGAGCTACGGGAGGCATTTACGACGCGTGGACTGCGTGAGCCGCAAGGCGTCCCGAGCCCGTTCTTTCGCTAAATATAACGCGGGTACCTTTGGCATATCATCCCGACGGTGTTGCATTCGCACCGGACCCAGGTCCCTTTCTCGCTGGTCCAGGCGTTGAAAACTGCTGCGAAGCCTGCGGTGCTTCTAGGTCGCTTCTACTAGCTTCGCGGCGGACATTGGGCGCGGGCGTTTCGCAGAAAGAACAAAGCGCTGCAGGCGGCTAGGAAGACGCGGTCACGCGACTTTGTGTCGCGCGCTCCTTCTTGACAAACGACCAGCCTCGTCTGCCTGCTAGCTATCAAATACTCACCGTCTCATTCTGTAGTCACGATGGGCAACCACAGCGCGATCCAGTCCACGTTCGCGGCGCCGTGCATTCCCGCCCACGACACGAACTCCACCATCAACGGCTTCAACTCGGGCGACCGCCCCACCAACAACGGCACTGCGATCACGAACCTGCCCGTCACGATCACCACGAACGACACGATCTGGTTCTACGACGCGTCGACGTGCGCCATCGGCGGCGTCGGCGGGATCAACGTCAACGAGTCGAGCACGGAGACGCTCGACGGCTTCCGCGTAAGCCGCGCCAGAGCCCCTTGACCCGCATATATGCTCACTGCGGACCCTGTGCAGCGCAACGCGATCCGCCTGAACGGCACTGCGACGTCCACCTCCGCGTCCGGGTCCGCGACGGCGACCTCGCCCAGCGGCACGCACACGAGCAGCACGGCGTCTGCGACGAGCGGGTCTAACTCCGCGGAGCGCACCGTCGTGCACGCGGTCGCCGCGGCGCTCCCCATGGCGCTCGTCGCGCTCCTGCTCTGAGCGGATCCCTCCATCGCAAAAGCACAATTTCCCCCTGTCGCGCGCGGTGCTGAGGCCTAGAGACCACGCTAGTATACCCATCCCCAACCCGGCCTCACGCACGCGCGCACGCTGAACACTGCCCCGTTGCTGTACGGACACGACGAACACCCCGCTCTCGTCTCGTACGCTTGCTGCTACACACGAGTCGCTACGTTACGTATACGCACGGCC